>CAUJSI010000001.1:0-458981 GCA_963422695.1 Xylophagus ater
TTTTTGACGGATCTTTTCCTTCACATTTTAATGTAAAATTCTACTTTCGTAGAAATTTTAAAAAATTTGTTGACTCTGAGTTTAATCTGGAGTGAAACTTTAATAATTTCTTTGCTTATAAAAAAGGGTTTTCATATGTGATAAAAAAAAGTTGGAATTTCAAATATATGGTGAAATGTTGTATGCGTAGTATGTAATACTTACTGAATTTCCTATTTTAAACTGGCTTCGCACAGGTGGACATTAATTTTTTAAACATTTTGGGATAAACGTAGAGTAAATATATCTTTTTGCAGGACTTTATTTACATTTTTGTACATTTATATTTTATGGCTTAAGTAATTTAATTTTGAAGCATTTTGTGGAAATTTACGGAGATAGAGAGTGGGGTAATCTGGGGTCCCACCGGCGAGTCCGCTGAGGGTCCGAGCGCCTGGTGCCAGTGTCGATGCTATAGAGGTCCTGCAAGGGATCAGTGGGACCCCAGCCGTCGCTAATTACACTGAATATCGGGTGACTGAAAGCAATAGTCGTAAAATCTCATTTAGGACCATTGTGCATGAAGTTAGACTACAGATAATATTAGACGCGACAGACATGAGTGTGAGAATTATTGGATACAGATGTATGCGGAATTATATTATTTAAGTTTCAGTAGGGATTTCTAATTTTTTCTAGTAATAAATATAGCCCATGTTACTCAGGTATAATGTAGCATTCTAATGGTGAAAGAATTTTTGAAATCGGTCCAGTAGTTTTTGAGTTTATTCCTTACAGTCATACAAAAATACAAATTATTTAAGTTTTAGTAGGGATGGCTAATTTTTCTAGTAATAAACATAGCGTATGTTACTCAGGGATAAAGTAGCATTCTAATGGTGAAAGAATTTTTGAAATCGGTCTAGTAGTTTTTGAGTTTATTCGTTACAAACATACAAAAATACATATTATTTAACTTTAAGTAGGGATGCCTAATTTTTTGTAGTAATAAATATAGCCTATGTTACTCAGGGATAACGTAGCATTCTAATGGTCAAAGAATTTTTGAAATCGGTCGAGTAGTTTTTGAGTTTATTCGCTACAAAGAAAAAAAATACAAATTATTTAAGTTTTAGTAGGGATCCCTAATTTTTTCTAGTAATAAATATAGCCTATGTTACTCAGGGATAATGTAGCATTCTAAAGGTGAAAGAATTTTGGAATCGGTCCAGTACTTTTGAGTTTATTCTATACAGACATACAAAAATACAAATTATTTAAGTTTTAGTTGGGATCGCTAATTTTTCTGGCAATAAATTTAGCCTATGTTACTCAGGGATAATGTAGCATTCTAATGGTGAAAGAATTTTTGAAATCGGTCGAGTAGTTTTTGAGCTTATTCGTTCCAAAAAACAAAAATACAAATTATTTAAGTTTTAGTAGGCATCCCTAATTTTTTTCTAGTAATAAATATAGCCTATGTTACTCAGAGATAATGTAGCATTCTAATGGTGAAAGAATTTTTGAAATCGGTCTAGTAGTTTTTGAGTTTATTCGTTACAGACATACAAAAATACAAATTGTTTAAGTTCTGGTGGTGATGCCTAATTTTTTCCAGTAATAAATATAGCCTATGTTACTCAGGGATAATGTAGCATTCAAAAGGTGAAGGAATTTTTCAAATCGGTCCAGTATTTTTTGAGTTTATTCGTTACAGACATACAAAAATAGTACATTATTTAAGGTTTAGTAGGGATCCCAAATTTTTCTAGTAATAAATATAGCCTATATTACTCAGGGATAATGTAGTATTCTAGTGGTGAAAGAATTTTTGAAATCGGTCCAGTAGTTTTTAAGTTTATTCGTTACAGACATACAAAAATACAAATTATTTAAGTTTTAGTAGGGATGCCTAATTTTTTCTAGTAATAAATATAGCCTATGTTATTCAGGGATAATGTAGCATTCTAATGGTGAAAGTATTTTTTGAAATCGGTCCAGTAGTTTTTGAGTTTATTCGTTACAGACATACAAAAATACAAATTATTTAAGTTTTGGTAGGGATCCCTAATTTTTTCTAGTAAGAAATATAGCCTATGTTACTCAGGGATAATGTAGCATTCTAATGGCGAAAGGATTCTGAAATCGGTCCAGTATTTTTTGAGTTTATTCGTTACAGACATACAAAAATTGTACATTATTTAAGTTTTAGTAGGGATCCCTAATTTTTTCTGGTAATAAATATAGCCCATGTTACTTAGGGATAATGTAGCATTCTAATGGTGAAAGAAATTTTGAAATCGGTCCAGTAGTTTTTGAGTTCATTCGTTACAAACACAGAAATACAAATTATTTAAGTTTTAGTAGGGATGCCTAATATTTTCTAGTAATAAATATAGCCTATGTTACTCAGGGATAATGTAGCATTCTAATGGTGAAAGAATTTTTTGAAATCGGTCCAGTAGTTTTTGAGTTTATTCGCTACAGACATACAAAAATACAAATTATTTAAGTTTTAGTAGGGATGCCTAATTTTTTCTGGTAATAAATATAGCCTATGTTTCCCAGGGATAAAGTAGCATTCTTATGGTGAAAGAATTTTTGAAATCGGTCGAGCAGTTTTTGAGTTTATTCGTTACAGACATACAAAATTACAAATTATTTAAGTTTTGGTAGGGACGCCTAATTTTTTCTAGTAATAAATATAGCCAATGTTTCTCAGGGATGATGTAGCATTCTAATGGCGAAAGAATTTTTGAATTCGGTCCAGTAGTTTTTGAGTTTATTCTATACAGACATACAAAAATTCAAATTATATAAGTTTTAGTAGGGATGCCTAATTTTTTCTGGCAATAAATATAGCCTATGTTTCTCAGGGATAATGTAGCATTCTAATGGTGAAAGAATTTTTGAAATCCGTCCAGTAGTTTTGAGTTTATTCATTACAAAGGAACAAAAATACAAATTATTTAAGTTTTAGTAGGGATGCCTAATTTTTTCTAGTAATAAATATAGCCTATATTATTCAGGGATAATGTAGCATTCTAATGGGGAATGAATTTTTTGAAATCGGTCCAGTAGTTTTTGAGTTTATTCGTTACAGACATACAAAAATACAAATTATTTAAGTTTTGGTGGGGATGCCTAATTTTTTCTAGTAATAAATATAGCCTATGTTTCTCAGGGATAATGTAGCATTCTAATGGTGAAAGAATTTTTGAAATCGGTCCAGTAGTTTTTGAGTTTATTCGTTACAAACATACAAAAATACAAATTATTTAACTTTTAGTAGGGATGCCTAATTTTTTGTAGTAATAAAGATAGCCCATTTTTCTCAGGGATAATGTAGCATTCTAATGGTGAAAGAATTTTTGAAATCGGTCCAGTAGTTTTTGAGTTTATTCGTTACAGGCATACAAAAATACAAATTATTTAACTTTTAGTAGGGATGCCTAATTTTTTCTAGTAATAAATATAGCCCATATTACTCAGGGATAATGTAGCATTCTAATGGTGAAAGAATTTTTGAAATCGGTCCAGTAGTTTTTGAGTTCATTCGTTACAAAAAACAGAAATACAAATTATTTAAGTTTTAGTAGGGATGCCTAATATTTTCTAGTAATAAATATAGCCTATGTTACGCAGGGATAATGCAGCTTTCTAATGGTGAAAGAATTTTTGAAATCGGTCCAGTAGTTTTTGAGTTTACTCTTTACAGACACACAAAACTATTACATTATTTAAGTTATAGTAGGGATGCCTAATTTTTTCTAGTAGTAAATATAGCCCATGTTACTCAGGGGTAATGTAGCATTCTAATGGTAAAAGAATTTTTGAAATCGGCCCAGTAGTTTTTTAGTTTATTCGTTACAAACATACAAATCTTTCCTCTTTATAATATTAGGTTAGAAAAGTAGCGTATTAACCCTAGTGTTCACGAAGAATTTTTCACCCTTAACTTCAGGACAAGGTACCCGGGTACCTTCATATATTTTGTATGAAAGTTGAACAAGTTTTATGGAAAATTCTTCGAATAATGATCAATTTGTATTTATATTGTTTATTATAGTTGTAAATAAGGTTTCTTAAAATTTCTAAATAAATTTGCGGGCACATGCGGGGGTGTATATATCATAAAAGTTTATTACAATTCTAATTTAAAAATTCCGGTTAAAGTAAAAGTATATAATTTTTCGAAATGGTTACAAATAATGACGAAAATTTTTTTGTTTATATTGGACAAGTAAAGCACGAAATAAAATTAAGATCGTATGCAGAAATGTAATATTTTGCGTCAGAAGTCAGGACCTGCAAAATCAACCATGACCCTATCTATGCGTGATACATTCAAGACAATTTTCACAGAATCTATACATCATCCGTGAAACAAACAGGAAGGCTAATTGTATTTACATCAAATGGAATGAGAGCAACAGTGAAAAACAGAAAAGGTGGCGTGAATTAAATTCTGAAGAATTTAATGGCTTTCTAGGAATTTTGTTAACAGCCAGCGTTCGTCATTCCCGTTCGGAATATATCAGAGAACTATGGTAACCTGATTCATATCCACTCTTTCGTGCTACTATGGTAGTCAACCGATTTCATGATATACATATGCAGATTCATTCGATTTGATAATGCAAACACGCGAACTGAACGTATGAACGGACAAAGCAGCACCTATTACTGACATGGCTGATTTTGAAAGCAAATTTAATATCTCCATATGCACCCTCGGATTGTCTTACTGTAGACGAACAATTTTTCCCCTATATGCGGAGAACAAGATTTACTCAATACATTCCTTCGAAACCAGCCAAATATGGTTTAAAAATTTAGTGGGTTTGTGATGCAGCAAATTGCTATCCACTTACTGGCCAGTTATACATAGGAAAAGGAGTGACCGGACGAGAAATCAACCAAGGGGAACGCGTTGTTTCCGACTTGTGTCACCGATATAAAGGCTCCGGAAGAAATATTACAGCGGACAAATTTTTCACAACATTACCCCTTGCTCCTTTGTTGATTTCATGGGGCTTATTACTGGTTGACACAATGAAAAAAATAAAGGCTACATTCCACCAAATATGATGACTAACAAAAATCGAGAACCGTTATCTTCAGTATTTAGATTTAGTGCGGATGGTAAAGTAACGATTTGCTCATACATACCAAAAAAAATAGAAATATAATTTTGTTATCGACAATGCATCTCGATAATAATGTCAACGGAAGTTTCAATAAACTCTACATTATTCACTATTATAAGAAAACCAAAGGAGGCGTAGGAAATATGGTTAAAATGGTAACTCATTACTCAACAAAAAGGAAAACATGGAGATGTCCACTAGCCATGTTCTATAGCATGTTAGATATAGCATGTTTAGGAAGCTCCGTTATTTATTCAGAAAATAACCCAGTCAGCGTTAAATTTTCTGAAGGACTTAGGAAGGCACTTGGCTATGCCATCGGTTGAGACCAGATCCACAAATCCGCTGATCACCAAACATTTCAACACAAAATTGGGCATTCAATCAATGCTTGGTCCAATTATAATCCAAATTCCAATTGTAGTAGAAGGAGGTTCAAGGGATGCTTCTGGACGAAAAACTATTGCAGGAAGTTGCTACATATGTCGTTTCCTGACTCAACGGCAACGGGAAACTAGGAAATCTAAGTTGTAATCGTCCTATATGTAATGAGCACTGTGGGACAATTACAAAATATCCTGGATTAAAATTAAAATTAACATTTTTATTTCATCTTCACTTTTTTATGAAGAATTTATATAGTATAGAAACAAATTCACTTCATTTCCAATAGAAAATGTATGAAGGTACCCGGGTGCCTTGTCATGCAACAACGTCAGTATTTTTTTCGGACTAAATATTTTACATTTCCAAATATATTTTAGAATTCTTTTATATTAAAATTAGCGTCTAATGAGTTGCTTTAGGCTATAAAGTAGTTTCATCCCACTCAATTAACTGCAACATGAAAAGATTTAGAAAATAAAACAAGAAAGGTACCCGGGTACCTTGTTGTGAACATAAGCGGTAATATTGCGGAGCCTAGAATATTCTGAATCTGGTGTAGTACCAGAATAAATGGTTCAAAACATATGGCAGAACTGCAAACATTTTGAAATAAATTTCGGGAATTTATTATTACGTTTTGGGATGCAAAAATCTAATCTAAAAAAAGAAACTATTATCATAAATTTCTAAAGCTAGACTATTAATAATTATATAATATCTGGTAACTAGTATATCACTTTTGTGAATCTATTAGATTGAAGATGAACTTTTCTTAGTGCTCGTGTATACGCGAATTGAAGATTGAAAGAAAACTCAAAATTTGAACGAGGTTGCAGTAAATATATTTGTGGTTATATCAGAAAGGTGCTTGATTAAATCGTTAACAATATATTAGACAGGCATCCTATAAGCAAAAATATTATTCCCCAGATTTCTTAAAAATCATTCTATAATTAAATGAAATGCTGTCAAATTTCCAACAAACTTCTAGCTTGTAGGGAGAGTTCAAATATGCCCAACTTATTAAGACTGGCGGAGAACGCAACAGTCTATAGAGAATACTGAAAATTTTTCCTATTTTTATTTTTTTTTTCATGTAAAATCAAGCAGTTGTTTTCAAAGTGTCAAATGCCAGTTGGCAACAACACATTTTCGAAATGGATCCCTTATCCATCGCTCAACGCGTTGTTACAGCAGCAGCAAGTTAACCTTTATGTCAATAGCAGAACTGCATTACGCACGTCAACAGCAACATACCTGGGTATGTACATACGTTTTGTATGGGGAATGGCATGCCGTTAGCATAAACATGCTAATTTCTGACTCGTTTGTTGGAATTTCTGTATTAGTCATTGTATTGTATTAGTCATTGTTTGTTGAAAAGAGTGGTTATATAGGTAGACACACGTATATATATATAGGTAGAAACATGTGTATATACATAGGTAGAAACATGTATTGATGCAGAAATTTCATTCTATGTAGTTTCGTCAGCAAATTTAGTTTACATTTGTGATACGAAGTGAAAAGACGTTTCTGTTTATTTTGTGGAAATAAAAAAAAAATAATAACAGTGAAATAGCAGACGGTGAATGGCTTACTCCACGACAACTAAGCGCACTTTCGTACGAAGAACAACAAGCATTTTTTCGTCAAACGCTTGAAGAGAGCCAAGAAGAAATAAGTGACCACGATTCAATAGTTGGTGACGAGGCTTTAGGTGAATGTGTAGGTGATATACGTGGTGATGACTCAGACGTTGGAGAACCCACGTTACCAGAATATGACCCAGAGGACGACAGTGATTCTGATGAAGAACTTGAAGATGCACCAATTGAAACTGGCGAATGTTTTACTGCCAGAGATGGTATTGTTTGGTCTTCGATACAACCACAACCTGTAAGAATCCGTACGCACAACATTGTAAGAAGTGCACACTCTGGACCAGTACGGGCAACGCAAGGTTTGACCATTACAGAAAAGTTCCAATTGATGATGTCAGACGAAATATGCGACATAATTATCCAAGAACCAAATCGAAAGGCAAGGCAATGCTATGATAATGACAATGCAAAACATCCAATAAGAGAACCGAGATCATGGATTCCCATAACAAAAAGTGAATTTGATGCATATTTGGGCTTACTTTTGCTAGGTGGCGTTACACATTCTGGTTATGTGCATACGAAAGATTTGTGGAAAACTACATCACATCCATTACATCGTTCTGCAATGAGTGTACGACGATTTTGGGAAATAAGCCGCTTCCTACATTTTGATAATGGAAACACAAGCCAGCAACGCAAACAAACTGACAAAGCAGCAGCAATATCGGACGTTTTTTTGATGCTAAAGAGCTGTATTCGTAGATATTACATAGCTGGAGCCAACGTCACCGTAGATGAACAATTGTATGCTTATCGTGGTGGAACTGGCTTCACGCAATACATACCATCAAAACCTGCCAAATATGGGATAAAAGTGTGGTGGGTGTGCGACTCCATTTCGTCCTATCCATTGCTGCGTTTGCTGCATACGTAATATACGTTGACAACAACATTCACCTGAAGGCATCTACAAGCCGCCATAGGATGTTTCTGCATCAGCTAAGCGAGCAACTATGCAAGCCAGAAATGGAGACAAGGGCGAATAACAGCAGAATATCCAGAGTTTTTTCAACGCGCAACACCATCGAAGCCAACTATAGCCGACTATACACACCCGGGTATGTATGCTGTTGCCGTAAGGGTGCAACTTTGTAAATGGGCTTTATCTTCCAAACGGATGATCCAATCCTAACCAAACTTGGGACTATTGCGTAAAACAGTTTTTGGCTAGGCAATTTCAAGTCGACCCGATTATCCAGTTCAGAGCTACAGCGTTTTGAAAACGCAAAACATACCCAGGTATCTTGCCGTCGACATAAAGGTTAATGCTGATTTTTTAAAGAAAATCCTCTTTGCTGATGAGGCACATGTCCACCCCTCTAGAGTGTTAATAAGCAAAAAAAAGCTATAAGAAATTTATCAGGGTCAAAATTATCGATAACAGAGATACACGAATAGGGGAAAACATTCAAGTTCATAAATGATATCCCTGTTATCGGTAATTGTGATCCGAATAAATTTCTATTGTTTTTTTGTGTTTGTCAAAAAGAGAAAAAAAAAAGATCCAAAAAAAAGCTGAACCCTTTCATATTTCTTATTTCCGATTTTCAATTATCTCTTTCTCTGGAACTCTTATTAAATTGCGTATGCAAGTATCTGATTTTAAATAAAAAAATAAATAGGAAAAATTTTCAATATTCTCAATATAATGTTGCCTTTTCTGCCAGTCTTATTAGGTTGGCTATATTTCAACTATTTCTAAAAGCTAGACCTTTTTTGGAAAATTGACAACTGATGACCCTTTGAATTTAATCATGAAATGATTTTTTAAAAATCTGGCGAAAAATAATTTTTCTTATATGATGTTTTAGATATCTGCCTAACACATTGTGATTGATCAAATGTAGAAATCTTCTCAAACCATATGGAAAAAGAAAGAAAAATAAAAGGACATAACTAAGTAAAATAAATCCAAGCAACTGTAACCGCACGACTCCATTGGACTTATTTCAAGACATATTTTCAGTCGGACTGACAAAAAAGTCCAAATTTAAGAGTCTCCATTGGACTTTTTTTCAGTTCGACCTAAAATATGTCCAATTTTTAAAGTCTCCAT
The DNA here is from genome assembly GCA_963422695.1 of Xylophagus ater. Lineage (NCBI taxonomy): Eukaryota > Metazoa > Arthropoda > Insecta > Diptera > Xylophagidae > Xylophagus > Xylophagus ater. The sequence continues at coordinate 9,240 of CAUJSI010000001.1, forward strand.
TAGACGAATTTTATGAAAAGGTTTACAGTGGATACAACTTACTTTTTTTTCAATAGGGCTTTTTGACAGATCACGCGTGACTAGTGTCATTCTGATTTGTCATTTTTGTTCAGTATTGTATGGCAATTTATCATGTCAAGACCTACATCTAAGCAACGTTTACAAATCGTTCAATTGTATTACGAAAATGGGCGTTCTGTGAAAAATGTTTTTCGTGTTCAGTGATGAGGCTCATTTCTGGCTTAATGGCTATGTTAATAAGCAAAATTGACATATTTGGGATGATGAGCATCCACAAGAGTTTCAACAGCTACCATTGCATCCATCGAAAACAACAGTTTGGTGTGGTTTATGGGCCGGGGGCATCATCGGTCCGTATTTCTTCAAAAATACGGCCGGCGGCCACGTTACCGTCAATGGCGAGCTCTATCGTGCCACGATAACGGACTTTTTGGTACCTGAAATTGAAGCCCGTGGTCTCGACAATATTTGGTTTCAACAAGACGGTGCTACGAGCCATACAGCCCGTGTTACAATGGATTTATTGCATAATCATTTCGGTGAGCAATTAATTTCACGTTTTGGCCCAGTGAATTGGCTACCAAGATCGTGCGATATCACACCTTTGGACTTTTTTCTTTGGGGCTATGTAAAGCCAAAAGTCTTTGCCGATAAACCAGTGACAAACGAAGCATTAGAAGCGAACATTACACGTGTCATTCATGAGATTCCGGTCGAAATGCTTGAGAGAGTGATCGAAAATTGGACCGCCTGACTGGCCGAGCTGAAACGTAGTGCCGGCCAACATTTGAAGGAAATTATTTTCAAACATTAATTGCCATACTATGTGCTTAAAGTTGATAATAAAGATTTGGTAAATGCATTCAATTCTAAGTGTTTTATTTTTATTTAAAAAAAAAAAGTAAAGAATGAATCACGCTATACAAGTAAGATTTTGAAGGCAAGAAACTAAATTTTGGCTAAGCATTAATTTTCAAATTAGAATTTCATTGGCTTATAATCTCTTTAATGATCACTTAATCATTAAAGAAATTATAAGATGGTTAGGTAAAACTAGCCGAACAAGTAAGATGACCAGAGCTTTTATTTCAAAAGATCTAATGTCAGCCTACGGTCACGGAAATTTATTTTAGAATTTTCATCTATGTATTCCATTATCTTTGACTGTGGCAATGGTCATTACAAGTGCGAATCTCTTTTGAATGTAAGGCAGATAAGGCTGAGAACACACTGAATCAGACAAAACAGCCAAACACAAATATGTCAAATTTATCGAAACGACTTGGCTTAACATAACGCACATTAATAAGACAAAACTAAATGTTTTGGTTGTTTTGCCTAATCAATGTGGGCATTCACAAAAGAGAATTAATTAGAATCAAAATTTCGAATCTAGATCGCATTATATGAGATGCTTCAATAAATTTTAAAATGCACACAAGATTTTCAAAAATCGACTACCGAATTTATTTTAATATTTTTGATATTAAAAACTAAAAATTTAAAATAATTTTTCCACATTACACTCTATTACAAAGTTTGGGTTTAGAAACTTTAAATTTTGTAAATAAAAATATATTTTAAAATTATGTTTCAAATAATTTAAATTTTTTTTTCCATTTCTAAATGCGAAATTTCATATTTGACTAAAGGAACATGATACCATCGAACAGTATCAGGCATGATCAGGCGTCTCGAAACACTCATAACATCTGTTTTGTTTCGATTCATCAGTATGCGTTGCCTCCTTTTCTCTGAGTTGTAACCTTGCCGTGGTAGAAAAGCTTGCGTACTCCAATGATCCTGATAGCGATGCTAGCGGGAACTTTTAGTTCCCAGCAGGGTCACCCATGCTAGTAAGGTAGACGGAGAGGGGTCAGACAAATGACAACTCAAGCACACTTAAGCCAAGGTGGAAATGCATCGTGCCGAGGGCTGCATGGCATCTCAGTGTGTAAAACGGGAGATGTCGTTAACGATCTCTTGGGAGAACCAGCCGAAACTCCCTCGTAACCAGGCTACTGCACGTGCAGGGGGCGCCGCGTGCAGGGTCCTTATATCCCCCTGACTCGTGGGAACAGAAATGGACCTTTTAAATTTAAAAACAACAACAACGACGACGACGACACCGACACTTTTAACTTTGACAACAACCACTACGACGATCACGGACGCCCTGACGAAAGCAACAGTAGTCACGACCATGACGACAGACACTACTGTTGTGTTCTCAACGAGAACAACGTCAACAGTACACACCGGGGCCAATTCAATGGAACCGGTGTGCGCTGGGAAATCTGGTAGTGGTCCCCCAAAAGGAGGACCGCTCCGAAATGCCGAGAAGTTGGTGAATAAACTCACCAACCGTATCGAGCAGCTGAAAACTCCCTCCAGCGACGGCAAAAGCCGCAGCGGAGCGAGTAGAAGGCGTCATATGCGGGCAAGAGATGTGGCATCTGCTAGTAACCCTGCACCAGGGGACGCGGCAAGATCCACATCTCTCCCCCCTAATATGACAACCCCGGCAGGCAACGAGAGGATGGGCACCCCAAATATACGGAGCCCCCTCCTGAAGCCTGCACAACTCCAATTGGCGTTGACCTCTGAACAGGGACCGCTTGCCAGTTCACTAGAACCGGTGGGAGGGACCAGTTCCGGGTCCGCTGGAGCAAAACCTCGCAGAAAGAGGAAGAGGAAGGGAGCGGGAACAGACAGGGCCGCCGAAAAGGCGCGCACTTCTGAGACCATCTCAGCCTCCTCCACTCCCGAAGCGAATACCCCCCAGGCGAAGAGGGTTAAATTCTCTAACCCCAGGCCCAAAGACACCTCTCACCAAAAAGGACAGAGAGCGACATTTGCGGAGATCCTTAAAACGGACCCAAAAATGAAAGTTTGCATAACGTGCGAGACCCCTGTGAAGAGAGACATCACTTCAATTGAGGCGGATCGCATAGAGGCTGCAATCATCGGAGCGTTTGAGAGACTTCCCAACGGTGAAGTCCCACGCATACGTGATTGTAGACTGACGCAAGGTTCTCTCATTCTTTTATGCGAGAACCAAGCGACCAAGGATTGGCTAGTTAAACTGGCTGAATCCAAACCCCTGGTAGAAGGAATAGACCTTTCGGTCCATGACTTCATTCTACCCAAGTTGAGGAGGGTGAGGATCTGGTTGCCGGGCCCCGAAAGGAGCGCGACCCAGATACTCACCACTATGAAATTCCTTAACTCAATGAGCACGGAGAACTGGAGGGTCTTCGAATACAAATATAGTCGGGCGCCGGAAGGTAACCAACTAATTGTAGGCGTGGACGCCCCAGGACTCAGAGATCTTGAGAAGGTTAATTTCCGCCCCCTCTCGGGAGTTCGCCTTGCTACCTGCACGGTTCTAGGCAAGCCAGAGAAAGGGGAGAAAGAGGAGGAAAAGACAGGACCGAACTAATGCCAAATTCGGGACTAAATTTTCTCCAAATTAACGCGCACCACTGCAAAGCGGCCACCGACATAATAGGTAGGCAGCTTGCTATTGGACGTGCCAACATATGCCTCGTGCAAGAACCTTGGGTTTACAAGGGAATCGTACGGGGCTATGACACCCAGTTGGGGTCTGTATTATACAGCACAACTGCGAACAGACCCAGGACATGCATCTACATCTCCAATGATATTGATGCCGTCCTTCTTAAATCCTTTTGTTCTGCAGACCTTACTGCAGTCAAAATAATTTACTCCACAGAAATGGGCGAAAAAGAAGTAGTAGTGTGCTCTTCATATCTGCCCTACGACGCAGTCACCCCTCCCCCTTCAGAGGAGCTGGTCGACTTAGTGTCCTTCTGTGAGACAAATAATCTACCTCTTATAATTGGCTGTGACTCCAACGCGCACCACACACAGTGGGGCAGTACGGACATCAACCAAAGAGGTAGAACACTCTTTGAATACCTTGGTGCAACCACCCTGGAAATTGCAAACAAGGGTACGGCACCAACATTCATCACCTCTACACGTGAAGAAGTGTTGGACATAACGCTGTGCTCACAGGGCATTGCTCAAGATATTCAAGGATGGAAAGTGTCCTCCGAACCTTCATTGTCGGACCATAGGCACATTCTCTTCAGTCTGTTCTCAGAACCGTTGAAACCGGTCTCTTACAGGAATCCTAGATCCACTGACTGGTTCTCCTTTCACGAAGAGCTGTCAGAAAGAATCCGGGAAGTCCCAAAAGGAGCCCGGAATATTCCGGAACTAGAACAAACAGTCGCTTTAACATCGGAAGCCATTTACTCCTCCTATGAGAGTAATTGCGCCTTACGCACAAACAGGCTCCCCAAGAAAACGCCCTGGTGGGATATATCCTTGGAGAGCCTTAGAAAAGAAACGAGAAAAAGTTTCAACCGAGCCAAACAGCATGGTTTGAACAGTGAGTGGGAAGCCTGGAAGGCGGCCCAACGCAAGTACAAATCGGCTGTTCGGAGGAAAAAACGAGAAGCTTGGAAGAGTTACTGCGGCCAAATTGAGGAACTCCCTCAGGCTTGCAGACTCCAAAAAGCCCTCTCCAAAGATCCGAGATCTAGATTAACGGTGCTGCGTCAGTCGGATGGGGAATTTACCTCAAGTAATGAGGACACCCTGAAGCTGCTGCTCCACACCCATTTTCCGGAATCTCGCGAATCACCGGCATGCTCGTCCCTACAAGTCGTAAGTTCTCGTCCCCAAAAAACCGACTGGAGAACGGCTTCAGAGATTGTAACATATGATAGAACTAACTGGGCAATCAAAACCTTTGCCCCGTACAAATCAGCAGGGCCTGATGGCATCTTCCCAGCACTTCTTCAGAAAGGAGCTGATTTGCTAATCAAACCACTCTGTCAAATCTACCGCACGAGCCTCGCCTATGGCTATATTCCTTCACCATGGAGGAAGGCACGTGTGATCTTCATACCTAAGCCTGGTCGTACTGACTACACCGAGGCCAAGAGCTTCCGTCCCATCAGCCTCACGTCATTCTTGCTTAAGACACTGGAGAGGCTGGTGGATAGATACCTGAGGGAGAGGATACCAAGTATCCTCCCTCTCCACCCAAACCAACACGCGTATCAAGAGGGCAAATCCACGGATTCTGCACTCCATCAACTAGTGTTCAGAATTGAAAAAACTCTAGACACTAAATCATACGCTCTTGGTGTTTTTCTTGACATACCAGGGGCATTTGACAATGTCACTTTTGGTGCCATGAGCGATGCAGCCGAAGTGCATGGCGCGGGTCTGACTGTCACTAGATGGATAAGAACCATGCTGTCCACTCGAACTGCTTCGACCAGTCTGGGAAGAGATACAGAATCAATCTCAGTTATGAGAGGATGCCCGGTGGATGTGGTGGTTAAACCTCTGCTGACCTACGCATCAATTGTTTGGTGGCCTCGTACCCTAGTATCCAATGCTAGAGAACTTTTAAACCGTATTCAAAGACTTGCTCTTCTAAGTATTACGGGTGCAATCAGAACCACGCCAACTGCAGCCATGGAAGCTCTCTTGGGAACCCCATCGCTGCACTTGGTGGTTCAAAGTACAGCAATGGCAACGTCCTATAGACTGCGAAATGCTGGACTCTGGATTGATCGATCAGATATCAAGGGCCATACTAGGATCCTAGCTAGTCTGATCAAATCATACCCCATACTCTCGATGCCATCGGACGTTATGTCCCCGGCATTTGTTTTCAAACGCAGATTCGAGACTGTCATGCCTCCTAGAGAATCCTGGATAGCGGACGGTGAGAGTCTCGCAAAACCACCCGGCCTCATCTGGTTCACGGATGGGTCTAAATCGGATGCAGGAACAAGGGCAGGTGTCATTGGTACGGTGCCCAAAAAGGCAATATCTATCGCCTTGGGCACTCATTGTTCAGTCTTTCAGGCTGAAATTTTCGCCATAATGACATGCGCCAATGAGAACCTAAACAGGGGCTACAAAAACCTGCATATTAACATCTTCTCGGACAGCCAAGCTGCACTACAATCTCTGAGTGCAGTCAAGATAACATCTTGCATCGTCCAAGAATGCTTCAACACCCTCAATCAACTAGCTGAGCACAACAGAGTTGTACTGAACTGGATACCGGGACACCTCGGGCTCCCAGGCAATACAATGGCGGACGTACTGGCCAAGATGGGCACCATTAGGAAACCTATCGGGCCGGAACCCATCATTGGTATTCCTAAGAGCACAGCCAAACTCTCCATTAGAGAATGGATTACCGCACAACACAAAATTCAGTGGCAAAATGAGTCCCTACGACAATCCAAAATTTTCATAACGGAACCAGGCCTTGTCAGGGACTCGCTACTGAAGTTGGACCGTAATAAAATCAGAGTGCTGGTGGGCGCCCTCACGGGACATTGCCTCCGCAAGCATTTACATACCATAGGTATCCTATCTGATCCCACCTGTCGTAAGTGCAAAACCGTTGAGGAAACTTCACTACACGTTATTAGTTTATGTGATGCCTTAACGGGCCTGCGAAAGAAGATCTTCGGAAAACCATTCCTGACCTTGTCGGATGTCCGGAATCTGAAGATGGAATCTTTAATCGATTACCTGAAGAAAACAGAACTGTTTCCAGAGTTGGGACAAGCTACCACTCCGTAAACGGTATACAGGTAATTAATCTTTTTCCCACAGGTTTTCTTAGAAAACTTGTGCCATCCCAGGACATATGTCCAGATTCTCCCGAGGGTACAATGGGCCGAAAGGCCTAAGTACGGGGTGCTTTGGCACCCACCTCCTCTTAAAAAAAAAAAAAAAAAAAATGCGTTGCCTCATTTAATTTCATGGATTTTTCTGATAAGACAAAAATGATGGAGGGGAAATATTGATAAGTCTGACTGCGGTGGTTTTGTTCGATTTAGTGAGGGTAGATCGATTTGATTGCGTGTATTTATATGACGAAACATTCGAGGAAACATTTTGTTTTTTGGTAGATGTTTTTGCCTGATTTAATGTGGGTTTGCACACATATTTCTGTGTATTTATTGGTAACAAAACTGATTTAGTGCTAAAAAATTGTGTTGGTCTTTTTTGTCTGATTCAGTGTGTTATTAGCCTAAGGAAGAAGTAATTTAATAGTATTTGGAAGTTTAAACGAAAGTGGCTGACTTTTGAAACTAAATCCAATCAACATAAATTTATATTTTTTCACGCAATCTATAGGATTGATTTGTAAATTAAAATTCTTCTCTCTCCCACAACATCTACATCTATTTTTTGTTAATCTTTTATAAATAAAAACACATATTAAAATTTATATAAAATTAAATTTAAAAAATTATAGAAAAATATGAATAAATGAGTAAAATTAAAAAGGCATATGCGCAACGAATCGCGTATTCGTGTCCTACATTTTATTCAAATTTTAAATTAATAATAAATATATAAATCAGTGACGTTCCATTGAACAGTTGGGGATTAATCGGGTGTGTATCGATAAAATATACATTCGATTATTGGAAGTAATTTTACTCCGAAGTGAATTTATTAGGAAATGATTGTTAGTAATACATACCATACGTTAGTAATATGGGGAAACGTTCGTGCTCATTCGGACTTCAGTAATAACACAAGAGTTCCTTAAGCGTTGAATACTTTTTGAGCCGTTTGCATAAATTTCTTTAACAAATATTACCAACGACTGTACATTCAACTGATTCTTCTTGTGTATTAATGTCCAGACGCATTATAGATGTCTCTCTTTCATTCAGATTTAAGGACTTTTTATGCATTCTTCTGCAATTTCATCTAGAAGAACAACATTGAATATCACGTCGCCCACATGGTTTGGATACCTAGGTATACTAGTATGACAACCCGACGCGAATCACTGGCAATACTAAAATTACTCGAATTCATTTTTCTTATCATTCAATCCATAGTAAACGTTTCACTCTTGATTGTTTTGTATAACATTAGTCAGATGTTTGATCTTTGTTGTAAATTTTTTAAAAGAGTTAATCGTTCTATGAAATATAATAAATATGGATGTTCATATTGCACTATATTTTTTTCCAAACACAAAACACTAACGCGTAATTAATTAAGAAATCGCACACAAATGATCACTTTTCGAGAAATGTCATGAATAAGCTTCTTATCAAATGATGGAAAACACGTTTACATGCAGGAAGTTTCTCGAGTCTGAATTTAATAACATCCGAACCAAAGGTGTAGCACGTAACAGTTTTTTAAATAAATAATTTGTTACTATTTTCATTTAATAATTATCCATCGCTATCGACAATTGGTGACCCCGACGAATTTTCACCGAAAACATTTTCAAGTGAAAAAGATCAAAATTAATTATAGCAATTTTCGCTTTGAAAACTTTCTCGAAAGTGGCTGACGGTGAAGCAAAAACTTGCTATATTTTTTCTTAACAAACAACCACTACAAACGACGCAATACAATTAAAGATTTTAGCAATTCTTTCAAATACACATTTTTTTTTGGTTCCAACGTTACGGTTAAACACATAGCTAACAAACGGTAGTTAATTGTGTGAAGAATAGTACAAAAAATCGTATAAAAATCGAAATACAATATTTCAACGGTCGAAACATATCTCAACTGGAAATTTTTTTGAAACATTAGTTCATCAAATTCGATCGATTTTTTTCGGGTGTGTTAATATTCCGGCATGGTTGAAAACTCAGGTGCAGGAACCGCCGTAGCAAACGAAGAAATCGCTCGGATTTCCATCAAGGTTCCACCGTTTTGACTGAAAACGCCGAAATTTGGTTCGCGTAAGTAGAGGCACAGTTCGAAACGTGCAAGGTTATCGCTGACGCTACCAAGTTTCACAGAATTGTTGCTGTGCTAGAAAATCACATTTTAGCACTAGGAACTGAAGCAGCCCACCGGCCCAAGGTAAATACGGAAATTTGAAGACAACTATATTAGAAACCTTTGCAGATTCCGAACAACGGAAATATCAAGAGTTAATATCCGGTTGGGGGATCAAAATCTGTCACAATTATTAAACCGAATGATGACAAATAGTGTCAAAATTGACGGCGAACTCTTAAAAACGCTGTTCCTAACTGAATTGACAGAACAAGCGCAGGCAATTTTATCTACCGCTAGCGAAACTAACTTGAAAACACTGGCATCACTGGCTGACAGGATCATGCAAACAATTAACCCGAACGTTTTGTCGATCAATAACGGCACGGTAGATACAACCTCTGCCACCAACCAACTAAGTCAAATTATTATAACGCTAAATCAGCTAACTAAGAGAATCGAGAAATCAGAACTTCTGCAACGAGACAGAAGACGAAACAACGGTTTAGCACGTGCGCGCTCACCAACACCACCCAACACTAATTTATGCTGGTATCATAGAGCTTCCGGTGACAATGTGACCAAAACCAAATCTCGTCAGCCTTGCACGAAAAAGCCAACACCCTACAAGTCGGAAAACTATAGTAAAACGCCAACTGTCAAGAGCAGACGACGTTGATCACACAATAGCACAAAAGCATCGTTACCGACAATTTAACTAACGTTAACGTTCAGTTAACGTTTCAGTTTTTCCACCCACAGCCAATGAATGATGAAAAGCATCCGCATCAACCAAGTTATTTACAGCAAATGGCACTACAATCAAGACAGACGATACACAAAGGCTGACACTTTCATTGGGGGTTAAGACGTAATTTTACTTGTGATTTTATAGTGGCGGACGTGACTGCCGCGATCATTGGATCCAGCTTCTTCGGACTTTCGTTCGACATTAAGAAAGGTCAACTGATCGACCAAATTATCAGTCCAAACGGTCCAACAAGCAACAGTCGCGCAAACTTTGAAAACTCGCTACAGAAATTTCGAATTTGCAGATTCAATTCGCGAATTTCACGACACCAGCGTTTTCACAAACTGTAAACAATACAAAATTTGCACAACTCATCACATCACTACTACAGGCCAATCCGTCAGCGCTAAAGCGCGAAAACTGCCACCAGAAAAGATAAAAGCAGCAAAGGACAAATTTCAATTTCTTTTGGAACAAGGAATCGTTCGTCCATCCAAAAGTAACTGGTCGAACCCGTTGCCTATGGTTCGCAAAAAAAATGGCAGATTCAGAGTTTGCGGTGATTACAGAGCATTCAACTCTAAACAATAGAAGACAATTATCCGATAAGTTTTATTCAAAATTTTACACATTTTCTCGATGGGAAAGAAATTTTCACGGTGCTAGATTTGCAACGAGCATACCAACAAATTCCGATCGAGCCAAGCGACATCCCAAAGACGGCAGTGATAACGCCCTTTAGATTATTCGAATACAATTTCATGACTTGCTTTATGTAATGCAGGCCAAACGTTTCCAAGATTCATGCATGAAGTCTTAAGAGATTTAGATTTCGTATTTTCGTATCTCGCTGACATCTTCATCGTCTAGAGAACACGAATAGTACACAAATGTCACGACAAAAACATACACATCGCAGGCAAAGATAACACAGTGTCAGGTCTACTATGCAGGATCGAGGTGATTGAATCCAGCACAATCGCCAACTTCAAAGAAATTGCAAAAGCGCAAGAAGAGGACGTCCAATTAAAAGCATTTTTGGCAGCTAATAGTTCAAATATTGTACGAAAATCTGTTGTCATTCCAGAATCAAGCGAGACACTGTTATCTGAAGAAACTAACGGTTTTATCAGACCGCTTGAACTGAAAATTTTCTGACAACAGATACTCGCCAAATTACATAATCCAAGGGTTCGAGTAACCAACAAAATGTAATGTCAAAAACCTTAAACTTTGCTTAATGTAGTCATTGTATAGGAAGCCTTTCAAATGTCGTTTCCTCAAGCAAAAATCAAACACCTTGTTATCATTAGCTAACCTCATTCAAGAAACCGGTTCTTTTCTACCGTACTCAGTCTTATGATGACTAATTTTGAATATTTCCACGAACCTCAAGGACCGTGTATTAATGTTAAGATGTATTTTGTCCAGCAAAAAGGGGAAGTCAATACCACCATTCAAGCTTTGACTCACGAAAACCATATCCGCCATTTAGGCGCCGCCGTTCTAAGGACTGTGAACGTATCAAATATAATCTCTGAAGGTAAGGTGACAGCAGAAAGGGGTAATTCCACAGAAGGTTACGTAATGCAAATCGTAGGAACCTAAGTTGTACTGGCTCCAATTTGTTAATTTTGGAGACCATACCTGACTGGTATATTCAATTAGTGCTTTAGTGATGAGGACGCCCTTGGACCAACGTTTAATGAAGCCTAATGTAGAATTGGCTCTATGGACCAGTGAATCAATATGTAATTTGAAACCAACTTGATTGTTGCAAATTACACTATATTGTTCACTCTTGGGAGTAGCACGTTATTTATGGAATACGTGCAAAGAGAATTATCACGTTTCGTTGAAAAGGTAATAGTATCATATTTATCACAGTTAGGGACAAGATTATTATTGCGACACCACGTAGCGAAATTATTTAAATCCTGCTGGAGGTACCGAGAGTCATTAGAATTGGATATTTCTTTAAAAATAGTCATGTCATCGGCAAAGTTGGAAATTTTCGAATATATAATCACAGAGGAAATATCGTTAAAAAATAGGACAAATAAGATTGGTCCCAAATGGCTAGCTTGTGGGACGCCGAATGCGACTATGTAAGAGTAAGATTTTGCCGATCACATGAGTAATCACCCGATAATTCATTGATGTGATCCACCACAGTGGATTCGTCAATAAATATATTAGTTAGTGAGGTTTTGGGGTAATCGTTGAGGTACGTAAAATATTCCTCAAAATTGCTTCTATTAAACGGTACCGCAAAGAAGGAAGCGAACAGGTTGGATATAATTGACGGCTCTTTAGATGAGTGGTTCTGATATTTCAATACAGAGGGTTATCCATCTGATGCTTTCTTGCTATTCACAAACTTCCAGAAGCGGTGGCGATCTATAGAAAAACTACAACTCATTTTGCGAATGTAGCAGTCGTACAGATTCGCGGATAACACTTTGAAGTCGCCAAACCAAGTAATGTTCTTTCTAAAGTCTGTTATATCATGCGCGGTTGAATACTTTTTCCAAGCTTTGTTCCTACTATTACGTAACGATCGTAATTCCCTGTTGAACCATGGTAGACAAGATGATAAGTTCTTTTGACGAAGGAACCGATCACAGAAAAACTTCAAAAATAACAGTATAGAACTCAGTAATGCACGTATCTAAATTTTTACCATCAACAATGCTTTTAAAATTAACCTTGTTTAGAAGGTTGGTGAGCAGTTCAAAGTTGGTTTTGCGAAAGTTGAACCAGTAAGAATTTTCTATATCCACAACATTCTGAACGCTTTCCTGCGAAAGTAAAATGTTTAAAGGAGGATGGTAGTTAACGTAATTAGCTAAGTCAGTGGTAAAACCCAAGTCAAGTTGCTTGTTAATTTGTTGTAGACCACAAGCCGTCAAGTTGTCAACAAATAGGAATTCAGACTTAGAGTTCACATTTGAAGCCACGAAGAAAACTTCCTCGTCTAATTGACACCATTGCAAATTAGGAAGATTAGAATAATAATATCACTCATGGGCTCCTCAAGATAATATAAATGATTAATTGTATCCATAAGGAGCTGGTACTTCGCCTCATCACTGTTAGATGGAATTTAGTAGTTTACTATAAAAATGCGGCCTGCTGTAATGATATTTTAGAGCATATAATTTTCAGGCGCTCCGTGTTAGGGAAATGCACAAACGTGCTTTCAAAAGACGCACGGACAGCTATAAGCACTACCGAGTGATTTCAAAAATAATATCAGCCACCTGACGACGCTTTTCTAAGGATTGCAGATCAATCAGTTTTAGCCTATCAGAGTACGGGGGTAGTTGGAAAGGGTCATTCCAAGGAAAATCTCTTAATGTAAAACGTATGAATCTACGTTGTACAGACTTTAATCTATTAATTAGACTTTTATGGCAGGGAGACCATACTTGACTGGCATATTCCAAAGTAGGTCTAACCAAGGTAATGAAGAGTGCTTTAGTTATATGAGGGTCCGAGAACTCCCTAGACCATCTTTTAATAAAGCCTAAAGTAGAGTTAGCTCTATGAACGAGTGAGTCAATATGTAGCTTGAAGTTAAGTTCACTGTAACAAATCGCTGTTGAGCCCCAAATTATTTTTACAACACCAGATTACAAAATTATCTAAATCGTTCTGGAGATACAGGGCTCATTTAAGTTACTTATTTCTTTATAGATCATCATATCATCCGCAAAGTTAGAAATTTTAGAGTACTTAATTACGGAGGACACATCATTAATTGTAAGAACGAACAAAATTGGTCCCAAATGTCTGCCTTGAGGGACGCCAGATGTTGCAGTATAAAGCTCAGATTTGCAAGAACGGAAAAGTACTTGATAACTCCTTCCCTGGAGATAGGATTGAATCCAATCGATAAAAAGACCCGAGAAGCCAAGGACACTAAGCTTAAAGAAAATCACCTGATGAGACAAATCATCAAACGCTTTGCTGAAGTCTGTAGTTATACAATCAACATTATTGCCATTTTCCATGGAGCACGTCGAAAAAAAACGAGTGCAACTAAGCTAGTGATCGTAGACCTACCCTTCAAAAAACCCTGTTGATTCCTGGAAATAAAAGGTTTACAATCAAAGCACACAAACTGCTGAATGATGCTTTCAAACAGTTTTGGAATGCAAGATAATTTAGCAATTGGTCTGTAATTTCCGATATCACCTCTACTGCCTTTCATGTGGGTCGGAATAATATAAGAGACTTTCCAGAGCTTAGGAAATATTCCCGTCTCGAGAGATTTCTGGAAAACAGCCGAAAGAGGACGTGCAAGGATGTTATTGCATTTTTTTAAGATGATGGCAGGAACACCATCAGGGCCAGGTGAGTAATCATCGTCTAAACTGTTAATATTATCAGCTACTAAGGATACGCCGATATCAATATTAGTGAGGGAAGATTTGGGGTACTCATTCAAATGCTCAAAGTATTTCGTATCCGGTACAAAATTATCCTCGTTAAAAGCTTCCGCAAAAAAATTAGCAAAGAGATTAGCAATAATTGATGGATCATTGGATAAACTATCGAAATAATTTAGCGAAGACGGATATCCATCTGTTTTCTTTTCACTATTAACGAATTTCCAGAAGCAGTGAGGCTCCATGGAAAGACTAGATCTCATCTTGTCAATGTGGGAATTATACAGCTCCATAGAAAGTACTTTGAATTCATTGAGCAAGGCAGAGTAGGTGGAAAAGTTTCTATTAGAAATCGGGGATGCACATTTCAATATTCGCCTCGCAAATAACACTATCAAAATTAACCTGCTCCAAAAGGTTGTTGAGCAGCTCAATATTAGTTTTCCGAAAGTTGAAACAGAAAGCATCTTCGGTGTTAGTATCACCAATTTCACCTTCTTGAGAGAATAATACCTTTAGTGGGAATGATAGTCATCAATTCTGCAAAGATTATCAGTGCTCTGCTGGACAACACAATTAGCGGAGTCGGAAGTAAAAATTAAGTCTAGTTGTCTGTTTAGCGAATTTTGGACACCGCTGAGTTGCTGCAGGCTACAAGCCAGCAAGTTGTCAAGAAGCAAAGTCTCGGATTCGGAATTTGCGTTCTGAGCAACGAAAAACACTTCTTCGCTCGGGCAAGACCAATGCACATCTGGAAGATTAAAATCTCCGAGGAGTATGATATCATCTGTAGGTTCTATGATATCGGAAATCGATGTAATCGCGTTAGCTAGTAATTGGTACTTCACCACAGTACTATTGGGTGGAATATAGCAATTCACAACATAAATGCTTTTTGTGTCAATTTTATTTTAACGCCGATTAATTCCAGATCATCACAATTTGAAAAACTAATCAAAGAACTTTCAAAGTTAGTACGGACAGCTATTAGAACACCTCCTCCAAGCGTCTTCAAATCAATTGTAAAGCGATCCTTAAGAAAAACCTCATAGCTGGAGGAGAACAGCTCATTATTGTGGAAACTACAATTTAGCCATGTTTCCGTCAGAATAATGACATGGTAGTCCGAAGAAATGGTAGCGAGCAAAAGTTCACGCGTTTCAGTTCTACGTCCATAAGTTCGAACCATAAGTTCGAACCATAAGTTCGAACCATAAGTTCGAACCATAAGTAGACACCAGAGGGCTAGTTTTCATACTTTTTCTTTCAAATTCTCTTACCTAGGTGCTTGCAGACTAAAAATGGTCATTAACAAGACGTGCAAATAATAAAATCGAAACGTAAGTTTGAAAGACGAAACGAGACTAGACGGTTTATTAATTTTATCACATTTAATATATACAGAGCCAATTCCTTTAGATTTTGCGTAGGAGAGAATATCGTCGGAGGAGATCGATGGGAAACTTCAAGAATAATGCCACAAATTCCTGGCCGATATGCAATAACCTAAATGCTAAGGCATTGACTAAAAATTTGCAACAGTCAGGACAAGACCAATATAGGCCCAATGAGGAAGAATTGATTTTGTCACCAAGTAATAAAATAAAATATTAAATAGTATTATATGCGAACAATAGACAATAAAACCAAAAAATAAATACATTTAACGTTATTAAACTTTTTTAAAAAAATAAAACAAAATGAGCAATAAATATTAAAATAATTATGCATAATAAAAGAGTAATGAGAATATTTCAAATTGGACAAAATAAATCTGACTGGGACGAACGACGATCGGGTGACCAGGCATGAACAAAGACTGCAACGAGTTTGTACAAACGTGCTTATCTTGCCAACGATGAAAGATACAACGACACAACAAAACGCCGATATCCGATTTCATGATCCCCGACAAGCGATTTCTTCATATCAACATGGACGTAGATTGCCGATCAGCAGAGACAAGCATTATCTTCTAACGTGCATCGACCAATTTTCACGCTGGCCAGAAGCTTACCCATTTCCCTAGCTAACTGCAGAATCAATAGCACCAAAATTTATATCAAATTGGCTATCAAGGTTTGGAAGCACGGCAAAAATCGCAATTGATTTGTGCAGATAATTAGAATCTCAAAGGATCAACCAAGCGACTAGGCATCAACCATTACAAAACAACTCCGTATCATCCACAAGCGAAAGGAATGATCGAGAGGTGGCACAGAACGCTTAAAGCTACCATCCAGAGTCACAAAACAAAGCACAGGGTAGATGTATCATCCACCATCCTGCTCGAGTTACGATCGACTTTCGAAGAACATGTCAAATCCAGACCAGCGAAAATATTGTACGGAACATCCTCCGGTTTCTGGCGAATTCTTTCACGAAATTCCGGATTCAGGAAATGAAGCCGAGTTTTCAAAGAATCTGAATAGAAAAACCAACAAGATACGACCAAAACCAGCAAAACGTCACGATTAACTACAGGTCATCGGCCAGAAACAACTCAAGGAATGCAGCCACGTATTTGTGCGAAACGATATCGTTAAGAGTCCGCTCTAACCAGCTTGCGATGGGCCATACAAAGTCATAAAACGATGCAAGTACTTCAAAGTAAAAATCAATAGCCGAACAGCAAAAATCTCCATCCATCGACTCAAAGCAGTATTTTTACCGAGGTTAGACGAACAACCGATTCTAATTCCGGTGGAAAGACAAGAACCCTATGAAAAAAACTGCCACCACTACCAGGTCCGAACGACGCGTTCAAATTCCCGCCAGATCATTGGCAACACTAAAATTGCTCTGATTCATTTTTCTTATCACTCAGTCCATTGGAAATGTTTCGCTCTTGGTTATTTTGTATAATATTAGTCGATGCGAACGAATTAGTGTAACATTGCGTCATTCGGATGTTTGATCTTTGTTGTATATTTTTTAAAAGAGTTAATCGTTCTATGAAATTTAATAAATACGGATGTTGATATTTAAAATAAATAATTTGTTATTATTTTCATTTAATAATTCCCCATCATTATCCACACTAGTCTATGCCGTTAGATTAAATATGTATTTCCCCAGCAAATGCAAGAAAAATAGATTTGACTTGCCACAGCATGTTAGTTTTTTGATATTTGCAATTGAGCGAAGCTTAATGCATAACAACGACAGCGGACAGTGAATATATTTTATTTTAATTAGTTATACTTCGATGACAGTATGAATTTCGAATATAGAAAATTTAGAAAATAGTTTGTAGTTCGTCCAAAAAAATCTAATTTGGTATATACTGGAGAATAAAGAAACATTTTTAACTTCTGAGGAGCGATTATGAACGAACATTGTTCATTCTCTTTTCTCACCTATTTGAAAAATTGCCATATATTCTAAAAAAGTAATACCACTTCACAAAAGTTAATTTTGAATAGGAAAATATTTTTCTCGACGCTAATACTAAAGACATATTAGCAGCGATAATCTCGATTAAAATTCGATAATGGACCAGATTTTCTCTATTATTGAAGATATTTAACTGAGTATTTTAATCTCAATTATTGAATAATTGAGAACTTTTCGCTCTCTGATTGTGATAAGTTTTAAAGCTTTAGCATTTAAATCTGGTAATACCGCTCGTATTTATAGATATAAACCTTCAAAAAGAAAAAATAAGAAGAAAGCACAGAACAAGATAATAGATTTGAATTTGGCGGTTCTAATTTTTTGTATTTTGAAGGAAATGATTCTTTTTTTTAAAAATATAATATTTTAAAATTTTTTCTTTTTGATTTTAGATGTTCATAAATAATTTCTTTTTAATTCCAAAATTTTCTAACCACAAAGAGATTTTATAGAAAGCTTTGAGAAATGTGAAAAAATAATTGAGAAATGGGAAAAAATAATGGAGAATGAATTTTAATCCAGAAAAACAGAATGTGTCGCAATTCTCGATTAAAAAATAATCCACTGGATTAAAGCGTGTAGTATGTCTAGGGCATAATGGTGTTGTCACCAAATTTTGTGATGTTCTCCTCAGCTAGTCAGTATTTCTTCGTTAGTATATGAAGGTTTTCGTTAATTTGAAAATAAAATTAATTATTGATTAATTCTTGATTAAATTATGTTTTACTTTGGTACTATTTAGCACTAAATTAAATAAAATTGCCTTTTTTTAGAAAAATATTTTTTTTGCAGAAAAACGAAAATTATTAGGTGCAAAATAAAAAAATGACAGCAGAATCTTCGAATAAGAGAAACATGTGTTTCGACCTCAATTGCTGCGTTTTATTTGCCATACCCTACCCTGGAGCAGGGTAAGTGGTAAATAAAACGAGCAGGAGCAGAAGCAAGTTTTAATTCAAATGCTGGTAGCACTGCTTTGCAGCCGCATTGTAGGGAAATGAGAAACGTAAAACAATTAAAAAATAACATTTTGTATACAAAACAAATAATACAATATTTTGTCAAAAAAGACTACTTCGTGAAAAATAAAAACAAGGAAGAACGTTTTTTTAAAAATAAATTAAGCAAGAATATTTCGTTTCTTAAACAGCACAATGTCTTTTCGTGCTTAAAATTAATATAATTTTAATTATTATACCTCCATCTTAAAATCTTCAATATAAACTATATTATTTTTATTTTACCCTTTTTCAATTGCCGCCATTTTATACATAAATAAATAACAGATTTCTAAACAGTTCTACCAACATTCTAGGTTTAATTTTACACGACAATTTCTAGCCAACACACTGTGTACGGGAGAAAAGTCAACTAATTTTGGGTGTAATAGTTACACCTGGTATGAAAGTAGTGTAGGATTTGCTTTTTTGTGGTTTTTTTTTTCAATGTAAAAATTTGCTCTACCTTAGAGCAAGTGGCAAATAAAACGGACCTAATACATAAATATATGTTTAATTACACACATGCTAAAGCCTTTCATCTTTATTAGTTTTGTCACTAAGTGTGTAACACATCCAAAAAATCATCGTAAAAGATTTCGAGGGTATAGTTGTGTAGGAAATCAAAAATTGTACACATTTGACTTATGTACATCATTTGAAATGTGAAAAACTTGTCTGATTTTTGCACTAATGGCGGAAGAAACTATTTCCCCCACCGAATATATGGTATGTATGCATATTAATATGTTGTAAATAAACATTAATATTTAGCATATGACATTTAGGTTATGTGTAAACAACATAGTATTTTATTGAATTTAAAATGTTCACATTTGTGCCTTCGGGTTTTCGCGGGAAGCGCCACTTTGTTGCTTCCATTTAAAGAAAATTGGGGTTGAAATGTATCGTTTGCTTGTGGAAACTTATGGTGAACATTTTCTATATGAAATCAATTATATAAATTGGTTCGAATAATTCAAAGATAATGATTTAGATTTCAAAGGTAAACAACGCCCCGATCAGCCGAATGTGCAAATGAAGAGTTGGAAGCATTACTAGAAGCAAACCATTGAAATGGCTAGCATTGATTGTTACGGATAATAATTAATCAATTTGAAGGGACCATACCATACATTTTATACCCTTCTTTTAAAGCAATGTCACTTACCGCTGTTAATTTTACTAGACTTAAACAATGTAACATTTAAGGTATAGATGGCATTGTTTATTTATTTTCGATTTTTGCATTTTATCTGATTTCGGGAATTTTTGTTTTTCATTATTTTTATTAAAGTTTAATTTGGCTAAAGCAATGTTTGAAATGGATATCTTGAAAAATACCGTTCGTTTGAATTTCACTATTTGTCTACAAACAAAAATTTTATTTTTTCAAACGCCAAAAAAACATATGAGGTTATTTGAGTGTTCCAATAAACTTCAGTAGTGCCAATATCCAGCATAAAAATGTATAAGTATATAGATTATATAAAAACGGATTTTTTGAGAAAGTTGCGTTTTGGATTACGCAACTTTTCCTGGAATGACCATTTTGCCCTTTTTACAATGACAGTCTAAAATTATTAGGTTTTTATTTATAAGAAAGCGTCGGGAAGTGGCTGATGTGATCTTCATTCACCAAATTTTTAATGGTACCGTAGATTTTTCCTCTAGATTAGCCAATATGCGAGTTAATTCAAACATTTATTCCTTCAGATTCGTGGAGTTGTTCAAAATCAACGAACGGACTACGGAAGAAATGAACCAGTTTCTAAAACATTTTTTTGATATTTTGCTCAGCAAATACAAACTAAAATACGCTTTCATAAATTTTAATGTTGCATTCTTGACATGTGCATGATGTATTTTTGAACTAACTTTTATGGGACCGTGCACAACTCTGTGGAAAGGGTATATTATATTTTGTTTTATTAGTGAAGGAGTCCGCCTATTTTTTCATTACTAACTTTCCTTGTATTTTTAAGGCTTCCTTTTCCCTTCCTCCCCAACATTAATGATGATATATCACGTTATACTGTATTCGATGCCTTATTTACTCATTACGTTACAAATGACAATGTGTCATGCTTGCTTTGAACTATTATCTGAAATGTTCATAATAATCTTTGAATTCAAAGATCTGTCTAGAGCAGTGATTCTCAACCTTTTTTTTGTTGCGGTACACTTTTAACAATTTCAAAAAATTTGGCAGCACGCTAGCAATAAAATAAGTTTAGAAGGATAAATTTGGCGGCACACTTCAAGAATTTGGCGGCACACAAAAGTACCGCGGAGCATTGGTTGCCAATCACTGATCTAGAGCATCACGGTTATGTGCAATCTTCACTCTAAGCTGGGCAGACCAAAAAACTTCAGAAATTATAGCACGTGAAAAAGTTATAGGCGACGTTGTTTGTGAGGCGTATCAAAATGTTTCAAGAGATACATATGTAACATTGTTGGTTGGTTAGCAAAATGTTTCTGGAGTAATTAAATTCTTTTGTGCTGGAGCAGGGGCGGAAAGCGCTTCTGATGAACATATATATAAATATAGTACAATAATATCATAAAATTAAAAACATACAAAAATGAAACATTTATGAACATTAATGAACATTTATTTTATATTTTGTTAAATAAATAACAAATACAAATTTATTTAAAAAAAAAAAAACAAAACTATGTAATATGTATAATAAGCTGAATACTTTCTTTTTGTTTACATGAGGAAATGAATTTAAGTTTTTTTTCCAATTGTGTAAAAACTAGTATTAACTCCGGATATTTAAATAACTAATAAAAAGATCTATATACATATGTATACTTGTATATGTACCTTTTGGATATTTTATATCTGAATTTTTTGATAAGGAACTGAAAAGACATTAAACGATATTTAGGAAACAAAAAAATAATTTTCTCTAGACAAATCTCCTATTTTAAACACAATAATTATTTAGTAATGATACTCCTGGATGACCCATGACACATCTTCTTTTTTCACAATGATCATTATTCTTGTCATTCCTGTATTTTAATTTTCATTATACAATGTTTATTAATTATTATTCAATGAAGTTCATTTTTATGTCCTATGGTAGGTACTACTAGAGCGTATATTAATTTTGTCACTCCATTTAAGGGTATGGTTGTGTCGGGAATCAAAAGTTATCGATTTATGCATGTCCGTCCGCCCGTCCGTCCGTATACAAGATAACTCAAAAATGCGTTATCCGATTTTACAATGTGAGTTGCTTATGCCTTAACTTCGTTTGGTATTACATTTGAGCAAAATCGATCCAGAGGGAGGAAAGTTATAGAGGAAAAACCAGAGTGACCAGAAAGTTTTGTCGTTTTTTGTTTATGGGTTTTCGGATTTAATTGGGAAAATAGCGAATCAATTTTGTTTAAATTAATTATATCGGTTAAGTGCATAAATAGACGATACCATGTTAAGTTTCAGCCAAATCGGTCTGAGGATAGTGGAGAAAGAAATAATCCTAGGAGAAACTAACCCTCTTTTTAAAGTTTTTCCGACGTATTTTAAAAAATTATACACGGATTTCAATAAAATATACAAAACATGTTAATGCTATCAGGCCCCAGCCTACCTGTGAATTTCAGCCAATCTGAGAATGAAGAAACGAAGTTATGGAGAAAAAAACATTGAAATATTGAGTTAACTAGAAAGTTAGAGGCGTTTTTTTTCTAATATATGGCTTTAAAGTCTTATAACTTTAGTAGTACCAATTATTATCAAATTATAATACAGCGCGCTTAAAGGTGACGTTTCATAGAATATTTAAGAAAAAAATTGTGAAATTCAGACAGAAGTAATTGCGGTAATTGGGATTTGAAAATGAGACAAAATTCTGAAAAAATTCCCTATATTTATGCTATAAGTTAGGTACTACCGTCCGTCCGTGGACAAGATAACTCAAAAACGCATTATCCGATTTTTATGAAATTTTGTCTGCTAGTTGGCTCTTGGCTGACTGGATTCAGTATTGCATTTCAGCAAAATTGACTGAGGAGGAGCGAAGTTATTAGGCAAAAACCAGGGTAACCAGAAAGATTTGTCGTTTTTTTTATATAGTTTTTCGGATTTAATTGGAAAGTTTGTCAAGCAATCTTGTTCAAAAAAATTATATTGGTTAACTGCATAAATGGACGATACCATGGTAAATTTCAGTTATATCGGTCTAAGGATAGTGGAGAAAGAAATAGTCATAGCGGAAAATAGGCCTGTTCATAAAGTTTTTTTGATGTACCTTCAGCACTAATACACCGATTTGCATAAAATTTGCAAATTTGACTTATGCTATCAGAGTCTGAGTTACTTAAAAATCAGAGGAAATTTTGAAAAGGGGAGACAAAGTTATGAAGAAAAACCCTTGAAATATTGTTAGTTTTCACAATTTTTCTCTCCCATTTTTACCATAGGGCATCAAAAAATCGGCCAATTTTAAATTACTTTATGTTTTTTTATTGTTCTTAACAAAATTTCAATCAATTTTTGGAATAAAAAGAATTTTATCTCCTTTTAAAGTTATGTGAAAGAAGAAAACATTTCAAAATCAGATCAAATTTTTGAAATGTTCAAATGTAGATGAGTAGGTATGGTGGCGCTTGAGCCGTGGGCGTGTCCAATAAAGGTCTGGGATTGATTCACATATAATTTGCATGGAGCGCCTTCTTGGGGTAAATTCTCGTTGGTTTTGAGGGGTGCGGACCAATGGGAGAGGGAGTGGAGGAATGTGGGGCGTGTGGGGAATTGAGTGGGAGAGGGGTGGGGTAAATGTATCCAATAAGATGGCTGTCGACACATGTGGTAAAAAAGCGTCGCATGTGATTGGGAAAATGTTTTGTGGAATACATATCTGATCGACAGGACGTTGGATCAACTATGATCATCACCAAATATCTTTTATAGCCGATCAGAAAAAACGTTGCGTGGGGATGCGAAAATGTTTTGTGGAATACATATCTGATCGTCAGGGCGTGGTGTGGTGTTTAGAGATATTTCATCAACGTGGGAATTTCCTCGGGAGTGCGGCATTGTTTGCTGTCTCTTTCTCTCCAGTCTGGCTGTATCTCCTTTGGCTGCGTGGTGTCTCTTTGTAGGCATCGCGGGGTTGATCCGAGCAACTGTCGAATTATTGCTTAGAGCAGCTGTGGATTTTAATTAGGGCTGTTGTTTGTCGGCGGGGTTGTCGGGTGTACTTACATGTTTTATAGTTACGGACGCCCACTTGATTTATTATCGTCTCGTGCTTTCGGAGGCGCATAGATTTTTGTCAGTTAATTGATACTGAATTGGGTTGACCTTTTGTTTCCAGATGATTGATTTGTGTGCGTGGGAATTATGACATCAGAAGCGGATTCCCGCGGATTATTTTGAAAGATTCGGAATGAAAATATCAACAATCGGAAAGAAGACACAACAATGATTTTGAGGATGTGTAAAAATCGGAAATTTCAAAGCGAAAGGGACTCACTGAAATATTTTAAATAAAACATTTTAAAATTTGAAGTATTATAATTTTATTGCACCAATATTTGGTTTAAAAAATGTATTATAAAATTAGGTAAGTTTAATAGGTTCCCACACTATCATGGGGCCCGCAGCCTCTATGTCCTCCTCCGTCCCCTCATCATCGGCATCGTGGTTCGCCTCTCCCTTTTTATTTACCTCCCTACTCCATACCTCGGGGTCCAGCACACCCAGTCTTTCTGCGGTGAGTATTATTTCCCTCAACTGGATTCTCAATACCCGTGTCAAATATTCATATCCTGCTACCGTCCCTTCTTGACTTAGTGCCAGGCTCGTTACTGTCAGATCTCTAATCTGGTCCGTTAAATGAGCATCTAACTGTGCTCTCTCGGATATTTGTTGACATGCCATTTTCAAAAATTTAACTATTAATGAACTCGATAGACCTTAAAAGCGATTTTTATACTCCAGGAAGAATTAAAAAAACCTGTGGACCGAATAATACTGTCATCACCCGCTTATATTACCCAAACAGGATCAAAAAAATCGACAACACTTGTAAATTTTATATGATATTTGGCTGGGTAAATTTCAAATGCGACCAGAAATCTTTTTATTTATGACCAGATGAATAAGAAAAAAACATTGTTTGTCGTGAGAAGTGTACGTTTTATTAAAAATACCAAAAGTGCGAAAAATCGTTACTTCGCGCGAGATTTTTTGAAAAACTGTATAACGATAAAGTACTGCTGTGTAAAATTTTGGTTGACATAATAGGGGTATTCATGAAAACGCGTAACTCCCTCGCAAATCGTGTAAACTGCATAATTTTCCCACCTCGTAAATGAACTTTCAAATTTCCTATGGAAACTGCAATACACAAACCTGGGAAATTTCCGCGACAATTTTGGTGCGTAAATAGCCCGGTAAACTTACACATATGTTACTTTGGCAATTACTATAGGAGGACTAAAGAATTTTCTTGGACAACTAAAGAAATGCTACAAAACTAAGGAAAGGACCAGTCATCAGTTCTGCAGATAAGTAAAAAGAGGTGGTGAAGACAGCCCTAAACCCAAATGTGTAGTATGTAGGGAGGTACCGTCAAATGGCAGGATGGAACCATCCCTGCTTTTGCGTTATCTTTAAACAAAAGAGGCCAATTACAAAAACAAATAAAATGAATTTGTTAAAGGCTTAGCAGCTCAAAATATGAAGATATCAGTTTTGACATCGTACATCCCGCCAGCTAATAAATATTACCTAAATGCGGTTGAAGCTAGTTACCGCATTAGTTACCGCATTGCTACATGCGGTAAAAATCATACAATTTCTGAGAATCTTATTCAACCCTGTATAAAACAGTGCCAAATCTCGAAGAATTTTGGCTATGAAAATATATGAGGATATATTTTAAGCTATCGATTACTATTTCAAAGAAAAAAGCATTAATTGGTCTAATTGTTGTGGGCTTTGTACCGATGGTGGCAACTCTATGTCAGGTATTTATTCTGGTCTGCGCGGTCTTGTCATGAAGACAGCTCCCAATGTAACTTGGAGTCACTGTTGCATCCACAGGCAAAGTTTAGCAACTAAGCACCAAATAAAACTTGTTGTTGACGAAGCTACGAAAGTGGTTAATTTTATAATTATTCTATTTAAAATTAAAAAAGAAACCATGTAGATTATTTTAATAAAGTATTGTTTGAATAAATTATTTTGTTTTTTTCTGATCGGCTTTAATGTCACAACTGATCCAAATGTTTTTTCCGAAAAATTAATCGAAACCAACTGGTTAAATTTTGTATTCTACTGCAAAAATCCATATACCTGTCGAAAAATGTCACACGTTCTGCCGACCATAAACATCTTCCCACCCCACGCGACGTTTTCGGATCGTTTTTTAAAGGATAATCCAAATGTTTTTTTTTCCATAAATTAACCCCGAAATTGTAACCAGATGTATTCAATTTTGTAATCTGTACCCTGAAAAAATTTCGTTATCACATTTTCCCATGTTTTTCTGACCGCCATGATCACAGTTGATCCCCATGTGTTTTCCATAAATTTTCATGCACTTTCCCTGAAAAATTGCAACCAGAAGTTAAATTTTGTAATCTAATACAGCTATAACCGTGTCAAAGAAATACTTGACCCAAATGTGTTTTCCATAAATTTACATGCACTTATTCTGAAAAATTCCTTAATTGCAGCCAGATGTTAAATTTTGTAATCTAATACAGATATAACCGTGTCAAAGAAATACGCCTTAAATACCACGCCCTGACGGTGTACATGTGTCGACAGCCATTTCTAAAAATAATTGGTCGGCAGCCATGTTTAAAAATAATTGGTCGGCAGCCATGTTTAAAAACCCGACAGCCCATTTTTAGGGGTGTGGCCATTTTTTCCCCCACCAACCAACTGCTGGAGCAATAATAAATCACGGTGCCAGAAAGAGACAAATGCCGCATTTACCACGCTCCTCTACAACGTGCCCCACCACGCCTTTCCATCTCCCACTCCCTCATACTGTCTTCATTCTCCGTATTTACCACGCCCCTCTCCCACACAACGTGCCCCACTATGCTTTTCCATCTCCCACTCCCTCATACTGTCTTCCCATTGGTCCGCCACGCCCCTCAAACCCACTACAATTTACCCCAAGAACGCACCCCATACAAATCATATGGGAATCAGTCCCGGAACTTTATTGGCCACGCCCACGGCTCAATCGCCGGGATACCTACTATGGTCAAAAAGGATCACAAAGTTATCGATCAATTAGGTTTCAACGTCCAATATAAATTAAAACTGATTAAGGAAGAATTAACTAACATAAGATATGCCATTCACTGGGCTAGATCAGGAATAATAAATTCGATGATGCTATCAAAATCAGAAATAAAGTTCACAACTGATACTTTAGATAGAGAGAAACTTCCTTATGCCACACCAGAGGAAGCCCTAGACTTTGCTAATATTAAAATCATAACTAATAGTTCTTGTTTATTTTATGTGGTTAACATTCCAATGACAACAGAAGAAGTTTTCGAAAAGCTACTAATTAAACCTGTCAAAAGAAATAATGTATTAAACGAAATTCTTTATAATAATGTTTTAAAAAGTAATGATAAAATTTTTGGAATTATAAACAATTGTAAAACTTTTAATTATTTATCTATTTGTAATCAAAATAACATAGTAAATACTAGCAATTCTACCTGCATTCCGAATTTATTAAAAAGTCACAATTCTTCATGTACCTACTATAGAAGAAATATCAGAAGGAATCTTATTGCTTAATCAATACAAAGGCATCATCAATATTGAGAATACGGCTCACAGCCTCGATGGAACATTTCTAATCAAATTTCATAACACAACCATCAGAATCGGTGCCAGATCATTCATCTCAAAAGAAGTATCAATCCTCCAGGTTCTTCCTGCTATCCTACAGCCAACTCCCTTAAAAAAGGACTATAGAGAACTCTTGTCGCTGGAAATGATGAAAGAAATCCAAATCAACAACACCAACGAGATTGAAGAGTTACGAACTGAAAAGAACACACACCAATCAATCAGCTATGGGTTAATCATCATAGTTGCCATCATATTAACGATCATACTACTATTCAAAGCAATAAACAGGAACAACACAAGAATTGTCATCCAGCAAAAAGAGGAGAAGACTAGGCAAAGCAATACAACTATACCCGAAGGAAAAACATCAGGAATACCTCTAGAAATACCAAATAACAAAGAGGAAACCGCCCGAAAGAAAATGATTGTTCCAGACAAAGTTCAAGAAAAAAAAACACCAGCAACAACAATACAAC
Organism: Xylophagus ater; assembly: GCA_963422695.1. Taxonomy (NCBI): domain Eukaryota; kingdom Metazoa; phylum Arthropoda; class Insecta; order Diptera; family Xylophagidae; genus Xylophagus; species Xylophagus ater. The sequence continues at coordinate 36,968 of CAUJSI010000001.1, forward strand.
ATCAAACAACTAGCAGACGCAAATTCTACGAGACACCATTTTTTTAACTCGGCAAATGAGGACATTTGCATTTAAGAAGGGAAGAGTTAACATCAGCAATATGATGCAGATCATATTTAAACATTTTTTGTTAAAACATTATTTTCCCATTCCCATGGATTTTCCGACGATGCATTTTTGTCAAACATCAGACAAAAAACATGCAGGTAGAATTAAATGAATTTAAATAATTCAATTTTTACTTATTTTAGAATTTTAAGTTTAGGTTTAGTCTATTTGTAACATTCAATTTGGAAAGTCAAATAAAAAAAAAGTTAAAATTCAAAATTGAAAATTTGTTTTTTTTAAGTCTCCTATTAGAAAAAACATTAACTTGCTACTTGGTTATTTCTATAGTTGATTTGGCATTCCATTTCAGCAAAACCGACTGAGGGGCAGCTAAGTTATTAAGCAAAAACAAGGGTGGCCATAAAGTTTTGTCGTTTTTGAAGTGAAATACTTCTATGGGGGCGACTAGCAAAAATTATTTGACGATTTTCTGTGACGAAACGTCACATTACAAAAAAATCTCATTATATGGACGTCCTAGACGATTACAATCTTCAGCAATATTGTGGAGGTTATGATTAGAATTATTTTCGTCGCAGACCAAATAGTTCTTTCTGTCACCGTATTAGCGCTGTAGTCGATAAAAGTTTTTGAAATTTTTTAAACTTTTTATGTAGAGGTCGTACACAATTGAAATGTTCGGCAAAGTTTTGGAGGTTTTTATGGGGATTATTTCCGTCGAAGACACAATAGTTTTATCTCCCACCACTTCGGCGCTGTATTCAATAACAATTGTTGAACTATGACGAAACGTCGCATTGCAAAATATTTTATTATATGGACCTCCTAGACGATTACAATGTTCGGCATTATTGTGGAAGTTATAATGAGGAATATTTCCGTCGCAGACCATATAGTTCTATCTATCATCGTATTAGCGCTGTAGTCGATAAAAATTTTTGAATTTTATTTTGATCTTTTTATATAGAGGTCGTACGCGATTGAAATGTTCGGCAAAGTTGTGGAGGTTTTTATCGGGATTATTTCCGTCGAAGACCTAATAGTTCTATCTCAGACCACTTCGGCGCTGTATTCAATAACAATTTTTGAACTGTGACGAAACGTTACATTACAAAATATTTTATTATATGGACGTCCTAGAACCTAGACGATTAAAATGTTCGGCGTTATTGTGGAGGTTATAGTGTGGATTATTTCCGTCGAAAATCAAATAGTTGCACCTGCCCTGTCGTCGATACAAATTTGTGAACTTTTTATGTAGAGGTCATCTCCCACGACGGTAGGCATCTTGAAGCGGTGTGGGGGCTTAAGTTGTGTGGACCATCTCAGCAGGCCCAACCTCTAGGATGGTCCGAGCACGGTACCAAGAACTACCCTTCGTAAGCCAAAGGTAAGAAAGCTATAAGGAACCTATAAGGGACCTATAAGGGACCTATAAGGGACCTATAAGGGACCTATAAGGGACCTATAAGAGAGATTTTGCTTAATCCATGATTATGAATCTGTGATTAACGAAATCCGTTTGTTCACATTATTTTCACCTTGGTAACCAAACCATAGATTTTTCCATTTTTCTAATGGTTTTCCAATGTTTTCCAATGTGTCTGTCAAATTTGAATCAATGGTTAATTAAAATTTTTAAATTTTTAAATAATTGATTGTAATTTTCGTCATTATCGTGACTACTTCACGAATTTCAAATGCAATTTCCGAAATAACTGAATTTGTAAATAAAACAATACAGATATAGGTGTGTGGCGGCATTTAACAACTAACAATTTTGTAGAAAACTACTTGTCCGTATTTCAGAAAAAATACTTGTTACTTTTTTAATGAAATTTCAGTAACCTGAATTGAAATAATTTTTCTTACTTTTTCCTAATTAGGTAGGCTGGAGGAAAAAACACAAAAATATAATTAGTTTGTCAATAATTGTAAAACGACACGAACTAAGTTTTCTCACACCATATTAAATAACTAAAATAATTTTAATAACTTTTATACAAGAATAACATAAATGATTTTCAATTAATTGTAACTTTTAAATTCTAAATAAATAAGATTCTTTTATAACATAATTAAATAAAAAAATTTGAATTAAATTAAAGTGTAACCAATTCATCGCTCATAGGAAGCGGACGGTATTGTATAAATTCTTATGGAATCCTTTAAACCAGTAAATCCCTATAAATGGTGACCCCAACCAGGAAAATAAATAATGGTATCAGAAATTTCTTCTCAAAACTCAAACGATAGTTCTCCAAAGAAATATATAAAAAATTCAAATAAAAATTTATGCAAAATAACGAATCCTATTAAACTGAAAGTTTTTTATTTACCAAAGTCATCTAAGTGCTAGCAAACAATATTTGTATTTTTTTTTCAAAGAATAAGAAAATTCGCTTAATTACAATAAATTATTTTCTTTTTAAATAAAATCTCATAATTTCGTAATTTTTCTATCAAAAATGGAAGGATAAAATATTCCAATTCAAAATGAAAATGTTTCGGTAAATTAAAAATGTGAATGTAGCGGAACAAATTTAGCAAAATAATGAATCTCAATATATGAAACGGAAATTTTGAATCCCAACGCCGAAAGATATACGAATAAATCAGTGAATTAAATTTTTTAAAAAGTTTGAATAAATTGTAAATAGTGGGACCAAGCCTTTAATTCTGGCATGAGGCTGCGCCAAACACTATTTTGCGATTTAACAACCAAAAACGAAAAGTTCAAATTAATAGAACCATAATCAAATAAAATGCACGAGAAAAGAGCCCAAAGAAAAGCCTACACACCATACACCACACAAGAGCCCAAGAAAAGGCTATCACAAGGTTCGCTGGAAACTCATCAACGGCAAGTCGAACATCGTTCAACCATCAAAATTTTTTTGTTACGTCAAGAACATATAAAGGTTGTACTTAATTTTTCATTAATCTATGTTAATATATAATAACTATTTATTATTATTTACGTTATTTTGTACGAAATAAATACAAATTAATTCATTTAATTAATAATTTTTCTTTTTTCTGCCTTTATTACAAACTAGCTGACCCGGCGAACTTCGTACCGCCTCAGAATGTTAACTTATTAGCTCAATTAAATTCAGTTTTTTATTAAAATAAAAAATGACTACTCAAAATGAATTAAATTCAATAAATGTACAAAAATCAAAAGGAAATGTATTTTAATTTCATTGAAATGAATATAATTCACGTGGCAGCAAGGCATTTGCTTTATTGACGCGAATCGAAATGATTCCCGTAGCATTGTTGCACTACTTTCTGTAAACTATTTGCTAGATGGGTTACACTCGAGTCGATTTCCTTCATTGAAGATATACGACATTTTTCGTTTTGTTGTTAGGTGCGAGAACGAACAAAGCGGATGGTTGGCCGACACGTGAACACGCTACCTCACCTTTGAACTTTCCTTTAAGTATCGTCGCGTGAATCACATTGCCCATGAGTTTTATCACCACCAAACGCGTTCCGTTACATAGTTTTGGTTGGCTCAGATTTCGAAGCATGATGACTATCGAGCCAACCTTCAGTTGTAAATTGTGCGGTGGCAAACCAGGCAGATCCAATAAGTTTAAAAATTCAGTTGGATAGTTGGTTGCTGCGTCTTCGTTTGTTCCACAGTCGATAGATTTGAAGGAATGCAGTGGACCAACGATTTGATTTTGAATGGTGAAGTTTAAGTGATCCACATCTTTGTTCTTTGCCGCAAGAATTGCTCGTTCACTCAACTAATTGTGATTTTTGTGATTAGCACTGATGTTTGGGAACACTTTGTTGATGAGCTCGTCCTTCGTTGAGACGAAATTGCAAAAATTCGGCTGAAACGAAATCAATCCATTCGATTCGTCGACAGGAACACGGCCATTACCGATAGTCAGCAATTGTTTGGAGAAATCTTCGGCAGATGGCTAGTTTAGCAATGCAACTCGCATGTTTATCGTCAGCTGAAGTGTCTTCACATAGCGCCACAGAGTCGATGATTTGAGGCAAGCGTTTATTTAATCGGCAGCGGTCGATCTTGGAATGACTGGTAGAATTTGGCGGAAATCGCCAGACAGTAGAATCATTGCGCCTCCAAAACATCTTGAGTCATTGCGCAAATCTTTCATAGTTCGGTTCAGTGCTTCCAATGCGCGTTTGTGCGCCATTGTGCATTCATCCCAGATAATGATTTTACTTGCTACCAAAACTTTAGCCATTGCTGAGTGTTTCGCAATGTTGCATGTCGGTTGTTCAGTCGTTTGAAGATTTAACGGCAATTTCAATGCTGAATGAGCTGTTCGGTATCCTTCTAGCAACGTGGCCGCTATTCCAGAAGAGGCAACTGCTACAGCAATTTCGGATCTCGCACGAACAGTGGCCAAAATCAATGATATGAGGAATGTCTTTCCAGTTCCACCGGGCGCATCGAGGAAAAATAAGCCACCATTTCCGTCATCAATTGCCTTCATTAACGTATTGTACACTTCCTTCTGTTGGGGGTTCAACAGTGGTACATTCGTTCGAGCTGATTGGTTCAATGCATCTCGATCGTAATCACGTTCCCGTTCTAATTCTCGATTGAAAGCGTCGTTGATTCCTCGATATGGCGTTGGCATTCCTAACTTGACTAACAAACTCCCGCACATGAGGTAACACATGTCTTCGATCAAAAGCAAAGCCTGGTTATGTATCTCCTCATTCACCTGGAGATCGGGATTCCCTAAACTGATACGAATTCGATGTAAAATATCTTCTGACATGTCATCCTTATACTTGTTCCACAGTTCATGTGGATTCGATGGGAAGCATGTCGAAAAAATGATAGCAAATAATGTGCGTATCTGACTTGGAGATGCAGAAACAATTGCTTCAGCGATTGTCATGTCCCAATGAGTATTTTTTTCAAGCAAATTGAGCTGTTGACATGCAGCACGAAATGTTGGGCACACTACGCCATTGACAGTTCGCAGTGATTTAAATGATGTTGGCCCACGAACATTCACCAGCAACAATCGCAAGTAGAAGCATTCGTCATTTTTCGGATGAACTGTGTAAATGCGACCAAGAGCATCAGTAGAACATACATCCGGGTGACCAGGAACCGCATGACCTTGCTTCCGACGTTGAAATTTCTTCGATGAAGTGTTCCAAGTGTAATAACGTGGCATCTCAGAGTAGAGCAACGTTCGTGCAAAGACATCGCTTTGGCAAATCGAAAAGAAACTGGTCAATGTTGTTGCTGGAGGTGTTTCATCACGTTGAGCAAAATTCGATGCGTTGAAATAAACTCGTTGACCATTCTCCAGATGCACCGCCAATTGTACAACAGTGGGATGACGTTCATGAATGGGGAATGAGAATATACGCCAAATCGCCTCATTGCAGCTCACATATCGACCCACTTGATAGTGCATGATTTCATCGTTGGTATTGGGAGGTTGAACGCCAAAAACCGCCATATCGCTGCCTTTCGTGACATATTTGCAGATGTACTTGATGGATTTCACTGAATTTCAATACTCCACGTTACAATGCGCCTTGAATGTTTTGGAAAGAAGTGGCGAATACGGAAAAATCCAAGTGTTGTCGACTACGAAATCATTTCCTTTCACTTTCGTTGTGATAATTCTACCGTTATCATCGGGTGATCGACGCCGATACAGTGGATAACCATCGTTGCCAGTGATAGTTTCCGCCGTCAAATTCCGCGGATAACGCTTGGAACACTTGCCGTCAACCATGCATGGTGATTGGAGGTTGATGGCGCCACACGGTCCGTGAATCATATTCGTAACTACAACATCATGCAGGTCTGGATCTGTTTCGGGATCAGGAATCTCGGCACATATGATCTCATCTATTTGGTCTGGTCGAATTCTTTCCACTAACTAAATAAGAAGGTGATCTTCCCAGGGAAGGTTTTTTAAAGCAAAACGTACGAATCTACGTTGAACAGATGCCAGTCTAGCAATTTGGATCTTATGATAGGGAGACCACACTTGGCTAGCATACTCCAGTAAAGGTCTAACCAAGGTAATAAAAAGTGCTTTGGTAATGTGAGGGTCACAAAACTCCTTTGACCAACGCTTTAAAAAACCAAGAGTTGAGTTGGCCCTATGGACCAGCGAGTCAATATGTTGGCGGAAATCAAGTTTATTATCACAGACCACTCTCAGGTTGGTAATGCTGCTCACTCTACGAACAGGCGCACCTTTCATAACGTACTGGTGTAGAGAAGAATTACATTTCCTACTAAAAGTGACAACCTGACATTTATCGCAGTTAAGCGCTAAATTATTATTGACGCACCAAGTTGCAAAGTTATTTAAATCTTCTTGCAAGAACTGAGAGTCATCAGAGTTATTTATTTCTTTATAGATTGTCATATCATCAGCGAAGTTAGATATTTTGGAGTGTCTCATTACAGACATAACATCGTTCATAGCTATAACAAATAAGATAGGTCCCAAATGGCTCCCTTGAGGGACAACAGAGGTGGCGAGATAAGTCTGAGACTTTGAATTTCGGAATAGCACCTGATAACTTCTACCGTATAGATAAGAGCGAAACCACTCAATAAATAGGTTAGGAAATCTTAAAGCATTAAGCTTAAAAAGGATCAGGCGGAATGACAGTTTATCAAACGCTTTACTGAAATCAGTGGTAATACCGTCCACAATGTTCCCATTTTCCATAGCGCAGATAGACATTGAGACCAGTTCGACCAAATTGGTGACCGTAGACCTTCCTTTCAAGAAACCGTGCTGATAATTAGAAATGAAAGGTTTGCAGCCAAAGTATAAGCATTTGTGGATAATGCATTCAAATAATTTGGGGATGCAAAATAGTTTGGCAATCGGTCTGTAGTTCTCTACAAGACCCCTGTTGCCCTTTTTGTGGGTTGGTATAATAAAAGATGACTTCCATATCTTCGGAAAAATTCCAGAGTCAAGGGATTTTTGAAAAAGAACTGATAGCGGCCGTGCGAGGATATGACCACATCTTTTCAGTACGATGGGAGGTATTCCATCAGGGCCCGATGAATAAACTTCTTTTAACTCTCGAATATGCTCAGCTAACATGGATTCGTCAATTTTAGTAGTAATAAGGGAAGATTTAGGGTATTCATCAAGAAAACTAAAATAGTCTGTACTCGGTTCAAAATTGTCATCATTAAATTTCTTCGCAAAATAGGCAGCAAATAGGTTAGAAATAATTAGTAGATTATTCGATGATTGATCCAAGTATTTCAACGATGATGGGTAACCATCCGTTTTCTTTTTGCTATTAACAAACTGCCAGAAACGGTGCGGATCGTTGGAAAGTTTGCATCTCATTTCATAAATATAGTAGTCATATTGATACGCAGATAGTGACTTAAATTCATTAAATAAAGCAATGTATTTCGCAAAGTCACTGTTATCCCGTGAAATCAGATATCTTTGCCATGCTCTATTTCTTCCATTACGTAACGAACGCAAGTCGTTATTGAACCAAGGTGGTGAGGATGCTAAATTTTTAATTCGGATAAAGGGAACCGACACGGCAAATGCCTCCAGAATTACTGAGTAAAACTCTGTGATGCAAGCTTCAAAATTCTTACCAACTACAATTTTGTCAAAGTTAACCTTATTAAGAAGGTTAGTAAGAAGTTCGAAATTGGTTTTACGAAAATTGAAGCGATATGAATCCTCTAAGCCTGAATTCTCCGAAACATACTCCTGCGGGAGAAGTAAATGTAAGGGAGGATAATATTTGTCAAGATTAGACAGGTTTTCAGAACTGTGTTCAGCAACACAATTAGCTCCGTCAGTATAAAAAGCCAGATCTAGCTGTTTGTCAAGTGAATTTCGTACACCACTAACTTGCTGCAGACCACAGGCCATCAAATTGTCAACAAATAAAGATTCACATGCAGAGTTCACATTCTCTGCTACAAAGCAAACTTCATCATCTAGTTGCGTCCAACGTAAATTCGGGAGATTAAAATCGCCAAGGAGCAAAATATTATCCTTTGGTTCAATAACGTCAAATAGGTGATCGATTGCGTTTGATAGAAGCTGGTACTTCGCCACAAGACTGTTTGGTGGAATATAGCAATTCGCTATAAAAACGTTACCAGTCTGAGCTGACAATTTGACACATAAGAATTCCAAATCTCCCAAGTTAGGAACTTGTACCAGAGAGCTTTCATGATTTGTGCGGACAGCTACGAGCACTCCTCGGCCCAGAGATTTTAAGTCTAAATCATGGCGATCTTTGCGAAATACCTCATAGTTGGAACAAAATAGCTCGTTATTAAGAAAACTGCTATTAAGCCAGGTTTCAGACAGAACAATGACATCATGTGGACAAGAAATACTTGCGAGGAATAACTCGCGCGTTTTAGTGCCGAGTCCCCTTACATTCTGATAGTAAAGGGACAGGCATTTCAGTTTTTTAAATCAATAAGGTTATTGGAGGATTTCTCGTTACGACTCAGTTTGTTTTGGCGTCCTTTCTGCAGAAACTCTTTTACGAAGGCGGAAGGAGGCCAAAAATCGCGAGAGATTAAACGCGAAAACAATTGGGGAGGAACGGTAATTTTGAACGATGAGACAATACTGGACGTCTTACTTATTTTCTCGCATTTAATACAAGAAGTGTCCACTTCATTTGCGGTTATATATCGCAATATATCGTCTACGGATAATGAGGGATCAAGCCGCGAAACAAAAATGTTCTTAGGGGGTGGCACAGTCTTTAAGATTGCGGTATTACTGCTACAGGTTGATGTTGAGGCAACGTGAACTGAAGTATTGCTCGTTGCAGAGGTTATTTTATCCGTTTCCTTAGGAGATTTCCTACTACGTCTGTTCCTTTTGACTCTAATATTGTGTATGACGCGGGCTGCCAATATACGTCGCAGGTAGAATAGTCAATCGACCAACATTAGCTGCATTTCCTTCAGTGCTGATTGCATCGCGTAAATGAATATACTCCTCCGAACGCAGTTTGGCTTGATTCAAACGAATGAAAGTGAGGCGCTCCGTTTCGATTTTGACGTACATGTCGACGCAATATTGCTGAAGCAATCGACGAAATTGCAGCAAATAGTTGTCAGCATATTGACGAATCATCAAACGATATGCGTAATAATTCATCGCGCTAACCTTCTTGGTAGTTTCCTGACCTGAAATGAAATCATTGAAATTAGTGTCATGTTGAAATGAAAATTATCATATCAATACTCACCGCTCAATGGATTTATCATGTTGATATTGAAGTGATATCCATCGTCTCCTTGCCAAAATATCAGCGGGTATTGCAATGCATCGTATGAACGGTGTGTTTCGTATATTCGTTGCAGTTGTCCAGTGTCACGACGTGTAAGCACAATATCGCGCGTTTCCAAGTTTTCACCAACAATCGCAATTGCGACTTCATCTATTGTTTGAGCGTTGAATTGGCGTTCGTGTGTTCCAGCAGGTCGTTTATCCGCTCTGATAACGACTTTATAGTCATCACTTGGCATGCGATCCAACGCAGTTCTGAACAACCGAACTAATGCATGATGTTCATGAAGTAGTTGCTGCAGATCTTGAAGAATTGCTCTTATCATTGCCGTATTGATCCTTTGACGCCGATCAAATTGGTCCCCCATATTGCCCATAAGGTAAATTTGGATGAATTTATGCTGTGCGTCTTCAAGCGGTTGCAATGATCCAATTCGATGGTGAATTTGGCCTTGGATCTGTAAAGTCGAAGGCGAAGTCTTCGAATTACTGATTTATGATCACCAAAAGAAAATGAATATTTACTCTCTCGAGCAGAAATTACCTTGAATGTCGGATTGAATCCGCGTTCTTCAATAATTTGTGCTCCAAATGAAGTCATTTGGAAACATCCGTTGTATCCTCGAGTGTTCGATAGAAAATGTCGTGATTCTGGTGTTTTGCCACGAAGCAATGAATACAATGGCTCAGGTGGCGGAGGCAATAACGGCAATTTCACCTTGCCACTGAGACAGCAGAATCCAGGCGTTTCTCCAGCGAAATTTAATGCACTGCAATGGTCGCACACAACCTCCATTGGGCCAATTCGAACGAAAGGATACGAGCAGTAGTCAATTGCGCAATCGTATTGAAACGCTACTCGATTCAGATCAACACTTGAACCATTTCTTCTCGCGCGTTGAAGATTATCACGTTGTTGATCTGCACGATAAGCTCGACGATTTCGCATTGCGAACTGAGCCGTTTGACGTACTGCCTCTCTTTGTTCTTGTGTTTGTGAAGAACGAAGTCGGGCCATACTAACGCGGCGCTCTTCTCGTATGATTTCTAGTTCGTCCCCAGTAGATTGATTCGCAATATTTCGAAGTCTAATTGCATTACGGCTTCGTTGTGAAAGATTAGTTTTTCTGACTCGCGGCATTATAAATAACACTGGAAAATAATCACAAAATTCAAAATTACATAATGAAGCAATTACCGATGGGCGCACAATCACAAATGTGAAAATCTTAAAAAGCAACTTACCGTTTGAAAATCACAGAAACAAAAAATTCCGCACAAAATAAGGAAAAAAATTTAAAATTTTTGATTAGAAAGAATGAAGTAACCTCTATAAATCAAATATATTCTATTTTACAATTACAGCGTGCTTCATATAAGATAATTTAAGCAATGGAGAGTCTTATAATAGCCTATGGGCTTTGCACTAAGGCAGAAAGAATGAAACAAAGAAAGCGATCAAAATTTTTTTTAAGTCGATTTTTGTCAATAAACAACACGTGCTTTTTAAGCGCGAATATGATTTTGCCAAAGATTTTACCTAAACAAATAAGCTGCACCAAAGTTTTTTTCAAGTGTTGGTGCCTGTAAGAATAAGCCTCGACATTGTTTTTGATAAGCACGTGGTTTTTTAAAGTAGAAGAAAGTTTTTGTTATGTATTTTGCAAATATTTTAATGTTAGTTCCTGTATGAATAGACATTCTTATTAGTTGCATAAATGTTAGAATTGTTTATTAACAATATTAAAGATGGTGGCTGGAATTTATATAGCTTTGACTGGAGAAAACCACACATCCATTGTATTTAAAAAGAGGGGCATTCTCGAGATATCATCAAAACAGCTGTTCCATACAAAATGTATGAGAAAATGAATTTTCTTCATATATTTTTTTTTCCTGAATTTTTCCAATATTTTAATAGCTATTCTGCTATTCGGGGCAGAGACAAATCCAACAAATCAAAGATCATAAAAATCGGTCCAGCCGTTCTTGAGTTATAAATGGTGTAACTAACACGACTTTGTTTTATATATAAAGATTTCTTTAAAAAAACCTGTGTACAATCATTTCAATTGACGTTACTGAGTGTGTTTGCTTCAAAGCAAGTGAGAATTTTCTGTCGTTGACAAAATTTGTGTTTTCTTAAATTTTTTTGTTTATATTGTATTCTTCCGTGTAAGTTTTGTTACCATGTCAGTAGTCGAAGCCGGTGCTTCTGCTCCAGCCCAATCAGAAGACGCTACACATATGTATCGAGTCGCAGTTAAACCACCAACTTTCAATCGGGAAGACCCAGAGGTCTGGTTTACCCAATTGCAAGCTCAGTTCCCCATCGGCGGAATATCTCAAGATGGTACCAAGTACGGGTATCTTCTTGCAGCACTAGATGCGGAAACCATAAAATGTGTCCGCGAGAAAGTTATCAACCCCACAAATACTTACGAGGATTTGAAAATAACCATTACATAAAGAGTTGGTGAGTCAGCGCGTATGGTAGATAGACTAATAAGGGATTTGCAATTGGGTGATAAGAAACCAACTCAACTTTTACGCGAGATGCAAACTATAGGCGGCGGTAAAGTGCAAGTGCATCATTACAGAACTTGTGGATGCAACGTTTGCCCGCACACGCACAAGAAATATTATCAAGCATTGACGACACCCCATTAGATAAATTAGCGAATACTGCGGATAAAATAGCTGAAATAAGTCAAACAGCTAATTTATACGCAATTTGAAATAATCTGTGTACATCCTCGTCAGCACCATCTGATCAAATCTCCGCGGAAATAAAGTCATTACGCGATTAAGTTGCCTCTTTAACCCAACGAATCGATTCCTTAAGCAAGTCAAATACGCAACGAGACCGTTCACGTTGGCGGTCGAGACCCGTTTCAAAGAAATATTATTTATGTTGGTACCAACTGATGCTGGTAAATGCATTCAACCATGCAATTTCAAACAGTCCCAAAGATCAAACGTTTCGAAAAACTAAGATCAGCTACGCTGCCGGCAACCAGCGATTCCGGCCTTACTAGTCATCGCCTTAGTTTAATTCATCCAACTACCAAATTACAATTTTTAATACACTCAGGCGCAGATGCCTCTGTCGTACCTGCTACCTTCAAAGCCACCTCCAATAGAAGCGACTTTAACCTGTTCGCGGCGAATTCAACAATTATAGAGACTTTTGGCCATAGAGTATTAACTGTGGATATGGGCTTACGCAGTAATTTTCAATGGCGCTTTACTATCGCAAATGTCGGCAAGTCAATCATAGGGGATTTCATTAATCACTTCGGACTTTTGATAGACCTTAAAAAGGAAAAACTAATAGATCCTCTTACCAAGTTGGAAGTCATTACCAAAATGATAAAAGGACCTACCAGTCGCTCACAACAATTTCTGCTAGTTCTTGTCCCCCCGAAGTATATAAATTGTTACAAAAGTTCAAATCCATCACCGTCGAAGCGCCTACGTTAAATCAAGTGAAATACTCATTCCATAATCACCTCAGGCCCTCCATGTGTCGCTCGTTGTAGACGTTTGAACCCAGAAAGAGCCAACATTGCGAAGCAAGAATTTGCAAGAATGTTGGAACAAGGCATTTGTCGACCATCAAGTAGCGATTGGTCGAGCCCATTCCATCTTGTTATGAAAATGGAGACTGGAGACCTTGCGGAGATTATCGTGCCCTTAATTTCATTACTAAGCCCGATCGTTATCCAATTCCATATATAACGGGCTTTTCCCAACAACTCGATGGCTGTACTATATTTTCATCACTGGATTTGGTTAAAGCATACCACCAGATACCTATTAGTGGTGAGGATATCCCAAAGATGGCAAAAAGCAGACCGTTCGGATTATTTGAATTCACGCGCATGACTTTCGGTCTACGTAACGCGGCACAAACTATTCAGCGGTTTATGCATTCTGTTGTACGTGGTTTAAATTTTTGTTATCCCTACATTGACGATATACTCATTGCGTCCAATGATATGGCGGAGCACGTAAAACATTTGGAAACCGTTTTTCAACGGCTTAAAGATGAAGGCCTCGTTATTAACTGAAGTAAGTGCACCTTTGCTGTCCCAGTCATCACTTTCCTCGGACACGATATTTCGGCCCACGGAATTAAACGCGCTAAAGGCCAAATTGAAGTTATCGCTAGTTTCAAGCTACCAGAAACTGTTAAGAAATTGCGTCGATATTTGGGGATGATAAATTTGCATAGAATTTACATTCCCCAAGCGGCAACCGAACAAGCATTACTTAACGATTTCCTCAAGGGTAGTAAAAAAAATGACCAACGGAAAATCACCTAAACAGATTCATCCAGACAACAATTCGAATTAAGTGAAACACGGTTGTGCGAGGTAACACATCTTGCACATCCGTCACTAAGTGCAACACTGGCGATAATGGTCGAAGCTTCTGACACTGCGATTGGTGCTGTTTTACAGCATCAAGTGTCAAAAGCGTGGCAACCTCTTAGCTTTTTCTGAAGAAAATTAACTAACAGACAAAAACGCTATAGCACTTACGACCGTGAACTGTTGGCATCTTATGCAGCAATCGAGTATTTTAAACATTGGATGGTGGGACGTGCTTTCACTCTTTTCACTGACCTCAAACCCCTGATCTATGCATTACAACAAAACCTAGACAAAGCATCTCCTCGACAATGTAGGCATCTCGATCTGATTGCCCAATACACCAGAGATATCAAGCATATACCTGGTCATGACAACAACGTGGCCGACACACTCTAGAGATTCCGAGTTATCAATGCGCGAAAACATTAACTATTCAAACCATTTCCCGTTTTCGATTATGACATCAAAATCTTTTGTGATACTTCTAGAGGAAGCGTTAGACCATACGTCCCACCCAAAATTTCGTCAAATTGTGTTCAATAGTATCAATAACCTGGCCCACCCCACGCATCCGATCAACCGTAAAAGCAATTGTTAAAAACTTTATCTGGACTTCAGTCAAAAAGGAAGTTAGTTCCTGCGCCAAACCCTGTTTAGAATGCCAAAAAGTAAAGGTATCTAGGCACGTCAAAAGTCCCATTGGCAATTTTCCTCTGGTTTAAAATCGATTCGACCAAATTCATCTGGACATAATAGGTCCACTGCCTCCATCAGAAAATAACAGATACTGTGTGACCTTAATCGACCGACGCTGGCCTGAGGCTATACCAACCCCAGATATCAAAACCGAAACAGTGGTAAATGCCATCTATAATCGTTGGATATGTCGTTATAGTGAACCATCAAGAATCACCACAGATCGCGACTCACAGTTCGAATCCGAACTTTTCTCTCAACTATCGAACTTACTGGGATTCACACGTAGTCGCACAACGGCTTACAATCCAGCATGTAACGGCATGACTGGGAGGTGGCACCGAACGCTGAAAGCAATCATTATGTGTGTGGGAGATCGACAATGGACCAAATCTCTACCATCAGTATTACTCGGTTTGAGGGCAGTATATTGCGAAGACTCCAATGCTACATCAGCTGAATTAGTGTACGGTACAAATATACGTTTACCGGGAGATTTTCTACAAATTACACAAAAACATATCTCCCAGTCCGAATTCGTTCGACAAAGCAGAAATCATTTCGACACCATTCGACCAACACCACCGTCGCGACATGAACACGGCCAAGTTTTTGTTTTCAAAGACTTAACAAACTGTTCGCACGTTTTTGTAAGAACAGACGCTGTGCGAGCCTCGCTACAACCACCCTACGAAGGCCCCTTTCAGGTTATTAGTCGAAATGACAAATTTTACAGTACAAATTAAAAACGCCAAGAAAACTGTTTCAATTACCAGATTAAAACCTATCTTTAGCAAAAATTTTGAAGCAGTTAATAAGCCAACCATCGAGAGCCCGACGGAAGCACCTGAAAAGGTTAACAAAAAAGTCACGTTCCAATATGAAAAAGTAGAACCGACCCAAGCACGATCCGGACGCATTTCCAAGCCTCCAACTCGGTGGAATGGTTAACGTTGATTAGCGTTCACTAGAAGGGGAGTACTGCGGCGGCATTTAACAACTAACAATTTTGTAGAAAAGCACTTGTCTGTATTTCAGAAAAAAATACTTGTTACTTTTTTAATGAAATTTCAGTAACCTGAATTGAAATGATTTTTCTTACTTTTTGCCAAAAAGATGGAAGTCATAGAAGAGTCAAATCCGATATCAGTATGGGACGAGTTCGCCGCCAATGTTGCATTAGTATTTATCGGGCTAAATTGAGGCTGTGTTTGTGAATTATTGCATTTCCACCTCTTAAAAATAATTCCCATATACTAGCCTAGGAAACGATTAAATGGGACCCCATTTTCATTCTAATATATTCCCTCAAAAAAAAAACTAATAATTATTAAAACTCACCAATCAACACAAATCTTGAATAACAAAATATGTTACAATAAGTGTAAAAAAGACGGCCAGTTGTTTCCAAGCCAAATATATTAGGAAGAAAGAGAAAAAAAATTTCTAAATAGTTATGAAACAAAAAAAAAAAAAATTCTTAGAATCGCTGCCAAATTTCAAGGGCGAAATTTGTCAGAAAGGAGATTGAAATTTTGTTTAAAAAAAAATTGTGTACAGGGTGGCGCAAAATGAACGTTGTTTTATTTATTAAAAGAGCCATGAGCCCTTGCAGTATCTTCTTGGAAACAAAGGGTTAGATGGTTTTTCACAGCTGGCTTTAAAAAATTCCCCAACATCGCCCGATCCCAGACGATACACTGCACCAAACAATACATTTAAATGCGTGTAATTGTCGTTGATGAACTGCTCTTGGATTCTCTGTAGCCCATATCCTGGAGTTCTGCTTGTTTACGAAGCCATTCAATTTGAACTGGGCTTCAACGATCATTATCAAATTTTCAAAACAATGGACCGTTGATGTTCAAAATAAAGTTCAATGATTTTGGTTCGCTGTTCGATTGTGTATTGTTCCATTTGACATTCCTCATTACAAAATCCTGAAAAGAAATTTTAAAAAAAATTTAACAAAAAATTATAAATAATTCACTGCACAACATTTTGCGCCATCCTGTCTTTCTTCAAATGTGCACAAATAATTATCCAGAAAAAAATTGAAAAACATATTAGCGATTTGCCTAGATGAAGGAGAAAAAGAGAGGATTTAGAATAACCATTTTTAAATCATTTGTTTCCTTCTGATTTGATGCATATATTTCTTTGAAATACACTTGGATAGATGAGAGGGGTCATTTTTTGTGAGGTAAAGGAATTGGTTTGATTTTGTGGCAAAATTTTTTGAAATGTTTTGAAATGAATTATTTTTTTAAAAACTTTTAAACTATTTTAACTTCTATACGAAGTGTATGGTTATTAATTACAATAGAACATTTTTTTTTTTTGCAAATCTCCTTATTGTGAAGAGTGGAGTGAGTGGCGAAGACCTCCAAGAATGCGTGACACGTCCACCACGCGGGTTCGCTCTGGGCAATGCGTTTACGTAGCCGACAGTCGCCTACCTTCTTATACCCAGAATCCTTTTCCTAGCCCACATTGCCAGTAGTCCAACACTAAAGCCAAGGTGTGTAAGCAACCGTGCTGATGGCTGAATGATATCAGGTGTTAAAAATTGATATCGCTAACGGTCTCCTTGGGGCACCAGGCGCCACCCCATTGTATCTAGCCTTGCGTCCGTAAGGGAGCTCTGCGGATGTGGACCTTTATTTCTCGCCATACTCGTGGGATCCAAAATGAATACCAATCAAATACAAAAAACAAATAAAAAACGTACTGAAACTGAAGCTGAGACAGTAGAATCAGCTGACGTACTGAGCACGGATGAACTGGTAGCTTCAGATGTCGAAAATGACCTGTTGCTAACACCACCAGAAATTGTCCAACTGGAGGAGCTGCTCACCTCCTCACCCCAAAAAGGTGATAAAGCCAAGGAAGTATTTCTGGGCGACGACAGGAACAAGGAGCCGGAAGGACCAGTTCTTGACGAAGCTGCGGAAGCACTTGGCAAACTAGTGCTCAAACACAAGTTTGAGTACTTCTCGGGTGCATCTAAAAGACGCATCAAAGCCATGATTATACAAGGCATGGCGCCTGAAGAAGCGAGGAAAGCGGAACGAGAGAGACTCTCGACACTTTCCAGACCTGATAAGGCACAAAAAAGCTCCAATCAAGCCTCAAAAACAAACTCAAGTCGAGAGGACCTGAGGAAAAGAGGCAGATCAGATGGTAGCACACCAGAACAAGCGCCATCAAAGCAGAGCAAGTTCTCTAATGATAACGGAAGGCAGGTAGAGGGTAAGAATAAGCATATCAACCCAAAGCCTAGCACGTCCAACATCAAAAGAGATGAGCCGCAAATTGCAAAGAGACAGACTATGAGTAAGAGTAAACATGACAACTCAAAGTCTTTCACTTTCAAGTTGCCCTTTAATCAGGTTGTTGCCGGTGAAAAGGTAGCAATTATTCATGCGCTACATCCAGAACACACTCTGTCAACGGATGAGCTAGAAAAGATAAAAGTAGCTTTGTTGGATGAGATCGATAAGCTAGATGAAGAAAGTGGGCTACACCCACAATTCTCAGCTGCATCGCAAAAAACAGCAGGATGGCTGTCGATCCATTGCAATGATAAAGCTACTAGAGACTGGCTTCTCAAACTGGAACAGACTCTCAAGCCGTGGGAAGGTGCGATGTTGAAGGTGGTTCAAGGTGACAAAATGCCCAGAGCCACTCTCTGTAAGACATTCGTACCATTAACTCCAGCTGGAACATTATCTAGTGATAAATTCCTGCTGAGGCTCAAAAAGCAAAATGCAGGCCTGAACACAACACCGTGGCGGGTCCTAAAAGCGGTGCCAGAAAGTAATGGTGGGCAGACGTTTATTTTCAGCATAGACAGTGCCTCTGAGACAATACTGGACAGGCTGAAATATCGTCCACACCTCAACTTCTCACCCATCCAAATTAGGAAGGTCACTGGTAGAAACACCAGTAATCAAGGGAGCAAATTAAGCACCAAGGTTCAAGCGTCAAAGGTTAGGAGACATAATGCCCTACCGGAGACAACCATAACTTCAGCAGTTCAACCTAAGCAACCAACAGAACAGGTTATGCTGGAGGAAGGTTCTATAAAAAAGTAAGTAATCATGGGCATTTTCAAGTGTATCCAAATAAACCTACAACACGCCAAAGCAGCCTCGGCAGTTTTGGACAATAGGTTTAGCAAGGATCACTTGGAGGTAGCTCTTATCCAGGAGCCTTACTTACAAAAGGACCAGATAAGAGGACTAACTGCAGGTGAGTTACTATATAATTCTGTTGGCCTTGGCAAGCCCAGAGCATGTATTATGTTTAAAAAGGGTATTAAATATCTTCCCATTTCAAGGTACTGCACGAAAGATCTGGTAGCAGCACTGGTGAATATACCATCCCAGGGGGGTAGTATAGAGATAATATTATGCTCAGCCTATCTTCCTGGTGACACATCAAATCCTGTCTCCAACGATCTGAAGGACCTCGTGAACTTCTGTAAGCTGAACAACAAACAGCTTATACTTGGTTGTGATGCAAATGCACACCATACTATATGGGGAAGCTCAAACATCAATGATAGGGGTGAGTATCTTCTCGAATTTATTAATAGCAATAGCCTAGAAATCTTAAATAGGGGCAATAGGCCGACATTTATAAATAAAATTAGGCAGGAAGTCCTAGATTTAACTCTGGGTACTCCTTTTATCAACACCAAAATCTATGATTGGCACGTCTCTCAAGAGATATCTATGTCCGATCATAGACAAATCAGATTCAATATTGAATCTTGTAAAGTAGTATCTGAGACATTTAGACAACCAAGTTCAACTAATTGGGCTGATTATAACCAACATCTCAAGGAGAGCTTGGATGACTTCAAACCAAATGTCAAAGATATCATAAGTATAGAACTAGCTTCTGACAAAATTAGGGAGTTAATACTAGATGCCTACCATCATTCCTGTCCTGAAAAAGCTCGCAAAAGCAATCGCAAGGTCCCTTGGTGGAACAGCAAACTTACTGTTATGCGGGCCAGGACAAGGCAGCTTTTCAATAAGGCCAAAATAAATGGTGGCTGGGAACTGTATAAAAACTCCCTAACTGAGTACAACCTTGAAATTAGAAGGGCCAAAAGAGCATCTTGGAGGAGGTACTGTGAAGAGATTGATGATCTCTCCACTGGTGCAAAAATCCACAAGGTGTTATCAAAACGGCACACTAATAGGATAGGATTGTTAGAAAATCCTGACGGCTCAGTTACTAAGAGCTGTAAAGAAACGCTAGAACTATTAGCTAAAACCCACTTTCCAGACTCTATAATAGTTGAACAAGGTAACGTTAACTCTCAACTTGTATCAACTTCTACCAAACCAAATACGGTAGACTGGAAGAATGCTTCGAGGATATTTACAGCAAATAAGGTCAGATGGGCAATAAACTCATTTAAGCCTTTTAAATGCCCCGGAGAAGACGGCATTTTCCCTGCCTTACTCCAGAGGGGAATTGAAACTGTAATACCCCTAATTCTAAAAATCTTTAGAGCCAGCCATGCATGGGGTTACATACCTAATGCATGGAGAATAGTGAAGGTGACGTATATACCGAAGGCTGGGAAAGCATCTCATACCCAACCTAAGTCATTTCGTCCAATCAGCCTTACATCTTTTCTACAAAAAATCATGGAAAAGATTCTTGATAGGCATATAAGAGATAATGTGCTGAAAAGCAATCCATTACATAAACATCAATATGCCTATCTGCCGGGTAGATCAACTACACTTGCGTTACAGAACCTTGTTTCCAAAATTGAGGATTCACTCAAAAACAAGGAGCTGGCAATGTGCAGTTTTCTGGACATTGAAGGAGCGTTCGACAATACCAGTTTCGACTGTATTACGCAAGCTTCCTTACGAAAAGGGGTAGACCCTAAAACCTGTAAATGGATTGATTCTTCATTGAAAAACAGGCTTATAAAATCCACAATGGCACAGGAAACACTAAAAGTTTCGGTAGCTAAGGGTTGTCCACAAGGAGGGGTACTGTCTCCCATACTGTGGTCGATTGTAGTAGATGAACTATTGCTTAAGCTAGCGAAGGCTGGCATACAAGCTCAAGGCTATGCTGATGACATAGTCATTATAGTCAGGGGAAAGTTTGAGGACACTATCTCAAACATCATGCAGCACGCACTAAATTTAGTTGCGGCATGGTGTTTGGAAGTGGGACTCAACATCAACCCTAAGAAAAGCGTTGTGGTCAACTTCACAAGAAGAAGGAAAAGGGAAAATCTTATTAAACCTACTCTTTTTGGCCAAACCATAAGCTTTAGTAATGAAGTTAAATTCTTAGGGGTAACTCTAGATGACAAACTAACATGGAATAGCCATCTTAATAATGTCATCAATAAAGCGAGAATAGCTTTATGGACCTGCAGAAGTCTGGTGGGTGGTACTTGGGGTCTTCAGCCCAAAATTACACACTGGATTTACACTTCCATTGTCAGGCCCATTATAACCTATGCCGCACCGGCGTGGTGGCAGAAAACTGAGCAGAAAGCTGCTCAGTTAAAACTACAAAAACTGCAAAGGTTGGCATGCGTAGGTATCTCTGGGGCTATGCGCACCACCCCTACAGCTGCTTTGGAAGTTCTTTTGAATCTTCCACCATTACATTTGCAAATACAAAAAGAGGCCAGAATAGCGACCTACAAACTCCTTACAGATGAAGATCTGGAGAAGCGTAGAGCTGCACATGCTGACCTCTGTAATGAACTAGGGAAAGACCCTATCCTCAGCATACCCATTACGGATAGTATGCTAGTTAGATACAATTTTGAAAAGCCATTCAAAGTAATTATACCAGAACGGTATGAATGGCAGACCAACCCTCCAAAATTTGACTCTAACTCCTTAGTCTGGTACACCGATGGATCTAAAACTAGCACAGGGGTTGGTGCTGGGGTCTATGGTGTTCAAGCCAGAATAAGCTTATCAATCAGTCTAGATGAATTCTCAACTGTCTTTATAGCGGAAACACATGCTATAGAGCTGTGTATACGTGAGAATCTCAGGCTGGGGTATAAGCATAGGAAAATCTACATCCTATCGGACAGTAGAGCTGCCATATTAGCTCTGCACTCATACCAGATAAAATCAAAACTGGTATGGGACTGCCTTAACATCCTTAAAGAATTAGCGTGCACAAATAGTGTCACTCTAATGTGGGTCCCGGGACACACTGGCTTAGAGGGGAATGAAAAGGCTGATCAACTGGCCAGAGAGGGCTCAGATAAACCCTTTCTACGACCAATCCCTTTTTGTGGTATCCCACTAAGCACAGCAAAAGCAGCCATAAATAAATGGCTAGATAGAGAAAGAATGAACCACTGGAGGACAACGCCCGGTTGTCTAAAAGCCAAAAAATTCATTCCTTCTCTGTCAAAAAAGAGAACTCTTGAACTTCTGAACTTCAGAATTAATCAAGTCAGGCTCTTGACAGGCTTCCTCACAGGCCACTGTCGTCTTAATTACCACCTAAATAAGATGGACAGATCAATATCTCCGATGTGCAGAATCTGCGGTAAACACGGGGAAACGGCCGAGCACATTCTTTGTGAATGTGATGGCCTATCTACATATAGATCCAAAATCCTCGGGAAAAATTTTCTAATACCCGTCGATATTATATCTAGACCTCTCAAGGACGTTTATGGGTTTATTGGCAACCTAGCGTTCGTGGGAGAGCTCTAGGAGTCTTAGGGTACCACAATAGGTCATTCCTGGCCGCGGTGGTTTTTGGGTTGTGAGCCCAGCCCTATCACCAATCTAATCTAATCTAATCTATTGTGAAGAGTTCTAGGTTCGTATGAGGAGTTTTTCACCCAATCTTCCTTATGGAAGATAGCTAGCTACACATACACATTTACGTAAATAAACTACGAAACAAAGTAAATGTAAATCGGTCTATAGCCGATTTTTTAAATGTTAAACAAGAGATCGTAGTCAACAAACCTATATTTCAATAAATTAACTCTGAGAAAAACCTACCAAACTAATAATTTTTCAAAGCTTTTGTCCATAACTTTGTTTGTCTTCTTCAAATTCGCTCTAATTCATAGGAAGGGGGTTTAATAGCATCGACATCTTATACAAATTTTATTCAAATCGGTATATTAGTTTTTTAAAATACATAGGAAAAACTTTATAAACAGGCTTATTTTTTCCTACAACTATTTCTTCCTCCAATATCTTTGGACCAATTTACTGAAGCTTAACATAGAATTGGGTATTTATGCAGTCTATCCATGTAAATAATTTAAACAAAATTGTTCCACAAATTATGAAATGACATCCGAAAAACTATAAAAAAACGACAAACTTTCTGATCTTTATAACTTAGCTCCCTGATAGATAACGCGTTTTTAAGTTATCTTGTATACGGACGGACGGATATGCAGAAATCGATATAACTTTTCATTCTCTACACAACCGTATCCTTGAAACCTTTCTATGATGTGTTACAAATGTAGTGATAAAACTAATATACCCTCCGGTAGTATCTACCATAGGGCATAAATATTTATTATCCAGGAATTTGTTGGATGAAGGTTTTTAAAATATTTCATTCTCTTTCTTCCTGTTACATTCTGCTTTGAAAACAACTGGCCGTCTTTTTTACACTTATTGTAACATATTTTGTTATTCAAGATTTGTGTTGATTGGTGAGTTTTAATAATTATTAGTTTTTTTTGAGGGAATATATTAGAATGAAAATGGGGTCCCATTTAATCATCTCCTCCAATAAAACTCACGGATTTAACTGTGATAAACTTGGCGGTTTCTTTTACACACGGATAGGAAAACGCATTGACCAATAAATTAACATGTATTTGCTATATCTTCTGTATTCTTTTATCTATGGTAGAATCTATCTCAAACTTCCAGTTTGACAGTATATTTCACTGAAGAAAATCTTCGAAATAACTGTCTCTAATACGGCCAATTGTTGAAAAAGAAAAATTATTTATAATTTGTTGATGAACAAAAATTATACGAGTAAAAATTTGGAATAAGAAAGCGAAAATTCATTTATATAATATAATATATACTATATAATTCTTTATGTTATTTATTAAATTTATTTTAATTTTTGTTTTTATTTGAAAAAAAACACAGATTTTTATTGCATGTTTTTATGTATTAAGATCAATTTGACAGAGGCGACTGTAAAAAGGGTAGTCAGAAAGTACTCCATTTTTAGTTGTATTCAAATGTGACTATTTTTATTTTTTATTTTTATTTTCAAGTTAGCAATTTGATTAATTTTGATACTTTGTTTCATGTATTTATTACAGTTATAGTAGAGGCAGACATAGGGTATTCATACCTTAGTATCGATACTACAGTATAGCCTTGTACCATGGTATAAAAAGGGGTTGGCACACATCAAACATAGTATTTGTCTGACACTTGAAATTCTGCCATTTCAGTCAGAATATGGGAATTTCTTTTCGCTCCTCTTAAATCCTCTATATGATTCCTACAAATATCTATAAATTTTGAGGTTTCATCCACCGATAAAATTTTGCGTTTTTTCTTTACTTTTTCGATTTTTTTAAAATAAAATTTTCAAAAAAAAAAGTGTAAACATGTGTCAATTGCTCAGCTTTCCTACAAAATTCCATTCGCTATTTTCCGCTTCAATAAAAAGGCGCGGCAATCGCTAAAGAATAGATTACAGTGGCCGAAAAAAATAATTAAAAAAGGGAATACCACGTTCTTTTTCGAATTTAAATACCAGATTTATGCTACCTAGTCGAAATGGTATTCGGCTAGTATCCGACGACACACACATGATATACGACATGGTATCCTTAAACTATGGTATGAATACCCTATGTGTGCCTCTAGTATTAGAGAATTATAATTTTATTCATAATTATCGTTAAAGTGTAAATATAACACTTACCTCAGCGTAATGTTCTTCATTTTGTTGTAACAAATCTACACAAAGTTCAGCTAAATGAATTAGATCTTCAAGTTTTTTTGCAGGCGGAACGATCACTTCACCTCTTAAATCCTCTGTTGTTTGATTAAATAAAATATTTTTTTTTTAAAATAGAAACTTATATATAATTAATCAATTAATTAATTTTGATGTACAGGGTGTTTTGCTTTTGTTAAGAGACTGCACATGAAAAAGCATATTTAGAATAAAATATGGGATGTATGTTTCGTGGTTTGCATCCGATTTCGTGATACAAGCTTAAGATGAAGCTGATTTTCTTGATGATGAATGGAAAGGTTATAGCTTTCGCATTGCCGGAAGAAATGATAGGCAAAATTTCCCAATGGAATAGAGTGTTATAACCAAAAACTATGTATAAGTCGACCTCGTTTATTTTTGAAAAAGGGACACTCTTGTTATTGACCATGTCGTACTGGATGAAGATGAAGTATGACAATTCGTCGTATGTCGCCCGTTACCGGCTAAGGAAAATTCAACGTTGGATAACAGCAGTTGTTTTATAATATAAACGATGTCGATTGAAGAAATGTTGTCAAGCCAATTCAAAAGAGACTGCCGCTAACTATGCTAAACTTTTGGCTCAACGAAAGAAGGAATCAAAAGTTATGCTTGAAGAAGCTTAAATAAACTTATATCGTTGAGAAACATGGACATAAATATATCGATATATTTTATTAAATATATCGGTTTATAATATATATCGATATATTTTGTCATCCCTAATCGAGAGTAAGTAAAAATTGAAGATAAAATGGTAGAAATATTTTGTAGGAAAATGGAAGAGTTTTATCAGACTATTTTTTTAAGATTCCAATTAATATTGGATAATCCAGAAACAATTTTCAAAAATACCTTCCAATTTAGCCTGTACACAAATCATTTTTTAGTGTGAACAAAAATTTCAAATGCGCTGTTTGAGTTAGCAAAAAATGTTTAGGCTAGAATTTTACTGGACGCTTAAAGTAGCAAGCTTCTAATGCAAATTACATTAGAAACGCGTTTCTTTATTTAAGCTTCGTGCTTCGTAACTATTTTTCTTTTTCACGCACTTGAAGTTATGACGTCATTTTCGTCTATATGCCTGATGAGATATCTAGAAGGCATTGGAATAGGCATTGTTGTTTTTTACATAAGTGTTAGAATTTTTTATTAATACTAAATCCATACTCATCTCTATTACACTAACCTAATGAAATCCAAGAAAAATGATAGATAACTAAAAGATGGCAGGTTGAATTTATTTACATTTTTTATTGAGAAAAAGCACACATGCATTGAAAATAAAAATTATGGGTAGCAACAACGGGCGTATAATTCTAAAAATAAACACAAGATTGGCGAGGTCACCCGTCAGTTTTCATATATTGTTCGCCAGTTTTCTTACTGTTTATTATACTGTGCTACTGTGCTGAAAATTCGATTTCTGCGTTTAAAAGTGATCGTACGAGCATTTAAGATGAATACAGTCGTCCAAAAACTGTTACTATTGCAAAAATGATAAAAAATCAACGATATTGTTTTGAAAAGCAGAAGAATTATCGGCAATAGATAATATTATAGATATTTCAAAAGAAAGATTATTCAAAATTTTAGACATTGGATTAGGTATGACAAAATTGTTTAAAATAAAGCTGCAACATTTCCTTATAATCGATCCAAAACGCTTTGGAATGGCAATGGCCAAAATTATTAAAATCCATTTTATTCTGCTTATGGATCTCTCATACATCAATTTTTTTACCACCCTTTACATAATTCAATACACCATTCCTTGCGCTCTTCTGATATTTTTGATGCACATCATTAATTTACAAGCAAACATCCTTAATATCAAAGAATACGAAATATAGAGAATATACCAACTCTCGCTGATGTGCAAAAGTATTGTATTTTGAGTTTTAGAACATCTGGAATAGAATTGTATTGTTTTCTTTGTGCAGAAGTCACATAGTGGCAAACCTTGGCACGTGTAGGCCTTACTGGCCCCATTATACTTTCTCCTAAATAGATTTTAGAGGCTAGATACCTTCCCCAAACTGGTTAGTCTTTCTGACGAAAGGCTACACCGTCCTTAGGTCCAGTTTAGCTAAGAATTTTTTTTTTTTTTAATAAAGAAAACTTTACAAACCTTCAATTTTAGCATCCGATGATAAACGTGTATAATTAACTAATGCAGCAGTTTCTAAACTTTTTTTAATCATTGAACGTACTTCTTCTGGTGGTACCGGTGTTACAATATCTTTCATTAGAACACGCTCTAATAGCGACAGTGTAGCTTTTAATGAACCTTCTGGACGACCAAATGGAAAACAATAACGAAAATTTGTTATTTGAAATTCTAATAGAACACGTAAACGTTCTTTAATATCTTGAAATTTTTCTTTTTCCTCATGTGTTATACTACCAACCCCGTCTGGTCTAATTTTTACATATAAAGAGAAAATAAAAAGTATAGAAATATTTACATATTTTCCTAAAATCAATTAGAGTATATTAAAAAAAAAAGAGGTGTAACTTGAAAGTCCCATTTAGCTGCTAAGACTTTTTATTTTTTAATGCGTATTAGCATAGGATACAGATGCAGAACCTCTTGCCTAGAAATATTATTTGCCAAATTTTTTTGGGGGGCTATTGAGATATAAGTATGGCATTCCGCCGAGTGGAATGATGTATCTCCCTTTTAACCAAATCGTATCTAAAACGCATAGAAATAGTCGTGTTTTTCGATACGATTTTGTCTTAATTGAATTACACGATTCCACTCCTGATCTACTTATTGGACCACTTGAATAGATAATTAGAAATAATCTTTGCAGCTTCACCTCTGAATTTATGATAATATAATAAATAATTCTTATGATGTTTCCATTAACATATCAAAACAAACAAATAAACTACCTATTTCCATGTACATGGCTTGCGCAAAATGCAAACGAATAATGTATTAAAGTAGGATCGATCATTAAATTCTTTTCAGCACGATCTAAAAGATCTGATAAATAGCATAAATGTCGATAACATCCTCGAACACCATATCTAGCACAATATTCATCCAAAACAAAAACTTGCCCAGGACTAAACCAGCCCTATATGAGGTTTGAAAAAAAAACGGGAAAAATATCATAAAATTAAAAAATATACAATAATTTATTATAAATGGCGGCTTTAATTATCTTCCGTAATAACTTATGTAGGTTTCCATCATTTTTCCTTGTCGCACGGCAAGTCATTTAAACGATACCGTTTCTTTAAGGTGAATCAATTTTCCAGTAAGTATTTTCAATAGATGACGAGTAACCCTCCTACCACACGACAACGTAGAAAATGTAGGAATCTATTTACCATGATATAGGGGAGTTATCTGCAATCGGTTGGACGATTTGATAAATATTTTTCATAAGCAGCAGAGGGATTTTATAAGGCAATAAGTGAGAATAGATTGTTTCATACATCACGCAATTACCAACGGCAATTTATCGTTAGAAAGTGATAAAATTTACGAGACATCTATTGATCTATATAAAATCATGTCAAAATGATAATCTTAGTTTTTGTGTTATTTTGAACCAATCGCTATTGAGAATCATAAAGACGATACCCGCAGTCGCTTCACAGAATTCCACTACTGCTACTTCCATTGACAATTGTACATACCAAGTAGAAAAGCGATTGAATCCAGCTGCATCAAATGATTAGGAAACGAATAAAATTGACTGATTTTGTATCAGGGCATCAGTTGTAACTTGTCTACCGCCTTCATGCAATTAGATTTCCATAAAAATGGGACAATATCTAACACATCCCAATTTACTTTTACAAGGATCTACCCCACTGTCAATGCATTCATTTATCAGAATTTCGGCCGATTTTATTCATGAGTTAAGAAAAGTTAAGCGTTTTCGACATAACTATATTCGTATTTTCTTTAAAACCGCCATTTTTTTATATAGAAAAAATATACATGTATATGTATATATTTTTAAAAGAAAATTTTTTTACTTAATTTTATGTTTTTTTATTTTCAATATTTACCAAAGACGCATATGGATCGTTAAGTCGGTAATCGAGTGTTAAATTTTGTAAGATCTTGAATAATGAGGCATGATCAAAAGTACAGGGATCGGCACTTATAAAATCTTCCATACCATGTTTTCGTGCTTTGTCAGCATCTATAAATTCATTGTGTTTGTGTTTTTTTTTGGTGTTTGTCATTTAATTTTTGAAAACAAAAAGAAAATATAATATAAAAATAATTTAATTTATTTAAAAGATAATAATTGAGTATTAATATTAAGTACTTAAGCAGATATAACAGTTGAAACGGGGTTTTAGTGAATGTATGCATTACCAGTTAATGTATGTACTCTATAAAATTAAAACAAAAGAAATGAGCCGCAGTTAGTCAATATCGTTTTACTTAAAGACAGGATTTGGCCGTTTTTGGATTTTTTCTCTTTCCTACAATTCAAACGTGGGATAGATATATTCGTAAAACGTGCTTGACTCTTTTATTTATTTCAAAAATATATATTCACCTACTCTCACAAAACAATAAGTCAACCGTTGTTAAAGAGAAGATCCGGCAGCCAACTGTCTTATCAGAAAGATCGAGATGTAGATGTAGCCATTCTTAGACGTTTAAAATAGATAATTATATTTTAATAGGTTAAAATTAATAGAACTACCAATTGGCTTATTTGCATAAACAACAGAATATTTACGAAGCGAATGTCATAGTAACTGCGATCGGTCTGGCAATTTAAAATTTTCGATTATTCTTGGCTTCGGCTGTTTTCATATTTTTTCGTTTCCTACAGTATATATATATACATACAATATCACAGTTGAAGCATGAATTCAGAGAATATATAAATTTACTAGTTCATTTACTGATTGTTTGCGAAGCAATTCGAGGAATAGATATGGATACATTTACTAACGAATGGTGCTCTGGAGGAAGCAGAGGATTTACCAGAGTATCCATGGAATATGAAAGCACTCTCATAAGTCCGTAATACGTTTCTCCAAAACACCACAGCCGTGTCCTTATGCTTTTCACAGAAGTTGACGCGAATTGCTTTGTTTGCGACAGAAATGTATGGCATATTCCGGATAACGTAGGTCTTTAATACGGTTTTAGTGCATCTTCTAAGTATGGCCCATTTACTTATATTTCTTCCAGCTACTTAATTTGAATTTACTGCTACTTTATATGGAGCAATAAACGAGTTTTTGAATAAAACCGACGAGACACCTATCTTCGTGGTCAGTTGTGACTCTATTTCTGCAAATTCTTTTGATTTCTTCAAGTGCTTCGAACTCCTTCTTTTTCCTTAATAGCAGATAAATAGCCTACCGTGAAATTTGATAATTTTCCGCAGTTTTAGTAGCAGAAATTTCACATTCAAACTTCGTTACATTGATTTCCTTTGTTTTCGCCATTTTGAAAGTTTTTCCAAATCAAATTTTTCTAAATACTAAAGATCACATAACAAAAAATAATTTTCTTCCAAAATCTTATCATTACCCGCAAGTAAACGGACCATACTGATCAAAGCCAAGCAAAATTGTTCAGAATTATAAAGGAATTATAACTTTTATCACGAAATTTGAAAAATCATGTCTATGAATTATCAATACCATTCCATTTTAAGTGAAATAAATACACATTGCATACACATTATTTACAAATGTATATGTAGATTAGATTAAATTAATGTATATACCAAAGACAGTAAATAATGATAAGATGTGTAAAATTGGGTTTGCCCACAAATTTCGACTTAAAAAACTAAATGAAATATAAGGAAAAAATATACGAGGAGAATTCTTTCTTATTTTTACATTTTGTTTTTGAGCTTTGGTTTCTGGATTGATAACTTTTTTCAAATCATTTAAGGAAATTAAGCTTTGAATTCATTCATCTTATGAATCCCCGTAGATGAGTATAGTTTGTTGTAGGTTTTTTTTTCTTTTTAATTTTAGAATTAAAGTGTTTGATGGTAGAGAAACTTTTGTTATATTCATGTGCGCATATAAGCAATTTGTGGCTTTGAATATAGGTATCTTATGGAGAAATATGAATCGTATGATTTAATTCAAATGTACTTTTAGAAAAATTTTTTATGCTCGATTGTGTGTGTAACATGATAATGTCAATTGTATTATATGTATTTTTTGAACAAATTTTTTTCTGAGTTTCTCGTGTACTGTTAGATAGTGCTAAATAAAGAATTTAAAATCTTTCGAACTTGGGCCAAGAATTGAATTGAATTTTGTTTTAAGTAATCGACATATTCATTTCTTTTTTAAAAATTATATAGTAGAATATTGATATTTTATGGTCAACTAAGGATTATTGGATTTCCGTAAATTTGAAATTATATATATTATATATAAAGATTATTATATAATATATTTATTTGGAAGAATTTTGTCTAACTCATTTTAAGTACTTTCGACAGTTAATATGTGATGATATTTGGCAACATACCTTTTGCTACAATTTTAACATCGAATGTTGACATAATTTGTTTCAGGAATGCTTTGAATAACCAAATAACTGATTTCATTAATGTCGTGTTAGAAGGTTTGAAAATATATATCAGGATTATTTATTCATTTAAAATTCTTAAGCGTGGGTGTTTTGTAAAACTATTGGGTAAACTATTTCCATTTTTTTTGACCCAAGAACAATTCTTTTTTAATAGAACCAGAATTAAAAAATGTAGAACTTCCTTTCGATGTTCTAAACATTGGTTCTCAGCAAACCAACTGGGGTAAAATTCATTAGTTCTTTGAATGCATTCCTCGATAATTTTTGCTTTTAAGTTGGTAAAATGCAAATAATTATCAAAAAAAGTTTCATATATTTGAAAATGCAATTTGCAAATTTCGAAAAAAAGATCGGAAGGATTTTGTAGAAAAGTCCTTTCAATAGTTTTGTCGAAATTTTTGTGTTTAATAAGTTTTTCCGACGGTAAAAGAAAATCACATTCGTCTTTATTCATTATTATGGCACAATTTGGACAGTTTATTTTTTTCAAAATAATTTTTAAAATTCCATAGCCGACAATATATCTTTTTGCTGGGTCTGCGACGTCGGAATTACTCTTGGAGTTTAAGATTTCATTTATTTTCACATCTCTTTCTATATCATCCAAAACAATTTCAGAACTTTGTGCCAATAATCTGGATGTAATTTCATTAGAATTATCAATATAAGTATCTTCTAATGGGTTATCCCAATTAAGTAAAATGTCTTCATCAGTTTAAAAATTCTTATTTGCATATGAGAACGTTATAATTCTCATTGACATTAGGCGCGCAACTATTTCATTGAACTCGTGGACACTAGGATTTTTGTTATTACCGCCCTTTGCCCGAATTTGCGCAAACATATTCTCTAATGGATCCTGATTTAGTCGAGATGTTAATATAAAGTTAATTTTTAAATATTTGTCCGAAAATATATCTGTACTTAAATTTAAAATACCATTAATTGTAAGATATAATCCGTCAAAACAATAGTTTTTTTTTGCAGGGAGACCCAATTTTGTAAGATATTCTTTGAATTCATTTAAATAATTAAATTGAGTACAATTTTTTGTTAATGGCTTCCGATATGGATTTTTTTCCGCACAATTACGACTCTTTAGGCAGTCAAAAACTTTGTCAAAACTACGAGCGAATTTACTCGTCGCTGCTGCATATAATTTAATCGTTTGTGGAAAGGAGTTATTTTCTAATAATGCATCTATTGCGTCAGCCATACTATTGCTCAGGACTTGCACTGCAAGTCTGACATTCATTTTATCAAAAACCCCTGGTTCAATATGTTTTTTGTTATCTTTGGATATAACCTATATTTTTTTGATTTTTCGTCTATGCTATAAACACTTTTTATAACTTCCCAACTCGCAGGTCCGTCAGGAGTCTCAACAGTGCAATCTTTGAGTGTATTTCTTATATTTTTTAATAAATGAGGAGGATCATATAATGCAATTATTTTATTCTGATTATAATAGAAATATGGCTTCTCTTTATTAATATTTAACAGCCTATAGCATTTTTGATTATTCATACCTTGATCGCACACTATAGCTCTAACTGTAAGCCCTATTTCGAAGCATATTTTTACATTAGCCTCCAATTTTTGTTTTAAAATGGCACCATCAATGCTGTTCTCAGAAACAAAATAACTAATTATATATTTCCAATTACAAAACAAGCCCCTGATCATGCACATTTGTTTTCCTAGTAATAATTTCCTATCATTTTCATCTAAATGCACTAACCCATCTACGAGATCATGAGATGTATTATAAACTAAATGTCTTCTGATTGATATTTCATCAAATAATAACACTGCCTGCTTACACTGCTTGTCCATTTTATTAACTAATTGTACCAAATTTTTTATTAAAATATCATTAAAACCTGGTTGAAGTCGTTTCACAGGACTCCATTTATATATAGCTGACTGACTAGGTAAGTGAAGACATAAATCATCACGCAAGAAATTATAACAAGATGCAGACGTATAATTGACATTTTGAGACAAATATTTTTGGATATCATTATAGCTATTCTTTTCAGCTAAAATCAAGAAATGAATATGTCGACTACTTAAAACAAAATTCAATTCAATTCTTGGCCCAAGTTCGAAAGATTTTAAATTCTTTATTTAGCATTATCTAACAGTACACGAGAAACTCAGAAAAAAATTTGTTCAAAAAATACATAAAATACAATCGACATTATCTTGTTACACACACAATCGAGCATAAAAAATTTTTCTAAAAGTACATTTGAATTAAATCATACGATTCATATTTCTCCATAAGATACCTATATTCAAAGCCACAAATTGCTTATATGCGCACATGAATATAACAAAAGTTTCTCTACCATCAAACACTTTAATTCTAAAATTAAAAAGAAAAAAAAACCTACAACAAACTATACTCATCTACGGGGATTCATAAGATGAATGAATTCAATGCTTAATTTCCTTAAATGATTTGAAAAAAGTTATCAATCCAGAAACCAAAGCTCAAAAACAAAATGTAAAAATAAGAAAGAATTCTCCTCGTATATTTTTTCCTTATATTTCATTTAGTTTTTTAAGTCGAAATTTGTGGGCAAACCCAATTTTACACATCTTATCATTATTTACTGTCTTTGTATATACCATATGCAAGCATGTAATTTTTTATTTTCACACTTGAAACGGAATCCTGTTTTTTGTAGTCTCGAAGAACACGGTTTCAAAGAACAAAGAACCAATTAATCGTGTTCTTCGGGGGTTACATGTATATGAACATTTTGTAAAAATAGCAAAGAAAAGAAGTAATAGACAAAAAAAAATATAGAAAAGGAACAACGAAATGAATCAATTATTATGTTATTTTGTTTGATTGCGAATAAAAGTTTATTTTATAGCGAAGGAGTTTTTGTGAGTTTTTGAATGCGTCAAATACCGATACAGGATGTAAAATATTTGATTCATTTTGTAATTTTCTCTTAAACTTATAAATGGCATGAAAATAAAGAAAATTTTCTACATATAGTATATTCTTATTTGCTAGATTTGTTATACGTTTTTCTTTCTTCAATATGATAATTCTGATAATGATGAATATTTATGACGCTAATAACAACGCGTTGCGAATTCATCGAATTATCACAATTATACTTTTGAAATATATGATTTTTTTCTAATATCTCTTGTATGGACTTTTGTAAGTACCTCCTTGTATTTTTGACATTGTTGAATTTTTATCTTGTGTAACTGGTGGTGTTGGTTTATGTGATTGGCCAGTTGCCCGATACATTGCCATTACCCACAAACTGCATTCATTCTCATCATCACATGCATATAATATACTATCACCTTCTCGTACAGCATTGAAAAAAAAACGTCCACCATCCAAATCTATTCCGAACATTAAATTGGCTGCATAAAGCGAAAAGAAAAGTTAAATGCAAAAAAACAAATCGAAATGAAGAAAAAAATTATTATTTTTAGTTCGAAAATTAAAGAGTTTATTTATGAAGAGAATAAAGCACATTTTTGAGTTAATGTATGAAATCAAATGCGTATTGTTATACGGAAATGATTCAAGAGAAACCTCGGCAAACACCTAATGAGTATGGTGAAATGTGGAATGGTAATCAGCTATCCGTCCTCGGTTATATTTCAAAATTCATTTTAATACTTGGTAATTTAGTACTTGGAGATATTATGCTCAGTATTCAGAAAAATAACGCTCTCGTACGATTTGTTCACCAACAATATAGAATCTGAAAAAGTTCTGCGCGACTCTATTGAAGCATGGCTATCCTCGAAGCCATATAATTGTTAGGTTGGAGTCCTAACGCAACAAGTATAGTCAACACAATCACTTCAAGACTTTTGAAGGAATAAAGACGAAAAATTTTAAAGATTCAGATAACTAGATAGTCTTCGTTAAGCAAACGAGGTGTAATTCGAAACTGTAAAAGGGTATTCAAGAAATACGGGATATAACGATGGCAGGAATGACAAGCAGCAGCAGATTATGTCTTCAAAGGAACGTTTTATTCATTGGAATTCAAATCATCCGCATGAAAACAAGATGGATCTGACAAACTTCAAAAATTTCATTGCAGATACAGAACATTTTTGATATTGGATAAGTTTGTGTCGAAGATAAAGTACGCTAACTACTTTTCCAGATTTAACCTAAGGAATACATATCATCAAATGGAATTGGAAGAACCTAGTGGTTACATTGCAACATTCCTAACTTATAATTATTTACCCCGACATAATAAACTGTTATTTGAGTGACATTGGCGCGTTAGCGTCTTAGAAGTAAACCTTAACTTAGTTCAATAATCTTTTAGTCGCTGATAGTGTGGTGAAGACTGATACAATAAGTCCCTGAAAAAAGTTTTATAATGTATATTTGTAAAAAGTATAACATTCTCCTAAATAAAGACAAATGTGTGTGGAAACCTTAGAATTTCACATATCTTTACTCATTTTGTCTAAAAGAAACATTACCAATTTTTGACTTGAGGCGCTGTGGGAAGCCCTGCTGTAGGTTACTAATGTATGGATTAGTTTTCTGAATTTTAACTAACTAATGTATTCTCTTCGTAAATTCTTTTATAATTGTTCTTTTAATAAAAATATATTTTATAATCAGTTGTTATTAAGAGCAAGACCTACCACTAGCTGCCTCAATATAATCAACTGTATATCCATCGAGC
The DNA here is from genome assembly GCA_963422695.1 of Xylophagus ater. NCBI lineage: Eukaryota > Metazoa > Arthropoda > Insecta > Diptera > Xylophagidae > Xylophagus > Xylophagus ater. The sequence goes on from CAUJSI010000001.1 coordinate 72,678, forward strand.
TGCATCATTTCTGATGGTTCAGACTTTTTCTCTTTGTAACTACACATTGCGAACGTATATTGTGATACTTGAACTAAAACAAAGTAACGTTTCTTCCATTTTTTCCACACCGATTTTCCAATTGCAAATAAATATCTAAACATTTTTATACAAATATAATAAAAAGAAAATTATTATGAGATTCCATTAGAGATCAGATATTTTCATTTAATTAACATATACGAGTATTTATTCCCAGAAAACACTTACCCACAATGTTTCATATTGAGCGGTTTATCCATTCGGCATGCTATTTTTATTCTTAAGTCTTGATCTGGAAGATTTTTTGGTACTGTCATTCGATGCCATTCTGGTGACTAGAATTATTGTGTAGAGTAAAAGAAAACCAAAAAATTTACTTCAAACAAATTAACGTTAAAAAACATACAAGTATAGTAACTTAAAATCGGCCTATAGCCGATTTTTTGATGCCCTAAAGTAGAAATGGGACAGAAAAACGGTCAAAACTAACCAGGGTTTTTTCTTCAGAACTTTGTTTCTTCTTTTCAAAATTGCTTCTAAATCGCAGGTAACCTAGACCCTGTTAGCATAATTCTAATCTTTAAATTTTATTCAAAGTGGTGGATTAGTTTTCAAAGTACATCAAAAATCTATATGAGGAAGGTTATTTTCTCCTAGGATTATTTCCTTCTCCACTATCCTTGGACCGATTTGAGTGATATTTAACATGGTCTATTTGTGTAGTTGAGAGTAGGTATCCCGGCACTTGAGCCGTGGGCGTGGCCAATAAAGTTCCGGGACTGATTCCATATGATTTGTATGGGGTGAGTTCTTGGGATAAATTGTCGTGGGTTTGAGGGGCGTGGCGGACCAATGGGAAGACAGTATGAGGGAATGGGAGATGGAAAGGCGTAGTGGGGGCACGCTGTGTGGGAGAGGGGCGTGGTAAATACGGAGACTGAAGACAGTATGAGGGAGTGGGAGATGGAAAGGCGTGGTGGGGCACGTTGTGCAGTAGAGGAGCGTGTCTGTCGACCAATTATTTTTAAACATGGCTGTCGACAAACGTACATCGTCAGGGTCTGGTATTTAGAACCTATTTTTTTTGTGACAGGTTTACAAAATTTAACCAGCTGTTAACAATTAATTTTAAATTTATGGTCGTCGTCCTGAGTGGGAAAAAAATCGTCGTGAAAGGTTGAAATGTGAGTCGAAACTGATGTTTTAAAAAACCTGTTTTATATGCTTTAAACATTACACATGTGGTACGTCGCGTGCGGGTGGGAAAATGTTTATCGATATTTTTTCAGGGTCCAGATTACAAAATTTTAACCTGAATACATCTGGTTACAATTAATGTTTCGGAAAAAACATTTGGATCAGTTGCAATCATTAAAGGCCAAAATGCGGCATTTGTCTCTTTCTCTCTGGTGACATCGTGATTTATTATTGCCCCAGCGGTTGGTTGGTGAAGGGAAAAATGGCCACACCCCTAAAAATGGGCTGTCGGGTTTTTAAACATGGCTGTCGATCAATTGTTTTTAAACATGGCTGTCGAAACATGTGACAGGGTGTGGTATTTAGGGCGTATTTCTCTGTCACGGTTATAGCTGTATTAGATTACAAAATTTAACATCTGGTTGCAATTTTTCAGGATAAGTGCATGTAAATTTATGGAAAACACATTTGGATCAAGTATTTCTTTGACACGGTTATAGCTGTATGAGATTACAAAATTTAACATCTGGTTGCAATTTTGCATGTAAATTTATGGAAAACACATTTGGGTCAAGTATTTATTTGACACGGTTATAGCTGTATTAGATTACAAAATTTAACGTCTGGTTGCAATTTTTCAGGGTAAATACATGTAAATTTATGGAAAACACATTTGGATCAACTGTGATCATGGCGGTCAGAAAACGTGGGAAAATGTTTATTTTTCGACAAAATTTTTTCAGGGTCCACATTACAAATTTGAATGAGAATACATCTGGTTACAATCAATTTTTCGGAAAAAACACTTGGATCAGTTGCGATCATTAAAGGGGAAACGTCGCGTGGGGGTGGGGAAATGTTTAAAAGGAGTACATATCCGATCGACAGGACGTATTTTTTTACAGGGCATTCTTCAAGCTGTATTACAAAATGAATTTCCCATACAATTAATTTTTCGTGGTAAATGCATGTAAGAAATAATATGAAAACGCAGGTGTGTGAAAGGGATAAGTGGATAAGAAATTTTGGTATAAAAGGGCCGAATTATCTGAAGATCAGTGATTTATTAAAAGTGTTTTTTTCATGGATATTTAAAAATATGTGCACCAACTGTTATCATCAAATTGACATGTTGTGGCGGCATTAGCAATGTGCACAAAGCATAGTGTGTATTCCCACAAGGCATAATATTTATGCCCATAGTTGTTACTAAATCTACTTTGTTAATATTTTTGTTTATTATATAATTCGTAGTTATTGTTATCATTTGGTTATATATATACATATTTATTTTCGTTAATAAAATAGTTCTGTTCACACATTGGATTTATTAAAAAGAAATTTGAATAGTACGAAGGAAAGTAAAATGTTCCAAATAACCAGTGAACGTGAAGTTTTTGTGCGGAGGTTTAATTTGACCGGGTAAAAAATTAATTTTCGAATTAATTCGATACCTGAAGATGAAGATCCAACCCGTTGGATTAAATCGGCAATAGAGGGTGTTGTTGAGAAAGCCACAGAACGTTTGGAACCAGGTGATTTTATTGGTTTCACATTCTGTGGGAAAAACTTTAATGAAAGGGGCCCTGGCTGGGTTACTTTTAAACCAGTGAGTGAAGTTAAATTTGACAACATTTGGGGAATGATTTCCAAAATTGTTCAGAGTAATTCTGAAGGAATGAGTACCAATAGATTTTGCTTAACTGCAACATCGGTAAAAATGCCTGTGGGAAGAGGCCGAGAACGGCGATATAATAGTTTTGACGGGGAAAGTGTAAAGCGGAGAGGTATAGTACAGATTAAAAATAAAGACAACTTGTGTTTACCGCGTGCAATAGTTGTTGCAATAGCAAATGCGGAAAAAAGTGTTCGGTATAAAAAAAATTAGACAGAATGACGGGCAAATACAAACACAAGCTGTTGAGAAACTATTGGCCGAAAGTCATATGAAAATACCCACGGAAGGTGCTGGAATACCTGAATTAATCAAATTTCAACAGCATTTAAACAACTTTAAAATAACCATCTATCGATATATCAATAACAACATTATAATGGGATTACCTCTCTAACTGCAGCTTTTTATTGCAGCTATTATTGTGAAATGTGTCACGTAAGGTACGAACATAAAACTGAACACCGATGTGGTGGAACCTGCCCATGTTGTCAACAGACCCCGGCCTGTGAAAAAGGTGTTGTAAATAAATATTGTGCAGCGTGCAATCGGTATTTTAGAGGAACTACATGTTTCGAAAATCATGTAAGAAGTGTTTGTAAAGAACTAAAACGGTGTATGGAATGCCTGAAACTGTGTAAAAGAGACAGAATTCACGTGTGCGGGGAAATATTTTGTAAAAACTGTCAAAAACATGTCGCGAGTAATCACCTGTGCTTTATAAGTCCAAATTCGAGTAAAATGGATCAAAGTGGCAATTTTTACGTATTTTACGACTTAGAAACGCGTCAAGAAAAAGTTCTAGGTGACGGGGAAGCAATAAAATTGCATGAACCGAATTTGTGCATTTTCTCCAAACGATGCTGCGTATGCATCAATAGCGAAGGACTACAGTTCTGTCAAAACTGCGGGTATGGACTTGAAGTTTTTAAAGAAAACGTTATCGGAAGTTTCTTAAAATATTTATTAAATGTGCGAAAATTCCATAAACGCGTCATAGTGCTTGCAAATAATGGGCAGGCATTTGATTACCAGTTTATTTTGAATTATGTGCTGCAGAAAACAGATATCACACCGGAATTGATCATGCGAGGTACAAAAATCATATTGATGATGATTGGGAATATAAAGTTCATAGATTCCTTGGACTACTTCCCGATGGCACTGTCAAAAATACCACAAGCCTTTGGTCTGGCAGACATATTTAAAAAAGGATATTTTCCCCACTTATTTAACACAGTAAGAAATGAGAACTATATCGGAAAATTGCCAGCAGTTGAATTCTATAGTCCGAATACTATGAATGTTGATGATCGGAAATGCTTTCTACAATGGTATGAGGAACACAAAAACGACGAATTCAACATGCAGCATGATCTAATAGATTACTGCAAGAGCGATGTAGAGATTTTAGCAGAAGGCTGTCTCAAATTTCGAAGTTTGATGCTGAGGGAAGAATGTAATGTATGCCCATTCGCGGAAGCAGTAACGATAGCGTCTGCCTGTAATCTGGTATTCAGACGTAATTTCCTTCGACCGTATACAATCGGTCTAATACCAAAAACAGGCTTTCGTGATGATAAAATTGCATCGAAGGTTGCTATACAGTGGTTGCATGGGACGAAAAACAACGTAAAATAAAAATCCGGCACGCGTACAACCAGAAAGAAGCTGTTATAAAGGGGGTAAAAGTTTATGGCTACTGCGAGGAGACGTGACAAATTTTTGAATTTCACGGCTGTTATTACCACTGTGATTCCGCGTGTCTCACAAAAAATAGAGATGATTGTCTGTATGGAGGCGGAGGCGATACGTTATTCTCGATATGATTCAACGCTATTTAAAACTGAAAAGTTTCGATCGTCGGGATTTGAGGTAATGCAAAAGTGGGAATGCGAATTCCGAAAAGAAATGTATGCTAACGCGGAAATGAAAAGGTACGTGAGTAACCATTCTGTACTAGTTAGTGCCCCACTTAATCCTCGCGATGCATTTTTCGGTGGTCGGACGGGTAACGCCAGAACTTATTATAAATGTAAGTCAGGAGAAAAAATTAAATACATCTATGTATGTTCTCTCTACCCGTGGGTATGTAAAAACGGAAGATTCCCCATCGCTCACCGGAAATTATATGTTGGTAACTTGGAGTGCTCCAAGCTAAATTTAACAAAAATTGATGGCCTGATTAAATGCAATATTTTACCACCACAAAATCTGTATCATCCTGTCCTACCGATGAAACAAAACGAAAAGTTGATGTTCTCATTATGCTTCATATGTGGTTTGGAAAAAAGACAAGAGGATTGTACTCATGAAGAAAATGAAAGGGTATTAACTGGAACATGGGTATTGGATGAGGTAAATAAGGCCATTGAAAAGGGTTACCAACTGTTGGAAATTTATGAAATATGGTCTTATGAGGTGCGGCAAAAAAAAGATGGACTCCTCACAGAAATGATGAACAAATTCCTAAAAATGAAACAGGAAGCTTCTGGATGGCCTAGTACATGTGTTACAGAGGAGGAAAGACATGAATATGTTAAAGAATTCTTTGAGAATGAGGACATAGTATTAGAACCGGAAAAAATAGAAAAAAGCCCTGGTTTAAGATCCACTGCTAAGCTGATATTAAATTCATTTTGGGGTAAATTAAATTAAGTTCTGGCGTTACCCGTCCGACCACCGAAAAATGCATCGCGAGGATTAAGTGGGGCACTAACTAGTAGAGAATGGTTACTCAGGTACCTTTTTAATTCCCTGGTTAGTATACATTTCTTTTCGAAATTCACATTCCCACTTTTCTATTACCTCATATCCCGACGATCGAAGCCGTTCAGTTTTAAATACTCTTGAATCATATCAAGAATTAAATGTGTCTCCGTTGCCTCCATACAAACAATAATCTCTATTTTTTGTGAGACACGCGGGATGACCGTGGTAACAACAGCCCTGAAATTCAAAAATTTTTCCCGTCTCCTCGCAGTAGCCCTCAACTTTTGCCCCCTTTATAACAGCTTCTTTCTGGTTGTACGCGTGCCGGATTTTTATTTTACGTTGTTTTTCCTCCAAAAGCAACCACTCTATAGCACACTTCGATGCAATTTTATCCTGACGATAACCTGTTTCTGGTATTAGGCCGATTGTTTACGGCCGAACAAAATTACGTCTGAATACCAGATTACAGGCAGACGCTATCGTTACTGCATCCGCGAATGGGCATACATAACATTCTTGCAGCATCAAACTTCTAATTTTAAGGCACCCCTCTGCTAGAGTCTCCACATCGCTCTTGCAGTAATCTATCAGATCACGCTGCATGTTGAATTTGTCATTTTTGTGATCGTCATACCATTGTAGAAAGCATTCTCGTTCATCAACATTCATAGTATTCGGACTATAGAATTTAACTGCTGGCAATTTTCCGATATAGTTCTCATTACTTATTGTATTAAATAAGTGGAGAAAATATCCTTTCTTAAATTTATCCAAAGGCTTGTGGTATTTTTGACAGCGCCATCGGGAAGCTGTTTAAGGAATCTATGAACTTTATATTCCCGATCATCATTAATATTATTTTTGTACCTCGCATGATTAGATCTGGTGTAATATCAGTCTTTTGGAGCACATAGTTCAAAATAAGTCGGTGATCAAACGCCTGGCCGTTATGAGCAAGAACTATAACACGTTTATGGACTTTCCACACATCTAGTAAATATTTTAAAAAATTTTCAATAATGTTTTCTAGGAAAATTTCAACTTTTGACAACAATATTGTCCACATTAATGCATACACTACATCGTTTAGAAAAATGCATAAATAGAATACATCTGTATCACTTTTGTTGATAATATACTGATATGCTCTTATTTTAAAGTCTTTTAAATTGTCCTGACATATGGTTAACTCAGGTATTCCAGCATCTTCTGTAGGTATTTCAATTTGGTACTTTCCGCCAATAATTTCTCTACAGCCTGTGTTTTCTCTCCTAATTTTTTTATACTCAAAACTTTTGTCCACATTTGCTATTGCAACAACTATTGCACGCGATAAACACAAGTTGATTTTATTTTTAATCTGTACTACACCTCTCCGCTTTGCACTTTCCTCGTCGAAACTATTATATCTCCGTTCTCGGCCTCTTCCCACAGGCATTTTTACCGATGTTAAAGTTAAGCAAAATGTATCGGTACTTATTCCGTCGGAATTGCTTTGGAAAATTTTGGAAATCATTTCCCAAATGTCGTCAAATTTAACTGCACTCATTGGTTTAAAAGTAACCTAGCCGGAGCCCCTTCCATTAAAGTTTTTCCGACAGAATGTGAAGCCAACAAAACCACTTGGTTCGAAACCTTCTGCAGCTTTCTCAACAACACCTTCTATTGCGGATCTAATCCAACGAGTCGGCTCTTCATTCTCGGGTATCGAACCAATTTGGAAATTAATTTTATACCTGGTTAAATTAACCCTCCGCACAAAAACTTTTCGTTCACTGGTTATTTGGAACATTTTACTTTCGTCCGTGCTATTGAAATTTAATTTAATAAATCACTGATCTTCTGATAATCCAGCCCTTTTATTTCAAAACTTCAACGATTAAAACCCCTTATCCCTTTCCCACACCTGCGTCTTGTCGAATGATCGCAGTTGTTCCACATATTATTTCCATAAACTTACATGCATTTACCACGAAAAATTAATTGCCACCATGTATTCTGGTTAAATTTTGTACTAATACAGGTGGAAAAAAAATACATAAACATTTTCTCACCACCACGCGACGTTTTCTTTTTTACTACATGTGTCGATAGTAATGTTGAAATCATAGACCGATAAAACATGTTTTTTAAAACATCTATTTTGATTCACATTTCCCGCGTCAATCCTTTCACGACGATTTTTTTCCCACGCACATAATCCTGTCAGGATAAAATACGACGATCAAACCATAAATTTACGCCCGAAAAATTACTTAATTGTTACCAGCTGGTTAAATTTTGTAATGCAGAAAAAAATATCCATAAACCTGTCAAAAAAATACCACACCACGCCCTGATGATGTATTCTACCACATGTGTCGACAGCCATGTTTAAAAATAATTGGTCGACAGCCATGTTTCAAAACAATTGGTCGACAGCCATGTTTAAAAAACAATTGGTCGACAGCCGTGTTTAAAACCTTGGATCGATAGCCCATTCCAGGAGTGTGGCAACATGTCACAGCTATTTTTTTCCCCTACCAACCAATCGCGGGGCAACAATGATTCACGGTGCCGCCATCGCCTAGAGAGACAAATGCCGCATTGGTTTAATTTACTACTCCCCACTCCCACCACAATTCCCCCACGCCCCTAGAAAGAAATAGAAAGCACATAGAAAGAGACAAATGCTTCGTTCCCATTGGTCGATCTCACATTGCCACGCCCACCTGGCCAAGCGACGCAAAACACGTAACCTGGCCAACTGATGGGATACCTACTGTGCTCGATACATTTTATAAATAAATTCTTTTTTAATATTTTATTATGAAGATTTTTTTTTTAAAATAACTTTCGAAGCACTTTATTTGCGTTTCACAAACGAGAAGGAAAGTCTCTGTAGGGTATTTCAAATAAGTGCCATGTAATCAGATTTTTCCTTGAAAGAATCCCTTGTATCAAAATATAAAACCTTTTAAACTGTGCAAAAAAAAAACTTTTTTTTCTTTTTCGATAATGATTCAAACTTCATATAGAAGTGAATATTGAAATTCAATTTCTTGAAATCATAGGTATTAACACCAATTCACAGCAGAGGATTGTGATAATAAATATTGAAAAATATTACACGCACATATATAGTACACCATTTGGAATTTCATAAGAAAAACAAATCTGCAAAGAAATCAAAAACCATTCGTTTTATTTCTTCGATAAAAAGTCGTTGTGTACACAAAACAAAATGAGATTCTAAGTTGAAAATACACACAATTCATGTTTGCAATAGGAACATGAATGAAAAAATAAAACAAAAGCAATATTTTCCCAAGAATCTGCCGAAAATAAACAAAATCACGAGTTGATAAATGCCAGAACGAATAAGAAGATTCAAAACATTTAAAGAATTCATCCGAATTCACATACCAAAAACTGTTGCCTAATAGTTTTGATAAGGATGCCGTAGTTTTATCCACTTAGAAATCAGAAAAATCTTAAAGAAGTTGTTGTTCTACTTTCTCAGTCTATATATACTATTTGGTATATAGTTATACGCAAGAACACCACAATCATAGAGTCACTTTAACTGGAGATTCCATTTCTCTTGTTGTCATACAAAATTATGGAGGAGTAATGGTCACTATTTTATCTTCTCGCTCGCTTACTCCAAACGATAGAAGCCCTAGTTTTCCAAGTTTCGGAGATAACGACTCCTCGCTTAACCAATACGATATAATAATTAAACTTGGTTTCCCCTCAATTAGCATATAAAATTCGCGTTGTTTTTATTTTCCATACAAATAAACCCAAGTTTCATATTCTCCTCTGTCGGCCCACATGAGACAGAAAATTAATATCTCTAGTTAATATAACTCTATGACCACAATATAAAATGTGCACAGAAGTTTAGTGAAAGCATAATATATATACACCCCGTGACACTTGATTACAGCCATTTTTAACCCATTATTCTATTCTACTTTATGACCCAGATGTGGGAATAACCCATGCTTGAGTGGAAATTCCCACTTTTGTCTTTTTTGGCTACTTGCGCCAAGACACTTGATTAGAGCCATCAGTTTACTTCAAGCTTGCAAGGCGAACGGTGATCTTCTAAAAACAATTTATCGTTGAAAAACAAGTGTGTTATTTGTCTGCTTTACCTTAGTGAAGTTTTTGTTGCACCTGGACAAAAATGGGGCGTGGAAAATCACTAACCGAAACGGAAGTTGGAAAAATCACTTCATTGAAAGAAAAAAATTATTCCAAATGCGATGCTGCCATGCGAATGGGTCGAGATCCTTGAACTATAAATAATTGTAGTGACAACTGATAACACAAAAAGTACGTTCTGTTTGGAAACTGACTATACTTAGTCAATAATTATAATGTCTATTTCAAATTATAATTACGGTTGTTTTTATATTGAACGACGACCGGTATTATATCTTTTTGGAATAAAAGATCAGTAGTTGAATCCTGGCTGGCAAACAAACAACACAATAATAAAAGTTAATAGAATTAAATAATTTTAAATATAATAAATAACAATGAAATAATTTAATATGAAAATATTTATACGACAAAATGTTGATATTATTAAGAAATTAATAAATAACATAATTAATAAGAATTATATTAAAAGTGTATCATTGTTTTACCCAAATTATAAAAAGTAACACGTATTCATAAAATTGTATTAACGCGGTAACACCCACGTTAAATTGGTGACCCCGACGTGATCTTATTTTTTTTGGTGATCCATATGTATAAAAAAAAAAGCTATAAAACTTCAAGAATCATCGTTTTAAATGAATCAACAGTCCTGTTAAGCGAAGAAAATTTCATCATTATCCAGTTAGAATAACAGTAGTATCCTGTTAAGAATCAACAATACCGTTTAAAGTGAAGAAAGACGAAAATTTTTACTTCATCCCGTTAAACAAACAGTATCATCTTAGCAACAAATTCGTTTTTTGGTTGCATCATCATTACATATTTCATCTGTAGTTCATATTTCGGATAACAAGTTTTCTTTCATTATCAATCTTGAATGTAAAATATATTATAATATATTTTTTTTTCTCTTTGTGTTGTAGATAATTTAAAATACGTACTACATAAAAATTTTTTTTCGATTCATCCATATTATCATATTAACTTTACGTTAGCCAGGAAACAACCAGCCGCTATTCATTCCAAAATCAGTGAGTAAAAAAAATTATTACAAATTACAAGTTCAATATAAACAAAACCAAAACGTCATTCAATATATATTTTTTTTAAATAAATAAATTAAAATCATTAAAATATGACTGAAGATGATAGTCAGAAAATGTCAGTTTCACAAAATTCAGACCCTGACAGTGTAGTAGGATCGGTTTCAATCCGATTACCTCCTTTTTGGGTTACTTCTCCTGCAATTTGGTTTATTCAGGCCGAAGCACAATTCAATGTCGGAAAAATTAAAGCCAATTGCCAAAAATATAATCATGTGATCGCAGCACTACCACAAAACGTGATCGAATCTGTGTTAGACATCATTCAAAAACCACCTGTCACTGATCTTTACGGTAATATTAAAAATATATTAATTGAAAGACATTCAATTAGCGAAAAAAAACGCATAGAAAAATTACTCAGTAATGAAGAACTTGGGGATAGAAAACCATCAGATTTTTATAGAACCTTATCTCAACTAGCGGGTTCACATAACATAATTAGTCTAGAACTTGTTAAAAAACTGTGGTTACGCAGACTTCCACAATCGATCAATATTGCACTCATAGCACAAGCCGAAAAACCAATTTCTGAATTAACTCCCTTAGCAGATAAAATTTGGGAGGCTTTACCAAATTACGGAAATATTTCAGCAGTCACGGTCCCAAATTCAAATGTTCATAATTTGGAACGAGAAATTTATGAACTTAAGGCACAAATACAGAACCTTTCTACATATATAGGTCGTTGTCGCAATCGAGAAAGAAGTAGGGGTAGAGACTCATTTCATAGTAGGAACAGAAACAACAATAATAGCAATAAAAACTGTTGGTACCATACAAGATTTGGGAACAAAGCACAAAAATGTCAACAACCTTGTTCTTTTAAAATCTCAAATCAAAAATTTACTTCAGATAAGTCAGAAAGCAATTCAAAAAACTAGATGCTCACTCTGTGGCAACGGCGCACACTAAGAGCAGCAACGGTATAACTAACCGTCGTTTATTCATTAGAGATGCAAATAACAACATGAATTTTCTCATTGACACTGGCGCAGACGTCTCCATAGTACCATTTCATATTTTCAAAAGAGTTGGAAACAATTCCGATATTAACCTGTCAGCCGCAAATGGAACAGTAATAAAAACCTACGGTACTAAACTTCTTCAACTGAATTTAGGTCTTCGTCGCAATTTCGTACACTCATTTGTTCTAGCAGCAATCCACAGACCCATTATTGGTGCTGATTTCCTTACGAAATTCGGCCTTTTAGTAGATCTACGCAACAAGAAACTAATTGATAATCAAACAAAACTTTCAGTCAATGCAATATCAGCATATGTAAATTCACCAACACCGCATCACTTTATTATTTCTAATGAATATGATTGTTTAGTGAAGAACTATCCTTCTTTACTAAATCCACCAAATTTTAACCACCCCGTAAAGCACAAAGTTCAGCATCATATCATAACAAAAGGATATTTACCTTTTTCAAGACCAAGAAGACTCGATCCTACAAAACACAAAGCAGCAAAATTGGAATTCGAACATATGGTCGAATTGGACATCTGTCAGCCATCCTCATCTTCTGCGTCATCACCTCTTCATTGAGTACACAAAAAAGAGAGCGAAGACTGGCGTCCTTGCGGAGATTTTAGAAGGCTAAATGCCATCACGGTACCAGACAGATACCCAATTCCTCACATACACAATTTTTCAATGCAATTAAACGGTTGTAATACATTTTCAAAAATCGATCTTGTGCGTGCTTATCATCAGATACCGGTAGCACCAGAAGATATCCACAAGACAGCAATAACAACCCCGTTTGGCTTATTTGAGTTTAAGCGAATGCCGTTTGGGCTACGAAATGCAGCTCAAACATTTCAACGTTTCATGAACGAAGTAGTTAGAGGACTAGACTTCATTTTCGTCTACATAGACGATTTACTAGTAGCAAGTAAAGATATTGTCGAACACAAACGACATCTCCATCTGCTTTTCCAACGCCTAGTAGACTATGGTCTAAACATTAAAATTTCTAAGTGCCAATTTGGTACTAATGAACTAGATTTTCTCAGTCACACGATCAGCCCTGCGGGTATCAGGCCATCAAAACATCGTGTGGAGGCTATAATAAATTTATCAGCTCCTTCCTCCATCACACAAATTCAACAATTCATAGGTATGGTTAACTACTATCATCGGTTCATACCTAAGTTAGCTGAATTGTCGACTCCAATTTATGGCCATCTCGTTTCCCTTTTGAAGCACCCAAAATCAAAACATAAATTCACATGGCCAGAAAATTGTCAACAATCTTTTGAATTAGTTAAAACTGCACTTGCAAATGCTACATTATTAGCTCATCCAATGGATACAGCATGTTTTAATATTACCACAGACGCATCAAACACGGCTGTCGGTGCAGTGCTTCAAAAGCTAAATGGCCAAGATTGGCAACCACTAGCTTTCTTTTCAAAAATTGTCAAAAACCGAAATGAAATACTCCGCATTCGACAGAGAATTATTAGCAATTTATTTAGCAATAAAGCATTTTCGATATTTCGTAGAAGGAAGAAATTTCGCGATTTTTACAGACCATAAGCCGTTGATATACGCGATTTCTACTAAAACGGAAAGAAGCCCGCGACAAACGCGTCATTTAAATTATATATCCCAATTTACAACAGATATACAGCATATAGACGGTAGAGAAAACGTAGTAGCAGATACATTATCCCGAGTTGATAACATAGAAGTTAGCTCATCCATATTAAGTATCCAGAACTTTTCGGAACTTCAAAAAAACGACGCCGACCTCAAAATTCTGTTAAAAAACACTCCAAATTCAAAAACAAAAGTCAAGTTAGAATTAGTAACAATTCCTGTTTCGCAAGAGAAATTATGGTGCGAAACAAGTACAGGAATTAATCGACCTTACCTTCCCGAACAGCTTAGAAAATCAGTTTTCAAATCACTACATGATTTATCTCACCCTGGCATAAAAGCTAGCAGACGAAAACTTACCTCCAGATATTTTTGGCCATCCATAAACAAAGATTCAAATAATTGGTCTAAAGCTTGCTTAGGTTGTCAAAAATCCAAGGTTCATAGGCATACAAAATCTAAATTGGATCGAATTGATTTGCCCTCATGTAGATTTGAACACATTCATATGGATTTAGTTGGTCCACTTCCACAATCAGATGGAAACTCATACATTCTGACCATTATAGATAGATATACTCGTTGGCCAGAAGCTTACCCTCTAAAGGATATGACAGCTATTACAGTTGCAAGAACATTTATTCCACAATATGTTTCACGTTTCGGAGTACCTTTAGAAATAACGACAGACCAAGGTATCCAATTTGAGTCTAAATTATTCAATGAGATAACAAAATTATTAGGATCTCATCGTATTCATACAACCTCATACCACCCACAATCTAATGGCATGGTGGAACGTTTCCATCGGCAACTAAAATCTTCTTTAATGGCTCGGAACAATACAATTAATTGGAGTGACGAATTACCTTTAGTACTTTTAGGAATACGTACATCCATTAAAGAAGAACTGAAGTGTTCACCTGCAGACCTGGTTTATGGCCAAAGCTTAAAAGTGCCCGGTGAATTCTTTATCGATACCTCCAATAGTCCATCTGTTCAACCCAGTACTTTTGTAGAACAACTTAAAGAAAATATGCGAAATTGTAGACCTGTTGACACTCGCCAGGACTTTCAGAAAAATATCCATATCCCAACCACATTACAAAGCTGTGAATTTGTTTTTGTTAGAGTGGACAAAGTAAAACCCAGCCTAACACCCCCCTATACAGGACCTCATAAAGTTATACGCAGATTTCGAAAGCAATTTGTGGTAAATATCGAAGGAAAAAATCAATCGATTTCAATCGATAGATTAAAACCAGCATGCATTATTTCCAAAATAACGTCCGATCTTACTGGACCCAAAATAGTTAAAAAAGTATCATTCGCGCATTGCGCTGGAAGGGGAGTGTGTAGTGACAACTGGTAACACAAAAAGTACGTTCTGTTTGGAAACTGACTATACTTAGTCAATAATTATACAAGTAATGTCTATTTCAAATTATAATTACGGTTGTTTTTATATTGAACGACGACCGGTATTATATCTTTTTGGAATAAAAGATCAGTAGTTGAATCCTGGCTGGCAAACAAACAACACAATAATAAAAGTTAATAGAATTAAATAATTTTAAATATAATAAATAACAATGAAATAATTTAATATGAAAATATTTATACGACAAAATGTTGATATTATTAAGAAATTAATAAATAACATAATTAATAAGAATTATATTAAAAGTGTATCATTGTTTTACCCAAATTATAAAAAAGTAACACGTATTCATAAAATTCTATTAACGCGGTAACACCCACGTTAAATAATCTTATCAAAAACAAAGAAAATTACGGAAAAAATTGAAGAGGACACACATGCAAAGCAACTATCGAACGAGAATATAGAGTCATATTATGGGATGCATCGAATTCTGCGGCAACTGCTCGTTAAACTAAAGGGAAAGTGGGCATTACGGCTAGTGTCCGTTGAGTTCTCAGGATGGTCAAGCAGTATCCACACCAACCAAAAAAAGCACGCCTGCTTTAACCTTCTAAGAATGCTAGATTCGGGAACATTTACAGTGGAAGACAGAATGACAGTAAGTAATTTTTTCCGCCGAGAAAACATTTAATTTGAATGGTTCGGATGGATTTCGACATTATTTTCACAATTTGAGAGAATCCAAGTTGTTTTTTTCCCATCTGTTAGTTCCGTCATTTCATGGAGTAATCAATTTGGTCGTTTTCGAAGGAAGAAACACGTTGGAAGTAGTCGGAGGTGTGGATACTGCTTGATTACTATGAATACAGAATGGACACTAGCCGTAATACCCACTTTCCCTTTAGTTTAACGAGCAGTTGCCGCAGAATTCGATGCATCCCGTAATATGACCCTATGTTCTCGTTCGATAGTTGCTTTGCATGTGTGTCCTCTTCAAGTTTTTCCGTAATTTTCTTTGTTTTTGATAAGATTATTTCTAGTCCAAGGATCTCGACCCATTCGCATGGCAACATCGCATTTGGAATAATTTTTTTTCTCTTAATGAAGTGATTTTTCCAACTTCCGTTTCGGTTAGTGATTTTCCACGCTCCATTTTTGTCCAGATACAACAAGAACTTCACTGAGGTAAAGCAGACAAGTAACACACTTGTTTTTTAACGATAAATCGTTTTTAGAAGATCACCGTTCGACTTGCAAGCTTGAAGTAAACTGATGGCTCTAATCAAGTGTCTTGGCGCAAGTAGCCAAAAAAGACAAAAGTGGGAATTTCCACTCAAGCATGGGTTATTCCCACATCTGGGTCATCAAGTAAAATAGAATAACGGGCTACGAATATTACGGAAAAAGTTTCTAAGAGTTTGCACCATTATGCCATAAATGACGATAAAAATAAAAATGGCTCTAATCAAGTGTCAGGGGGTGTATACTAGTATACTAGTCTACGGTGAAAGCGATTTAGCGACCTTTCAAAATTTGTTGTACATATATCAACATATATAACCACACGGGGGAACCCGTTATAAACAGTGAACAGCATGTCGTGTGTTTAGATTTTATACGAGTATCATTTTCTATTTTTGCTTTTTAAAGAGTAAGTGGTTAATGCTTGGTTTTGTCTCAACTTTTTCAGATATTTGAAATTTTTTTTAGGCATTTTGTATTTCATGATTTTTTTTTATACGAATTTTAGAGTAATTTACCTTTTTCCTTTCATTTTAGGCTGTTGAAAATTACAAAGCGTCTCCCTAATGTTTCAAAGTTAGTTCAGCATTTTTGCGCAATTTTTTTTTATGCAGTTAATGCAGACCCAGGTATATATGTACTTAAATAGCAAAGCCAAAAAACGTTAAAAGAAACACAAGTAAAACTCTAGTTTCAAAAAAAATTCTGTAATTTTAATTACAAAAAATAAATATTCGAGCAAATTCTATTTTATAATTTTTACTTTCCCCACAAAACGACTGTTTTTAGGGTAAAGTATCAAAATGCGTTCACATCGTCATTTATTTCACACAACAAATTGCATTGCAATTTCCGCTTTTAAATTTTTTTTGCCTAGAATAAATTGAACTGTCAAAAATGTTGTAAGTGGTAATTTGAAAGTACTTTTACAGTCGTGCGAAAACACAACTTCTTTGTAGAAGGGATAGAAAGATGGGAATAAGTGAACAATTCGTCTCATCAAAAATAATGACCCCATGTTCGTCCATCCGCTGTTTTAAATCGTTAATAAAATCCTTAACGGCTAATCCAATTTCCATGAAACTTTCACAGTTTGTGAGTTGCACCGAAGGTTTCATATTTTACTTTTGTTTTTTAACATTGCTTAATTCAAGCATCCAACCGAATTGTATAAACTTTTCTTGAAAATAACTTTGTACCTAGATAGTAAAAGCAAAGGCTTCGACATTAAAGTTAACTGCCCTAGGTACTCGGGAAACTGATTAATTTTTACCATAGTCCGTTCTATAGTATGTTGTTTTAAACAGTCCAACAGACGTCAAGTAGCATGGATTAATGCCTTATCTTTTCTAAAAGGGAAGGAGCGTCAATGGCATCATTATACTATAATATAGTAATTGGTGAATAAAAACAATATCAACCACCCTACATCATTTTTAGAAAGAGTACTTATCAATCAACCTAAACCTATCATGGTATGGAGGTAATAATAAGGAGTCATTCCAGAGAAGATTCCTTAATGCAAAGCTAATGAATCCCTACGTTGAACCGACTCCAATCTGTTGATATCAATTTTATGATATGGTGACCAAACTTGACTCACATATTTGTGTAGGTCTAACCAAAGTAATGAAGAGCAATTTAGTGATGTGAGGATCGGTAAATTCTTTAGACCATTGTTTAAGAAAACCTAACGTCGAAATGGCTCTGTGAAGCAGTGAGTCAATATGTAACTTGAAATTAAGTTCACTATCAATGACGTCTAGGATAGTTATGCTACTCACTCTGCAAAGTTCCACGAATTTTATAAAACAACTTGATTTCTTTGAAAATCGTCTTATCATCTGCATAGACATTGATTCTCTAACCATGACGTCATTAACAATTAGAAAGATTATTACTGATTCCAAATGACTGCCTTGTTGGAAACCCAATGTACCAAAATACAGTTGAGACTGGGAAGATCGGAAAAGATCCTATCGGCTGTCCCATAAGGATATGACCGAATCCAGTCAATAAAGAAATCAGAAAAGCCCTCAGCGCGACCAAGATCATACGTTAAGATATTTTATCGAGGGCTTTGCTGAAGTCTGCGGTTATACAGTCCACTCCATTCCCCCTTTTGAGGGCATCAGTTAAAGCAGAAACAAGTTTGACTAGGCTGGTGACTGAGGACCTAACTTTCAGCAAACCATGTTGATTAATAGAATAGAAGGGTTTAGAGCCAAAGTACATAAATTGGTGAACGATGAATTCAAACAGTTTCATAATGCACGACAACTTAGCAATCTGTGTGTAATTTTTGAAATCACCTCTGAAGCCCTTCTTGTGGATCGGGATTTTATATGAAGCTTTCCATAACTTTGGAAATGTACCCGTTTACAATGATTTCAGAAATAGGGCAGATAGAGGACACGCTGGGATATTACTGAGTTTTTTTCAAAATGATGGTAGGAATTCCGTTCGGGTAAGGAGAAAAATCATCATCTAAATCAGGCATGTCAAACTCAAATTACCAGTTGGCCAAATAATTAAGAATAAAAATTTGGTCGGGAACAAGCACAAACATTTCGAAATTTCACAGTATTTATTGAATCTATATTTTAGATATTACTATTTTTTGTTGATATTTGCAATCTTCTGCTTTTCACTAAGTTTGCAATATCGGCAAAAAATTTTGTTGCAATCTTAATTTTCAAAATTTAGTTCAAATGGTTGCTAGACAATCCTGACCTGGCAGGAGACTTATTACCATTCATGAGAGAAAATAATTGCTCATGTAATGTAATAAAACATTACACATACCTCTAGTTAGAAATCAGAGTAAAGAACCAAACATTACTGTAGACACTTTTCGGCGAAAGTTCTACTTTGTGAATGAAAAATAATGAATTGCGAAATGCATTAAAATTACTTGATGCATTTCGAAACTCATTATCGGCAGAAAATTACATTGATTTTATAATACATGTTATTGGAATGAGTTATGAAATCAATGAAAACATTCTAGAAAAAAAGTAAACCAGAACTATTGCATAAATGTTCTGCGACCTAAAAAATAATGAGTTCAAAGTCTGAACTTTCTGCCTATAAAAATACTGGCTTTGAATAACCAGTCAGTTCTAAAAATATCGGATACGCGTGAACGACTTAAACTAAAGTCGTTACGTTTTTTTTAAAAAAAAGTAAAGTTCGGTAAAAAGTCAGTAGTAGTTTTTCGCACGCGAAAGTCGTTCAAAGGAAATTTTAAAGTTTTACTGTAAGAGAAAAAATAAAGTGTAAGAAAAATTTAGGAACAGATCTAAAAGATCATTCGTGAAAAAGAAAATAAAGTTCAAAGGAAATTTTAAAGATTTACTCTAAGAGAAAAAATAAAGTGTAAGAAAAATTTAGAAACAGATCTAAAAGATCATTTGTGAAGAAGAGAATAAAGTTCAAAGGAAATTTTAAAGATTTACAAGTAGGCCTAAGTTATACGACGATCATGGTAATGAAGGAAATTGTGGAACTAGTGGAAACCGAGCGTTTTCCTTTGATTTTCAATGAAAGTTGGTTATACCTCTTTTACGAATGTCAGAGAAACTTTCACTCAGATTTTCGTTCATAGCTAAGTCGTATAATGGTTTTTTTCATCAAATCCAATTAGATTATTTCTTCCCTTTCCTTTTTTACCGATGAGACACAAATTTTCTCCATTTTTTTTTATATATTATTATTTTCTTATTGGGACGCTAAAGTTTGAGGTTAGAATGTCGACGAAAAATTCCTAATGAAGGCAGTTCTCCAGTGAAATGAAATTAAATAGAAACGCAATCCACAAAACAGCTGATCGATTAAAACATGTTACCGTCATTCAAATCATAAAAATCATTATAAAAAACAAATTACGTGATAATCCTAAGATTTTTTATTTAAAATCTATTTACTAAACTTTTTCCCATGTTTCGCATTATTTTTTTTTAAAGAAATAACCTTTGTAATACGTTAATTTTCCATTCTAAAATTATTTCCGTCATTACAATGATCGTCGTATAACTTAGGCCTTACTGTAAGAGAAAAAATAATGTATAAGAAAAATATAGAAACAGATCTAAAAGATCATTTGTGAAAAAGGGAATAAAGTTCAAAGGAAATGATGTAAGTCATTTGTTTTCATTACTCTTTTTAAAACAACCACCTTCAAACCGCGAGAGCTCCAATCTGGATTCCCCATTTCCTTTCTTCTCAAAAGTAAACTCTAGTAATTGTTTAATCAATTTCCCGGAGAGAGCCACGAGGGTCACCTGTAGGGCTATATTACACAACACTCACACTGGTATGTATTTCCAAACAGAGAAATAATTTCGTAAGGAAATTTGCGAGTTTCTTCAAATCGCTCAGATGAGTATTTATAAAATTTAGGTACATTTTTGCTTCAAATTCATATCACACTGCATCTTTCTTTGGACCTTTTCTATTTCGATTGAAAAAATGCACATTTTTTCGCATACAAATTGTTAAACTTACATTTTTTGATACAAAAACAATATATAGTAAACAATATAATCAGCTTATTTTGGAATTTTTATTGAGCCATTATTTTTAATACCCCGCCATAATTATATATTTTGATATAAGATTTTACATCAACGCAGCTCATTAGTTATATAAACTTTTTCCTATCTATATGCATTGCAATAGTAATATTAACAGAGAATTTACTATCCCATGTCTCACAGAAATCCCAACAATCAAATATTATTAAGTTTCCATTACGAATTAAATTGCTATTCTGGGCCGCAATGCACTGTTAGGTATATCAAATCAACGGGTGGGAGAATTTAGATGAAAGGGTCGCATGTTTAGCATGCGTGATCTAAATCATTGATATGGCTATGTAATGTAATAAAACATTATGCACACCCCTCGTTAAAAATCACAGTAAAGAACCAATAAATACTGTAGACCCGTGTTTCCCAACGTGGGGCCCACGCCCCACAGGGGGGCAATTTGATTGTTAAGGGGGGCAATTCGAAAATGGACATGACACGAATTTAACCCTTTCGCTCCGGGCCATTCAAATGCAATGCTAGATATCGGTGCCAAATTTAGTTTCTTAAGTGAACAATTCAATTTTTTAATACTAAAAATTATGTATGTTACATAGGGGGGGGGCATAAGAATTTTAGAAAGGCTAAGGTGGGGCATGGCACAAAAAAGGTGGCTAAGGTGGGGCATGGCACAAAAAAGGTTGGGAAACACTGCTGTAGACAGTTCGGCGAAACTTCTACTTTGTAAATGGAAAATAACCAAATACGAAATACATTAAATTGATGCATTACGAAACTCATTATCGGAAAAATTTACATTGATTTTGTAATACATGTTATTGGCATCAAATATGAAATCGATGAAAACATTCCATAAAGAAAGTAAACCAGAACGATTGCGCAATTTTATAATCGTTTTGTGATTTAAAATCGAGATAATTAGTACCAAGTATGCACTTTCTGTTAATTAAAGTCGTTAAGTTTTTCAAAACTTCAAAAGTAAAGTTATTATTATTATTCGCGAGTAACAAAACGCTTCGAGAAGTGAATTTGACGTGATTGTGAAATTCGGAAAAGATTTTTATTACAAGAAAAGAAGTTATAAATAAACTTATACAATTTTTGAAAGAAGTTGTGAAATAAATTAGAAAAGAAGTTATAAAATTACTTAGATTGTTTTCTTTAAGGAGTTGTGAAAGAAATTGTATTGTTTTTAGGAAAAGTTGTATTGATTATAGAACAAATCGTTTTGAAATGAAAAGGAGTTAACTAAAAAAAAGCATCGCACTACAGTTTTATTAAACCCAAAAAAAAGATTTTTCAGTGAAAGATAAAGAAAGAGTGAATTCGAAAAGGGTTACAAGGAAGTGGAAGGAGTAAGTATCCAATAGAACCAGAAAGCAATAAGCCGATTAAATCTTCTCAGAAGAGTCCTATCATCCGATACAAGGATTGAACTAACATAAAATTGAATGTCAAATCTCGATTTTCAGATTCCCAAAACACCAGCATCTTTGAATAAATTTCTCGGAGATAGGTACGCGGGTTAACAGTAAGACAAATTACACAACAGATACATCGATAACAGTATTCTTAAGGGAAGTGTTGTGGTATTCGTCATGCTACTCAAAATAAAAGCTGTCATCGTTGAAAGGTCCAACAAAAAAGTTTGTAAATAAATTAGGAATTATTGTTGTTTTTTTTAGTATTAACTAATTTCTAAAATTGATGTGCATCTGTAGATAGGTTATAAAACCCTCTCGTCTAAGTTTTTCATATAAAATAAAATGTGCATATGATTTTCGACCTTTTAGAAAAAATAAGCACCGTCACCACACATTTTATACGGGATTATTTAAGGAATGTATAATATCGCTGTCTAATTTAACGAAAGTTATTTAGTACGCTCTATATGACATAATTTTTAATTTTTTTAACCTCAAAAGAGATGACTGCAGTTCCATCAAATAATTTCAATAGTACCAACATTCGAAATCAAAAGTTATAAGAACACAGATGAAAGAAATTGTTTTTTTGAGAAAATGACATAGTGGCCGATAGAATTCCTAAAAAACACAACTTAACGCGTTGACTGCCAAGGTGGTCATCCGTGACCGGCGAACTAACTTTTTTAGTTTAAGATATTTATCTTATTCAAACCAATTTTTCAAATTTAAAAACAAAATTTTCAATATTCTTTTTGTAACACTTGTAATTTTCGCAAAATTGTCTAACAAGAATGACTAAGTGCATTGCGGCGCCTGATGGCCACGGTTGACCACTGACCACTGTTGATAAGAATGTGATTTTATTAGGCCCTATGGTAGGTACTACCAGAGAGTATATTAGTTTTGTCACTCCATTTTTAACACATCGAAATAATCGTCGTAGAGTGGTGTTAAGGGTACGGTTGTGTACGGAATCAAAGGTTATATCGATTTATGCATGTCCATCCGTCCGAACTTATACATGATAACTCAAAAACGCGTTATCCGATTTTGATGAAATTTACTATGCGAGTTGCTTATTGCTTAACTTGGTTTGGTCTTGCATTTGAGCAAAAGCGATCTGGGGGGGGGGAAGTTAAAAAGTAAAAACCAGGCTGACCAGAAAGATTTATCGTTTTTTTGTTTATAGCTTTTCAGATTTAATTGGGAAATTTATGAATCAATTTTGTTGAAATTAATTATGTAGGTTAACTACATAAATGGCCGATACCATGTTAAATTGCACTCACATCGGTCCAAGGATGGCGGAGAAAGAAATAATCCCAGGAGAAAATAACCCTCTTCATATAGTTTTTTTGATATACTTTAAGAACTGATACATCGATTTGAATAAAACTTGCAGATTAGACTTATGCTGTCAGGGTCTGGGTTACCTGCACATTAAAAGAAATTTTGAAAAGAAGAAACAAAGTTATGAATAAAAAACCTGGAAATAATGTTAGTTTTGACAGTTTTTCTGTCTAATTTCTAACATAGGGCATAAAAAATTGGCTATATGCCGATTTTCAGTTAGTACCATATATGTTTTTATTTCATCCTATTAGTTATTATATTAGCATTATATGCTAAGAATAATGGAAATTATTCTGTGTCCCCCTGAGTGCACCATATAAAAAATGCGTGGCAGTCAACGTCTTAAAATGATATGAATGCTATTCTTCTCCCTCATATCTGCTTAAATTCTTGTTCTGTTATTATCAATCGTAATAACATATTTTCTCCAGGATTAAGGCGAAATTAAAATGTTAACAAAGTTGTAATATACAATATTTAACTTTAATTAGGTCGTTTCTGCACACATGTTATGTTATGTTATGTTAGATTTGACGTTAAAGAATATTTTTAGTCAATTTCGTATTCTGAACATTAATTCTATTTTATGTTAAAGTCATAGGGTTATATTAACTAGAGATATTAATTTTCTGTCTCACGTGGGCCGACAGACGGGAATATGAAACTTGGGTTTATTTGTCTGAAAAGTTAAACCAACACAAATTTTTAATGCTAACTGAGGGGAAACCAAGTTTAATTATTATATCGTATTGGTTGAACGGCTAGTTGTTATCTCCCAAACGTGGAAAACTTGGGCTTCTATCTTTTGGAGTAAGCAAGCGAAAATATAAAATAGTGACCA
This sequence comes from Xylophagus ater, assembly GCA_963422695.1. Lineage (NCBI taxonomy): Eukaryota > Metazoa > Arthropoda > Insecta > Diptera > Xylophagidae > Xylophagus > Xylophagus ater. Next base: position 96,955 of record CAUJSI010000001.1, read on the forward strand.
TTTCTCCTCCATAATTTTATATGAAAACGACGTAAATAAAACCTCCAGGTAATGTATCTCTATGATCCAAATAATCAAAAAATAAAATTCGTTAAGAGATACCTCTCTTAACACAAAATATTTGAAAAAAATTTAACCTTACGATTAAAAATTGGATAAATTTTGCCTCATATTCACTTTTATTTAATTATTAATCAATTAATTTCTATTTTTCTTTTTTAATTTTCTTAAAAATAGCTACTTAAAACTTTTAAAAAACACGCCAATTAAATGAGATATGGTGTTCAAACTGCAAATAGTAATGTACTAGAAATGTAAAAAGATCTTGTGTGTTTAAACCAAAAATATCCTGTACAGAAAACGAAATTTGAAAATATTTTAGAAATCATTTTAGAAATGATGGAAAATTAACATAACATAAAATTACATAGAAAATCGAAGAATAGACCCAAATGCCTATTTTACGGCATGAACTTCGGGCGAAATGAAAAAACGGAAAATTCTACTGATGATTTCATTTTGCAGTATACCATTAGTTCGAAAAGTTTAGGATAGAGGTATTAGAACATGGATGGTATGTAGAAACTGTCAAAAATATTACCATTATGATTTTAATGTTCGAACAACTAATTTCGTTGAAGTTTCTATATGATTTACAGCTCATGGGTTTTTGTGAAGTGATTTTCTTTAAAATTAGGTTTGTATGGTGTAGTAGATAGAAAATATGTGGTAGGAAGTTTATAAATGGAGAGAATACTGAATTTGGAAATAAAGGGCAAGGATTTACGACTTTTGTTCAAAAAATGAAATTAGTTTTCCCTCAAATTACCTTCGATGATAGTGGTGTAGGCCTTAAAGTAACTTTTCCTAATTCTTTATCTTCTAATGCTAACATTCCAGGATTTTCCGTATATAATTTAACTTTAACTACAGGAAGTGGATGTGTGGTTGTAAAATCACCTTGTGTATCCCACCTTTAAAAAAAATTAAAATAATTATGAAAATTTTAATTTAATAACATAAATTCTCAAATGAAAAGATTTACATGGGCTTCGATGCTTCCGCTTGATCTGTTTGCAATTTTTCACCATTTTCAACTTCCATCGTACAGTAAACAATTCGATTCGGTGCTAACGATTTTAATCCTTTCACCTCCATAACGACAACTTCCAGTTGAAATGTTAAAACAACATCCAATTTTGTTAATTGTGTATCACTATCGGCCGAATCACCTTCCAATTTCGCTAATGATCCTTGAGATCTGAGTATCATTTTTCTGGAATTTTTGTTAATCCAAAAAAATAATAGAAACCATGCAATTCGTATCCGAAAATGATTTCACAGGATATTGCAGAAATTATGTAATTCGAGAATTGTTGGGATTTGAAGTGTTGTAATTTTGTTCCGAAATTTGTTTTGGTTGATTTTCGTTTGTTTTTTTTTTATGAAAAGAAGAGAAAAAATAAAAAAATCACAATTTTTCAAGTTATTCTCGTTTATTTAAATACAAAAAAAAAACTAATTAAAACTTTAATTGAAATTCAATTTATCGATCCGAGCTAACAACTTCATTTTTATCATACGAATGTTATGTTGTCTTTACTTAACGCCATGTAGTTCTTTCTATCGGATCATATTATGAGGAGTCCCAATGCCTTCTTGATACCTCAAGCCAACATCTACTATATAAAAGACGTTAATACAACGTCGTCGATCCCACCAAATAATCTAGAGAGGTAACAATAAAACCAGTGCGTTGAAAGCGAGAAACACGTTGCTAACGTCATTTTACATTCACGACGTGTTTCTCTTTTTAAACCCCGAAATTTTATAATCATTTCTGCGCACTTTCGCTATCATTTCCTTCAGTGCCTACTTCATCATGTAGGCCATGATGAAGTAGGCGTTGTCCAGGTCAACATATACCATAGAGTTATATGGTATTAACTAAACATATTAATTTTCTGTATCAAGTGGGCCGACAGAGGGTAATATGAAACTTGGGTTTATTTGTATGAAAAATGAAAACAACACAAAATTTCAATGATAACTGAGGCGAAACCAAGTTTAATTATTATATCGTATTGGTTGAGCGGCAAGTCGTTATCTCCGAAACATGGAAAACTTCGGCTTCTATCGCCTGGAGTAAGCGAGCGAGGAGATAAAATAGTGACCATTTCTCCTCCATAATTTTGTATGAAAACGAGGGAAATGAAATCTCCAGTTAATGTATCTCTATGACATATACACAATACTGACAACTTTAATTCATAGAAGCATGCTTCTCTCTTCTAGCCTTATTAATTGTTATTTCTCATTTTCCTACTTTGACATTATAACATAGAGTTATATTAACTAGAGATATTAATTTTCTGTCTCACGTGGGCCGCCAGAGAGGCATATGAAACGTAGGTTTATTTGTGTGAAAAATGAAAACAATGATAACTGAGGGGAAACCAAGTTTAATTGTTATATCGTATTGGTTGAGTGGCAAGTCGTTATCTCCGAAACTTGGAAAACTTGGGCTTCTATCGTTTGGAATAAGCGAGCGAGAAGATAAAATAGTGACCATTTCTCCTCCATAATTTTGTATGAAAACGAGAGAAATGAAATCTCCAGTTAATGTAACTCTATGCATTATAATGTCGGCGTGATGAGATACAAAGAAGTCGTTGTTTATCGTATGATATATTTACCATTCATTCTTCTAACAAATTCAACCGAGGCAATAAAAGTTGTTTACAATAAACAATAACTCCCAGTAATATAACCACGACGACTCATTTTTTTCTAAAGTTCATTGCTATGTTCCTGGGATCAGAATTGACTAACATTTATGAAATTAAAAGTCTCTCTTCACGTTTTCTATAAAAAGTTCAACCGCCGAAATTTGAAAATAATTTATTTGTATTTAAATCAGAGCAGTAAACCGAATGTATTTCATTTCGGTTTACGATTAAATTTTCAAATTTTGTGCGTTCTAGTTTTTGTTTCGGTTTTCTTTTTTCTAGTTCCATTCGGGTATGGTTCAGGTTATTTTTTTTGCCATACTACAGAGAAAATAAACAGAGGATTCGTTGTATATACCTTTTTGGCATCATTAACAGCTTAAGAAAGAAATATATCTCGTCATTAGTTTTTAAAAGAGTGAAAACACTTTTTTCTATCACAGATTTTTTACAAATACTAATAACAAGATATCTTGTTTGCAGACTAAAAATGTGTCCCACATGTGAATACAAGTTGACAACTCTAATGTATTGTATGCTTTTAGCCAATACTTAACTTAACTTATATTTGTTTAAATTAAATAAATTTCAATTGCTGTTGGTTTTTTAACGCTTTTTCTTATTGAACTAATAATCTGAAAAGAATGCTTTTCCATGAACATAAAAGTAAATAAGTTTTTTATTTAAATATATGAAATTTGACATTGCATAGAGATTTCTCGCCATAGAGATATGTTAATTTTCTATTTCATATATTCTAAGTGTAGAACACATGTCTCAAAAGTATCTAAATTTATCTAATAAAGCGAGCGAGTGATTAAATTCCAAAACTTAAAAACTTGTCTTAGGAGGAGCGAGGTATAGCAAAGTTTCCTAAGGGAAGGAGATCCCTCGAACAAAATATGTTATATAGGCTTGTATAAAAATTTAATTTAGATTAAAGATTGTTTTATAAATGAATTTTGCTAAAATGTCAATCAATAAAAGAAATAGCTTAGTGAGCCGTAAAAACCGGTTAAAAACAATATAAAATATACTTCCGGTTTCGATTACGGATAATTTTTTTATTTTTACATCGGTTCGGTTTCGGTTACGTTTTAGCTCAAAAAAGCGATTAAATTCCGTGTTTAATTCGGTTCCGTTTCCCAGCACTGATTTAAATTTTATTTAAAGATGCATGCATTTTTTTTGTTTAAATGTAAGTTTAATTAATTTTTAAATTTTTTTTTAATTAGTTTTTTTTCTTCTTTTTTTTCTAACGAATTAAAGCTATTAAAAAAATTAATTTGTATTCTATATTTTTAATAATTAAAAGAATTAAATAAATTAATGAAAAGAAAAATGAATAGAAAACTAATTTTTACTCACACCTCTTCTTTTTTTTCATAATATTTAAAAATTAAATTAAAACTAAATAATTATTTTAATAATGTTGTTTTTATTTTTTAGAGCAAGCAGTGCTTAATTTGTAAATTAATTATAGCTACGTAAAATAAACAATTCAGAACAACTAAATTCTTGAACGTTAAAGAAAAACGTACATATTCAGTTCACAAACTTTTTTCACAAAGTTTTTTAGTAAAAAGTTTTATTAATTTGTACAATAAAAAATTAATTCAAAAACAAAAGGAAAATAAGTCATATATTTTTTTGGAATTGTGTATAATTTTCATATTTTAACAGTTTTTAAAGAAATATTTTGTGTGAAAAATTTGTCCTTAAGAAACATAAAACTTTAAAATATTTTAAACCAAAAAAGTAAATTTTTTTTCTCCTTTTTTTTCGTATACTAAGAAAATGCGCTAATGAATACAATTTGATAAAAAATATTTATAATTCTATGAAATTTCCATACTTTTAAAAGGAATAAAATTTTTTTTTTATTTGAAAATATTGTTAATTAAATTAAGAAAGCGTTTTATTTAAAACTTTTAATAGACTAAAGCTAGAACTACATTCAACAAAAAGTAACACCAAAGATCCTATAGTAGTAAAATAGCTCAAGATCTATTGAGTTCTATTTTTTTAAATGACGATCAGAGTAGTTATTCTCGAAAATTTTTAGAAATTTACCTCTTTGTTATTAGAGGGGAAATTTTGTTGCAGTCATATTTTACAAAAAGGTTTGGTTTTATTGTTGGTCAGGTAGAAAGCTTTGGGATAGAATTCTTTCAAGAACATTTTCCGTTTGTTTTCACTTTTTTATTAGAAACGATATTTTGCGTTCATATGTATCTATATCCCTTGAAGAAAATATGTAAATAAAATATTGGGCGTATAATGTACGTACTGTCGCTTCATTTATTTTTCATTATTTTCTGGTAAATAAAACAATTTGTTTTTTAATTACTTAATTTCCCCTCTAATAGCAGAGTTAAATTTCTAAAATTTTTCGTGGATAACGACTCGCATCGTTATTTAAAAAAAAGAACTCAATAGCTCTTGGGGTATCTTAATATGTATACGATTTTTGGTAACACTTTTTAGAAATTATGTTTTGTCTCTTTCTATCGCATAAAAATTTCGTATCATACTTTTCAATTTAAAAAAAAGTCGATGCCAAAATGATTTTAGCTTCGACCAATGAAAATTAAAAAATGGTGATCCATATAAACATATTCGCATCTCCTTTCTGCAAGATGACTCTGTTTTACATAATTTCTGGCAATTTATGGGAAAATAATCAATACAATTTGATGCAGAAGTTTCGTATTTTGGTTAAAACCAAAATTTTATTTAAAAAAATTAATAACTTATGTAATTCCAAAAAAAAATCAAATTTCAAAAAATAACTTCCATATATGACCATAAGTGGCGCTGGCACCAAAACGCTTTTTGACTTTTGTAGAATATTTCCACTTTTTGGTGAATGTAGTTCCGATTTAGTAGAAAAAAAAACAATTAAAAATAGGTTTAAAAGAACTTGTTTTATTTTTTGTTATTTTCACTTTCCGAGAAAGATTGTTTGTTTTAATTTCATTTAATTTCGTTTCATTTATTTCTTTTGTTGACACCATAGAGTTATATAAAAAAAAAGGAAATGACAGAATAATTATTTTCAATTCCAGTATGGGACCATTTCGCCGTGGAAGTTACCATGCAGCCACCGCACCCAGCCCCAAAGTTCGGAAGGCGCCAAATGTGAGCGTTTTTTTATTTAGTATCGCGAGCTTTTTCATTTTGGTTCACATTAAATTTATTGGAAAATAAGAAAAGGTGCATTTTTTCTTTGATTATATTGTATTAAGGAAAAAGTTCGTGGCGCTTTTTTTCCCAATAGATGGCTTTAGAGTCGCTAACTTTAGTAGTTCTAATCCTATCAAGTTATATTATAGCTCGCTTGAAAGGTGACATTTCATAGATTATTTTTAAAAAAATTGTCAAACTGAGTAAGAAGTAATTGCGGTAATTGGGTTTTGAAAATGAGCCAATTCTGAACAAATTCACTATATTTTACTATAACACTTCGACCAAGGCGATAAAGCTTCGCAGGTTTGAGAAAAACTTCGTAGTGTTTATGTTGAAGATGCTCTATCAAAACCAGCAGCACGTAAATGCTTTGCTCGTTTCCGCTCTGAAAATTTCGATGTTAAAGATGCGCCGCGCTCTGGTAGACCAATTATTGTATAAGTCGGTGAAATTCTCCAAAAAATTGAGGAAGACCTTCATATCTCATAATATGATATTGCTGAGGAACTAAAGATTAATCCATTTGCGTGAAGCTGGATACAAAAAGAAGCCCGATATTTCCACATGAATTAACAGTGAAAAATGGACCGAATTTCTATCTGCGAATCGCTGCTGAAGCGAAACGAACTGGAGCCATTTTTGAAAGGATTGATAATGGGGGATGAAAAGCGGGTCACATACGGCAATAATGTGCGAAAAATATCGCGGTCTAAGAAGAATGAAGCTGCACAAACCATGGCAAAGCCAGGACTAACGCCTCATAAGGTAATCTTTATGTTTGGTGGGATGGGAAGGGAATCATGCATTATGAACTGCTCCAATCTGGGCGGACGATTGACTCCACTTTCTATTGTCAACGACTAGTGCGATGAAAGCACGCAATTGAGGTGAAGCGGCAATATTCGATCAATAGGAAGGGCGTATTTTTCCATCAGGACAATTCCATGCAGCACACATCTTTATTGACTAGGCAAAAATTGAGAGAGCTTGGCTGGGAAATTGCATGCATTCACCGTATAGTCCGGACCTTGCTCCGTCCAACTACCATTTACTTCGGTCTCTACAGAATTCCCTTAATGGCGTAAAGCCTGTGAAATTCTTTTGGTTCAGTTTTTCTCACAGAAATCCCACAGTCATGGAATAATTAATGGTTTTACCATAAAAATAGCAAAGGATTATCTATCAAAACGGTTGGTTTAATAAAATTCATTTAAAATGTAATAAAACTGTGTTTGAATTTTGGTGAAAAAACGTCACGAACTTTTACTTGACCTTCTATACGATATTTTTAGTACTGAAGGCGTTAAAATTGACCATTGGTATTTTGAACTAATTGTAAGTATGAACACTGTGATTTTTTAGGTGTTTGGTTTTTCAGTGTCGCCTTATTAACATTTCGCCCGTGATTCGTGACATGTGTCAAAGTCAAACATGCACAGTTAGCATTGCCATTTCATCATGGATAGACTTATAGGCCCATTACACTACACATGCACGCATGCGCAATCACTAAAATGCATGGAGTTGAGTAAAAAATTCTAACGTTGACACGCTGCTTGATTGGTGGCGCGGTGTTTCAACACTAATGTAAATAAAGACAATATGCGCTAGGAAATCTGATCTGTATTTCTTATATCGTAGAATATTCTCAATTTTTTTTCATTTCATAAGGAATATTTAATATAAATACATTAAATAATTTAATTTTGCTGTTTTATTTCATTAATAGCCCAAAATAAAAAATGTACTGAATTTGTCCTCGAAAAATCTGGTCACTTTACGTGCCGACAACTATCGTTAAACTACGTAAATTTCACCACACATTACACATGCATGCATGCGAAGTAGAAAACGAATCAAAATAGTTTTGATTTACGCAGTCAGCATGTGCAACCACACAATCATCGCCACACACTATCATTCTGCATGCGCAAGCAAGTGATTGCGCATGCATGCATGTGTAGTGTAATGGGCCTATTAGAAACAAACAGCGCTTACAAATTATTGAATGTTATTATCAAAAATCGTGTTCTGTGAAAAATGTTTTCGTGCACTTCGACCATTTTACGACGAAGCTCATTTCTGGTTGAACGGGTTTGTTAATAAACAAAACTGTCGCACTTGGTGTGATAAGCAACCACAGGCAATTCAAGAACTGCCAATACATCCAACAAAATATACTGTTTGGTGCGGTTTATGGGCTGGCGGAATCATCGGTCCGTATTTCTTCCAAAATAATGAAGGCAACAACGTTACCGTCAATGCTGCCCGATATCGTTCGATGATTACGAACTTTTACTTGCCAAAAATGCATGAACTGAATCTGGATAACATGTGGATTCACCAGAACGGCGCTATATGCCACACAGCACGAGAAAACAATAGACCTATTAAAAGATGAGTTCGATGAGCAATTTATCTCACGTTTCGGTCCGGCAAGTTGGCTGCCTAGATCGTGCGATTTAGCGCCCGTAGATTATTTGTTGTGGGGTTACGTGAAGTCACTCGTCTATGCCGATAAACCAAATTCAATTGAAGCCTCGGAAGACAACATTACTCGTGTTATTAGCGAAATACCAGCCTAAATGCTCGAAAAAGTGATTCAAAATTGGACTTCTCGAATAGACCAATTAAAACATAGTCGTGGTCAACATTTACATGAAATAATCTTTAAAAAGTAAATGGATCGATGAATCGATAAATCAAGAATTGATTTATCGATTTAAATAAAAACTTCATATACCTTTTACATTTTTCTGTGTTTTTTTTTTAAATTAAAAACCAAGCGCCTAAAAAATCACCCTATATAAAAATGGTTCTAAAGAAATATAAGTTAAACATTTAACAATAGTCCCCAACTGAGAATACAAAAGAATGACAAATAATACGGTCAAATGAAGTTTATCAGTAATCCCAATGGAATCCGTTATTCCATCGATGGAAGTTTTGGAACAGCCAATAATGGAAAAAAGAATGCATAGAAGAAGTGCTTAGAGGAAAGTTTGTATTCAGTTTTGTAAGAGTAAACCAAGCAACGAATCTTAGTTGCTGGAATTAATTGACTTGATAGCTTTAAATAGAAAACCTGTTGTTTAGTATGTTAACCAAGAATGCTGAGCTCGAATCCCACATTTTTTTCAGTTCTTCAGCTTTTCGTTATCTAACTGTTTACAAATTTTTTTAAAAGGCTGCTTGAAAAAAATAATATTACCAAAAATACATATTTACATATTATATTTTTACTTTCCCGACAAAACGAATGTTTTTAGGGTGAAGTATTACATTCGTGCGAAAGCTTAGTTTTTTTTTAGAACGGGCTGAAAGATGAAAATAAGTGCAAAATCGGTTTCATTACAAATAATTAGCTCCATGTTTTTTCGTCCGTTCACTTCTTTAAATCGTTAATCACATCTAAACCGCTGATCCGATTTGCATGAAACTTTCACAGTTTGTGTGTTACACCGCTAGATACAATGTTAGTTCTTAGCCGAAATTTATATATGAGAACGCTATTTTGTAACAGTATTTTTGTCAAAACCGCTAAGCTCATTTTGCCAAAATTCATACCTTTTAAATATTTGACCCTAACTTAGAAATGAGTAGTTTTTTCGGCACATTCGAGTACGGCAACGCTGTCTAAGAACCCTTTTTGACCTATTTTTGCACTTGTTGTGAAACTGAAACTACGCTTACAATTTTGATGAAATTTGCACAGTTTGTGTATTAAGGCCGAACTGAGATCAGAATGAATGTTCAACGAAATTCTCGTCTGGCAACACTAATTCAGAAAACTACTTGTAAAAATATTTGTATATGGAAAAGTTGTAGTCTCAATGCAATGAAATTCTAAAAGTTTAGTTTGTTCATTTTATCTAAAGCTGATTGAAATTTTCGTCAGAATTTGACTATGGTAATATTTTTTTTGTATGCTTCATGGAAGCTAGCTAGAACCCCTAGACCATAATTGACGAAATTCACACACTTGAAGTAATCGGACTTAAAATAGGTCTGGTGAATTTTGCACCGAATTCTGATGGAGACGTGATGGATGCAGGATGAGAGGAATGAATTGGTGTAGTGAGGAAGTGAGGAAGTGGAACACAGTGAGGTAGTCAATGACATTATCGGGAAAGGTCCATATTGATCTAGCCAGAATAGAGAAAAGTGTGAATTCACTGCTATGGTTTGCTTTGCTCATTATCCCCTATGATAAGTACTACCAGATGGCATATTAGCTTTGTCAATAAGTTTGGAACTTACAGAATTAATTACCAGAGAAGGGTTTTAAGGCTATAGATGTGTAGAGAATCAAAAGTTATTTCGATTTATGCATGTTCGTCCGACCGTCCGTGTACAAGATAACTCAAAAACGCGTTATCCGATTTTGATGAAATTGAAAATGTAAGTTCAGTATTCCTTAACTCGATATGGTATTGCAGTTCAGCAAAATTGTCCAAGGGGAAGCGAAGTTATAAAGAAAAAAGCAGGGTGACCAGAAAATTTCGTCGTGTTTTCAATGACTTTTCGGTTTTAATTGAAAAGTTTGTGCATCAATTTTATTGAAATTATTTCCATACATTGACTGCACAAAAAGGCGTCATTGTGCTACATTTCTATAAAGGATAATGGGAAAGAAATAGTCGTAGGAGAAAATAAGACTATTTATAAAGCTTTTTGGATGTACTTCAAAAACTAATACACCGATTTGAAAAAAATTTGCGGAGTAGATTTATTCTGTTGGGGCCTGGGCTAACTGCAAGCAAATTTGAGAAAGTAAAATCAAAGTTATGCAGAAAATCCCTTGAAATAGTCGGCTATAGGCCGATTTTTAGTAACTACCATATATGTTTTTTTTTAAATGATGTGCAAATTAATAGAATATTCAATTTTGCCAAATGAGTGCTGTTTACATCACTTTTGTCCATTAATGCTATAATTTATAGACGTAGATTTAGACTCCTATGATAAAAAATTATCGATGAAAAATGCAGGAAGTTCTACTACCTCCCGCATCATTAATTCAGAATCGATGGTGTATACATTCCACCTTCAACTGGGTAACAGCATCGATATTAAAAAATATGACGAATTTGAAGAAACTTTCATTATGACGACGGTGAAGACATTCAGTTTAAAACTGAATTTTTTAATTTATGTGAAAATGAATTTAAAGAAATCCAACTCAATATTTGATATGATTTGAATTGGATCAAATCAAATAGATCGACTACATTTCAAATAATCCCAACAAATTATGGTGGTTCAATAAAACTTATGAGACTTTATTCAAATTGTAAATTTGTTGTTTCCTCAAGGAAATAATAATTTTCCTATAACGTATAACTTCCAAACCTGAAACTAGAGATTCCAGTTTTAACAAGTAACAGATCTGTATTTATCATATTTATTCACATGGTTTTTAAATTTTATACTTTCGTGATATAGTTAAGAAAAAATTAACATTAATATTTAATTGTAAAACAGAGTAAGAAATTATGTAAGAGTTTTAGAAAAAAACGAAAAAAAGGTTAGAAGACTTAGAATTAACTTAGAAATAAAAACCACAAACAATGTAATATTCTTTAATTCAGCTTGAAAGGATATTTCCCCGATATTATACATTCCATCAAAAAGGTATTCGAAATGGTACATTTAAAACGCCCGCGTAAAAGGTATGAAAAAATTATTTTGCAGTTAAGTTGGTAGAAATGTACCTAATTGTCACGCAAAAACTTGGCGTTATCTGTCAACCAGTTTCTTCACAATCGTTGGTTTTGTTAGTTGAGTTCAAGTATGGTCTGCGATTTTTCTTAAATTTTCATGATAAAGAAGTTGTTAGAGAAATGCTTCAACAAGCCGATTTGAACCCCACATTCATGAAACGCATCATAATGGGGCGTGGGTTTATGAGTTTGCAAACTAGCCAACAAAGCCACAACCCCCACCGAAGGGAGGCATATTCTATCTTTTCAGTTGGCTCATCCCAAATGTACATTCCAAGTTTCATTAAAATCCGCCTTTTATTGACCGAATTATTAAGGCTTTTATTTTGACGCAGCACCAAAACGTTGAAAGTTTCATGGAAAGCGGACCTTCCGTTTAGATTTTATTAGCGATTTAAAGAAGCGGACGGACGAACGGACGGACATGGGGCTAATTATCGTTGATGAAACGGATTTTGCACTTATTTTCATCTTTCTAGTCCTACTAGAAGAAAAGTTAGGTTTTCGCACGATTATAGTACTTTCCTATAAACATTCGTTAATCGGCAAAGCAAAAAAGCACGTGCAAAAGAATACGCAAAGACTACATGTAGCTTTCGTAAGCAAAATCCATCAGGAAGAGAGAGAATGAAATCTTCTTAAAAAACGCACCGAATCTTATGAAATTACGCAGGACCATAGAGTTATATATATTAACTAGAGATATTAACTTTCTGTCTCACGTGGGCCGCCAGAGAGGCATATGAAACGTAGGTTTATTTGTGCGAAAAATGAAAACAATGATAACTGAGGGGAAACCAAGTTTAATTGTTATATCGTATTGGTTGAGTGGCAAGTCGTTATCTCCGAAACTTGGAAAACTAGGGCTTCTATCGTTTGGAGTAAGCGAGCGAGAAGATAAAATAGTGACCATTTCTCCTCCATAATTTTGTATGAAAACGAGAGAAATGAAATCTCCAGTTAATGTAACTCTATGGTACTCTCTGACGCACATAAACTAGTCGAAAATTCTGTTCAAACCTCCATTACTGTGAGGGGAAAAAACATACGTGAAATAACGATTTAAAATGCGATGGGAGATATGAACATGAATTCATATACGAAGTATATAACGTAATATTTTGCTGAAAGTCCATTTCATTTCGATAGGAAATTGTTAATACTCTTCTGTAATTTGCGTCGTATGTCAAGAAGTACTTTCATGCTCATTGGGATTGCATTTAACATCCACACAGTCTCAATTTCTTGCTTAAAAATACTAAAAACCAGTTGTATTTATTTTCAGAAAGAGAAAAAAAATGGTGTCTTCAAGAGATGGAAAAAACGCTTTTTAAATTATAATTTCTTTGATAATATGAAAACCTATTATTTGTGTTCCGTTTACGAACTAACTAAAAATTCAATTAAAAACAATTTTGTTTTCGTTTTCTTTTTGAATTAAAATATATAAAAGTAAATAAAATAAAATTTTATCAACTAAAATCTATTTTCAAGTTTAAAACTATTAATTTATTAAAAATATTTCTCAAAAAATTTATGTTTTTTTTTTCTCCAACAATATTATAAGTAATTGTGATTCAACCCATACTTTTTTTTTCAATAGCGTTTTTTTGATAGATCACGCGTGACTAGTGTCATTCTGATTTGTCATTTTTGTTCAGTAATGTATGGCAATTCATCATGTCAAGACCTACATCTAAGCAACGTTTACAAATCGTTCAATTGTATTACGAAAATGGGCGTTCTGTGAAAAATGTTTTTCGTGTTCAGTGATGAGGCTCATTTCTGGCTTAATGGCTACGTTAATTAGCAAAATTGCGGTATTTGGGATGATGAGCATCCACAAGAGTTTCAAGAGCTACCATTACATCCATTGAAAACAACAGTTTGGTGTGGTTTATGGGCCGGGGGCATCATCGGTCCGTATTTCTTCAAAAATGTGGCCGACGGCTACGTTACCGTCAATGGTGAGCGCTATCGTGCCACGATAACGGACTTTTTGGTACCTGAAATTGAAGCCCGTGGTCTCGACAATATTTGGTTTCAACAAGACGGTGCTACGAGCCATACAGCCCGTGTTACAATGGATTTATTGCAAAATCATTTCGGTGAGCAATTAATTTCACGTTTTGGCCCAGTGAATTGGCTACCAAGATCGTGCGATATCACACCTTTGGACTTTTTTCTTTGGGGCTATGTAAAGTCAAAAGTCTTTGCCGAGAAACCAGTGACAAATGAAGCATTAGAAGCGAACATTACACGTGGCATTCATGAGATTCCGGTCGAAATGCTTGAGAGAGTGATCGAAAATTGGACCGCCAGACAGGCCGAGCTGAAACGTAGTGCCGGAAAACATTTGAAGGAAATTATTTTCAAACATTAATTGCCATACTATGTGCTTAAAATTGATAATAAAGATTTGGTATTTGCATTCAATTCTAAGTGTTTTATTTTTATTTAAAAAAAAAAGTAAAGAATGCATCACGCTATATATACTTATATATAAAAAAACAACAATAAAAACGAAAAAAGAGATATTTTCTTTTTTTTGTTCTTAATTACGTAAAAAATTCGAAAGACCAAAATTAAAAAATTAATTACATATCAACTGATCTATAAGAGCGCAAATTAATATATCAACTTACAGAAAAGATGGAGTGCTGTAAAAAGAAAATTACTATAAATATTATTAATTATTTTTTTTTTTAAATTTTATTATTAACTATTATTAGTTGTTTTTTTGTTAGATTATTATTTTTGTAAAGATATTTCCAAAAAGTAGTTTTTTTAAAATAAATAATTCGCTGGTTTGGTTTTTGTAGAAGATTTGGTTTGTTTCTTTCATATATTATTTAATGTGAAAAAAAATGGATCAAAAACATTTTTAAAATAAATAAATTTTACCAATAAAATGCACTAAAAAGTAAAAAATAATTTTGTATTAAGCTGCAAATGTACAGCTTTTCAAGTGAATTAATAAAAGTTTGGGCATGAGTTGCATATATATTGTTTTGGCTTCCACAAAGTTTGATGATTATAAATTCATGCCCAAACTTTTATTCAGACTCCACCGAGAATTTTCCAGAAAATCAGAAATTCTTTTTTTCTAGAAAAGCATTTTCTCCGGCCAAACCAAGGATCGTCCCCTGATCACTTGGTTATGAGTCCCACGCTTTACCACTAGAGTTAAGAAAGTTTTTCAAATTACTCACTAGATTATTTTCTCTTTATTTACTTTAAAATATCGGCGCCCTTACACACATTTTTAGTCAAAAGATAGTGAGTAGATAAAAGTTATTTAAAAAAAGAAAATATAAATTTTTACTCTAAAATGATTTCTTGAATATCTTTGTTTGTATAGCTAATTACACCAAAGATAAAATTGGAATAAAATTAAACAATAAGAAAATAATAAGTGAGACGAGAAACGGGAATCCTATCATCCCGTCGATCTTTAAAAAGAAAAAAATGGATGGTCGAGAAAACTGTCTACTTAGTGCTTGTACTCTTTTCCTTTTTTAATGCCTGTTAGTGTTACGCACCCATAGAATTATATTAACTAGAAATATTAATTTTCCGTCGCACGTGGGCCGAGAGAGGGGAATATTAAACTTGGGTTAATTTGTATGAAAAGTAAAAACAACACAAATTTGAAATGCTAATTGGGAAACCAAGTTTAATTATTATATCGTATTGGTTGAGCGGCAAGTCCTTATCTCCGAAACTTGGAAACCTTGGGCTTCTATCGCTTGAAGTAAGCGAGCGAGAAGATAAAATAGTGACCATTTCTCCTCCATAATTTTGTATGAAAACGAGGGAAATGAAATCTCCAGTTAATGCATCTCTATGTTACGCACTTAACCAGCCGGATTGTCTACTTAATATGCCCTCCATAGACTGGGACTGAAATCAGACAAACTCAAACTGATGACTAGATGAAAATTTTCTTTTCTTCAATCACGACTAGAATACTAACAGATAATTATACACTTCAGAATTCAATGTTTTACTACCTTGAGCTACAATCTCGGTTTTGCTTTGATGTTTACAAACATTTATGCATAAATGTTTAACCAGATGGTTTAAAAAACCCAATGAAACGGTTACGGCAGAAATATATTATATGTGATATAGGTGAACCAACTAAACTCAGAAACGTGGGGGGAAATAAAAGGCATTTCACAGGCCAAGGAGTTTCACATGTGATTCTGATTCACGACAACGAATGATCTATGCTACTCTCAATAACAACTACTGATGTTCAACTTGAGCTAGAAATTTGTCCCACTTATTCTCCAGACATGGGCAGATCAAATTCCCGCTTGCTCCGCTCAATGAAAGTGCCAAATGGAAGGAAAGTTATGTCCTGAAGACGTCCGAAAATGTCCTGGTGATTCTTTTGTTTGAAAACAGCTAATTTCCTTTTACGATGGAAGTCGCAACATACCTGATAAATGGCAGAACATAATAGATAATAGTGGTAAATAATTGGAAGATTAGAGCTCTTATAATGAATTTGTAAATAAACTTGAACTTCATCAAAAAAGCACATAATTTTCTTGTACACCTAAAACTATGACTGGAGTACAGTTTCAGAAATACAATGAATTTTAATAATTGAAAGAACATTACCAAATTATATAAAACAAGACATAAAGACATCGGCTTTTAGCCGATATCAAAATTTCCTCTAATTTGTAAGTAACCCAGACCCTGAAAGCATAAGTTCAATTTCAGTTTATTCAAATCCGTGTATTACTTGTAGTTCTGAAAATACAATACATCAAAAAGCTCCATGAACTGGCTTCTCCTACGAATATTTCTTTCTCCACCACCCTTAGACCGATACCACTGAAGTTTACCATGGTATCGTCTATTTATATAGTCAATCAATATAATTAATTTAAACAAAATAGCTTGAAAAATTTTCCAATTACATCCGAAAAGCTATATAAAAAAACGACAAAACGTTCTAGTCACCCTGGTTATTGCTTCATAATTTCGCTGCCCCTCAGTCGATTTTGCTGGAATGCAATACCAAATTTAGTCACGCAATAACCAACTAACATTCTAAATTTTATCAAAATCGGATAATACGTTTTTAAGTTATCTTGTATACGAATGGACGGGCGGACGGACATGCATAAATCGATGTAACTTTTGATTCCCTACGCAACCATACCCTTAAAACCTTTCTACGACAACTATTCCGATATATTACAGACGGAGTGAGAAAACTAATATACCCTCTGCTAGTACCTACCATAGGGCATAAAAAGAAAGAAAGTATTAGAAAATATGACCCGTTTTTTTTGTTTCCGCCCATTTGGACATCGACCTTTTCTGGTCTCGTCAATTTTTGACACTGTTTGGAGCCCGGGACCCTTTCTAAGACTTTTGGAAACTTTCCTGGGATACATAGTTGGTTTTGGTCTCCAAGTTGTGTTTTAATTTAGTAATTAGTTAAATAATTTCAAAAATTGTTGTTGCGTTTCGGGAACAAGTTCCCATCATCCCGAAACGCGTAGTATTAGTGATTTTTTAAAACACTATATTAAATTAAATAAGTTGTATGAGTATATAAATAAATTAATTTTTAACAAATTTTGAAATTATTTAACTAATTACTTTCCTGGGAGTTCGCATCCTTCCTAGAATCGTATATCTTCCCCGGCGTTTCTTTTACCCATTTTTTTTCTCAATTCAAGTGTTCTTCTCCAAATTCATAAAATACAAAAAATAAAAAACAAATATTTAAAAGAACGTTGTTAAAAGCTTGATCTAGCCATCTTTGATTTGCTGCTTTAAGGCCAATCTCCACACAGCCGACATCCTATTCTGATAAAAGTATGGGATGCATTTATGCAAAATTTAGTTAAACAGAAAGGGTGAAACAATCATCCTACGAATTTTGTCATCTTCTGCAGTTCTAATTTCCCCATCTGATTCTTTATCTGCCAGATGATTCCCCTCAAACGCAGATAAACTTGTTCATCTGATTTATGGCTCTTCACCTGCGTTTGCATACTCTCACAATAATCATACACGATATTGTTACGATATTATTATCAAAAGGTCAGAAAATAATAACAAATAATAAAGAAAGATATTGGCCGCGCTCCTTTGATTCCCGCCTTTTTGTAGCAAAGGAATTATAATATTTTGTTCGGCTCTTAAGGAAAAGTGAATTGCCTTTTTCCGGACACACCACGAAGTTGGGACAACAGCTGTTAAAACTAGGGAAATTATGTTTGATTTCCTTGTATTTTTTTAAAAAGTTATTTTTAAAAAATAATAATAATAATCTGTCCTTTGCATTTTAAAAATTTTGGCTATTTTGTCTTTTAATTTCCACATTTCTATCTATTATAATAAAAAAGTTTTCTCCGCACATAATTTATAAATTTTGTAGTAAGAAAAAACTTAATAAATAATTTGTAACTGAAAAAATTTTCGGCACCAACGGAATTTGAACTCACGGACAGTTGTTCTACTGAGTAACGCGCTTTCTCGCTGCTCCATCGAAACAAATTCCGCAAGGTATTCAGATTCGTTAATATGAAATCAGAACTTAATAAATAATTATAACTGAAAAAAAAATATATTCGCCATCGACGGGATTTGAACTCACAACTCATGGCACAGTTGTATTTATTAAATCTTCCCTTTACCAATTACGCCAAGAAAATTAGTAAGGATAAAAAAGAATAATATGGTATTACTACTGCTATTTAATACTTTTTTAAAGCCGTTTTTGGAGTATGAAAGCGTTACCACGAAAGAGAGCAACGCATCTTCAAAATGACGAATGATTTTTTTAAAAAGGAAGAATATAATACATTTTTTTTATTTGAAAGTTTAAGTATAGTATAATTTTAACACGGTTTCAAAAATTCTACATTAAAAAACAAAACAAAATATTAACATACAACTATTAACTCAGCAGTCAAAACGAAGTAAAAAAAAATATGTCTTACAATAAGTGCAAAAGAGGCCAATGAGTTGCTTTCAAAGCAAAATGCATACGATGTTGATGAAATGAGAGCTGATTATTCCTTAACTCGATTTGGTATTGCTCTTCAGTAAAATCGACCCAGGGAGCAAAGTTATAAAGACCAGAAAATTTGTCGTTTTTTTTATGGTCAGATTTAATTTCATAGTTCATGGAGCAATTCTTGATACTATGTTAAACTTCAGTAAATCCGTCCAAGGATATTGGAGAAAGAAATAGTTGTAGGAAAAACTAACCCGATTTAAAAAGATTTTTCAATGTAATTGGAAAATTTGTGAATCAATTTTGTTTAAATTAATTATATAGGTTAATTACATGAATAGACGATACCGTGTTAAATTTTAGTCAAATTGGTCCAAGCAAAGTGGAGAAAGACATAATTGTAGCCTGTTCATAAAGTTTTCCGGTGTATTTTAAAAAGTTATATACCGATTTCAATCAAATTTACAAAACATGTTTATGCTATTAGACTCCAGCCTACCTGTGAATTTGAGCCAATTGAAGAAACGAAGTTATGGAGAAAAAAACCTTGAAATATTGAGTTAAGTAGAAAGTTCGTGGCGTTTTCTTTTCTAATAGATAGCTTTAGAGTCGTATAACTTTAGTAGTTCTAATCCTATCAAGTTATATTAGAGCACCCTTAAAAGGCGACATTCTATAGAATATTCACCAAAAAAATTGCGAAATTCAGGTGGAACTAATTGGGGTAATTGTGTTTTGAAAATGAGCCAAAATTTTGAAAAAAATTTCCTATATTAATGCTCCACGTTAGGTACTACCGTCAGTCCTTGGACAAGATAACTCAAAAACACGTTATTCAATTGTGATAAAATTTAGAATGCTACTTGGTTATTGCTATAGTGGATTCGGTATTGCATTTCAGCAAAATCCACTGAGGGGCAGCGAAGTTATTATGCAAAAACTGGGGTGACCATAAAGTTTTATCATTTTTTTTTATATAGTTTTTCGGATTTAATTAGAAAATTGGTAAAGCAATTTTGTTTAAATTAATTATATTGGTTGACAACATAAATAGACGATACCGTTGTTAATTTCAGTGATATCGGTGTAAGGATAGTGGAGAAAGAAATAGTCGTAGGAGGAAATAAGCCTGTTCAGAAAGCTTTTTTGATGTATATTCAGAACTAATACCCCGATTTGAATAAAATTTGCAAATTCGACTTATGCTACCATGGTCTGGGTTACTTATAAATGAGAGAAAATTTTGAAAAGGGCAAACAAAGTTATGAAGAAAAAACCTTGGTATATTGTTAGTTTTCACAATTTTTCTCTCTCATTTCTACCATAGGGCTTCAAAAAATCGGCTATAGGCCGATTTTAAATTTATTTATGTTTTTTTTAATATCATTGAATAAAGATTTTTGAGAATTTGCTAGAATTTATTTTATTTATGCATAATTTATTTAAAAATTATCGAAAAAGTTGAATTTTTTTCAAAGAAAAATTTTTTTTTCTTCTCGAGGTTGGTTTTTTCAAAATAGACCCTGACCCTGATGAAAAAAACGTACCTACTACGTGTGTTTTTTTCTATCTTATTATTATTATTATTACATAAACTTACTCTATTTTTTTGCATTATTTTATTCATAAAGCAGAAAACCCAAAAAGTAATATAATATGAAATATTCTTCATATCTTGTCAACGACGAGCAATATTAGCAGCTCTCCATTCGCTTCCTTCAAGATCTTACATGATCTTGAATACCCAGTATACATAATGGGCTTTCCATTTACACTCTTCAAGTACTGGAATATTAAGTATTCAAGTACTCACGCGTTTTTGAATTGTGCAATTGAAAACTTTCTAATAACACAAAACTTACTTTGATTTGAACTGAGTATCAAAAAATTTTGCATTTGATTTTTAGAAAAGACACATTTTAGTGCATACATTGCAAAGTACCAATGAAAACATTAATTATTAAGCCGGAACTGGATTCAGCGAAAGTGAAAATTCGCTTATCGCTTCTTGCGGTCATAATATTTAAGAAGGATATTTGCTAAAACTTTAAGCTTTAATTGAATCACCAATTTCGAAAAGGGCTCATGTCGGGTTTTTTTCAAAAGGCAGTTTTTTACAGTTTTTTTATCTTCAGGTATAGATGCATGTTCCATGAATAAGAGGGACTCATATCTGTTTTGCAAAGTGGAAAAAATGTATGCCTTTCTGGAGATGAGCCCTTTTCGAAATTAATTGAAGATATCTAGCTTATGTGAACTATTTCAAAGTCAATTTTAATTTGTGATTTGGGAGACCACAAATTGATTTGTACTCAAAATGCCAAAAAATTAATTAATAATTAAGAAATTAACTAATAGTTAAGAAATTAACTAATAGTTGAGAAATTAAATAATAGTGAAGAAATTAACTAACAGTTCCTAAGGGAATCCAAATTTTACTGTAAAATCAAAGAAATGACTGAAAAATCTCGAGTTGTTGGTAGCACTATCATGAGTTTGTAGTTTGATTATATACAGAAACTCCCACTGCCAGTTCTGCCCATCTAGGAAGTATTTTATTTCCGCCAACTATGAATTTTACGTGGATAATATGAAAACGGCGAAAGCAGCTTTCTACTCCTGCCACGAGGGTCAGGCCCTCAAAGGACGCAACGAAGTGGCATCACGTTTAAATAATTATTACGTGAAAATGTCTCTGAAGAAATAACGTAGTTGGACTTGTTCTGCGACGAATGTTCGGGACAAAACAAAAACAATCAGTCAGTCGAAGTTTAAAGTTTTCCTTTATTTGCCGCAGAGGCCACTCGTACAATAATTGTGACAATGCTGTTTTCTGAGTAATAGACTGACTGCCTTATGATAAACATTCTCTATTTGCCATTTTATTACTAAAACCACCTGAGTTTTTGGATCAATTTCGAAAAGGGCTCATCTCGGGAAGCTGTAATAGCTGTTTTTTTTCGGAACTCTTATAGCAACCAAAATCATTTTAGTATGGTATGGCGCAGTCCAATGGTTAGCACTTTCAAAAAAAAAATTCCACTATTAAATTTCATATAGTTTGGCAGAAATTCAGTATTTTGTGTCTCCTGAACAATTTGAAAAAACTGACATGAGCCCTTTTCGAATTTGGTGATTCAATTCGTTTGTTTAGTTAAATTATTTTTTTAAGTTCTTTGAATTTCAATTTGAATTTGAACCAATGACTTAAATACTACTGGACTAGGATTCGCTTATTCACTCATAGCTAAAAGTATTCCTCAGGGCGCCGAAACCTTTTTTAACCATTAATTTTAAAAACACCAAATAAAATTCACATTTGTTTTTAAACACCGCAAAATTGAAATTAATAATTATTTAAAGTTTTTTTCTATAGTATGAATTATTAATAAAAATGTAAAATCTATATAAATAAAATCGTATCTGTACGTTTGTACAAAATCGCTAATCTCAGAAAATTCTTCATCGATTGGTTTGAAATTTTTACACAATATCCTATCTGAATATGCCCAGGTTTATATATACTTTTTGTGTACCTATCTCACACTTGTGACAGGTAAAAAAAAGGTTTTTTAACATGCATCACTAACCCAATGACACCATGTAATTCATGCATTTCCATCGACAATATACCATTGTTAACCTAAATTTACCTAGCCTAAGGGAAAAATGGAATACAAATGGAAATCTTGAAGTGTTTTAGAATATCAAATCCTAGCCTCGCACTAATGCGTGCCGGTTAGTAAATAGGATTCTTCTGAGTAGTCGAGTTCAAATACAAGTCGGGTAGGTTTCTTTTTTTTTCTATTATTCTATTTTTCTATTATCTATATAAATAAAATCGCATCTTTTCGTTTGTTCCTAACCGCTAATCTCCGAAAGTTCTTCACTGATTGCTTTGAAATTTGTACAGAAATTTACTTTCGAATACGAGCGTGTTTTTATATACTTTTTATATACTTATGTCACACCTGTGACATGATAAAATACTTTTTTATGAATTAAAAAACAACGCTATCTGTTGCACGTAAAAACAACACACGCTATATTAAATATTGTACAATTCCGTTTCAAAGTTTCTGATTTACGATCATAGATTAAAGAGAACAACTAGGGCAAATTGAAGCATACACTTGCATTTCTATTGCTTATTTGTTGTGAAGTAGTAGTGGGATTAAAAATATTAATTCAGAGGTGCAATACTCTAAACGGGCAATTCAAATATTCCACAATACATGAGCATTGTGGAACATTCGAATTGAAAAAAATGTTTGCGTTATTTATTTCAAAAATCAAGTTTCTTTAAAACATACAAAATTAAATTAATAACTTATAATCTACTCTCTACTAATTGGCGTATCGACATTTCATAGGTAGACCCTCATTTTTTGGAGGCATTTAAAAATGAAAATGCTGAATTGTACAAAATCTTAGATGAAATTTCCAGCTTGGGGCAATTTACAATACAACAGCTCTTACTTCCTGGGCAATCGCCGGTGGATAGGCATGACATCACAGCACCTGTTTTCAGACAGAAACTGAAATCGCTGATGGATCTCATTTTGAAACATGAAGTGTTTAATCTGTGCACTACTGGATGTACTCAATGGAATGGCAAAGGAGAGGATTGCCACACGTACATACACTCATCTGGCTAACAAAATCCAACAAAATCAGTTCAAACGAAATCGACGATGTAATATGCGCTGAAATACCCGATACCGACGTCGATTAAGGATTTGCATGAAAAATATGATACATGTACTTTGCAGTACACTGAATACAAATTCACCATGCATGATAGACAGAAAATGCTCAATATCGTCGAGCATTAGTATCCAACACAATTACAGGAAGAAGAAGAAGATCAGCAGAAGGTGGCGGTAAATTAGCAACCCCTGGCATATTCGACGAAACTACGATAGGCAAACTGTACACCTTGCATCCCAATCAAGATGAATGCTTCTTTCTTCGCACGCTGTTGATAAATGTGCCCAGTCCAACGTCTTCCCACCAATTGAGAATAGTGAACGGTGTTATAAATGCAACTTTCCGTAGGGCATGTCAAGCTCTGAATTTATAGCAGAACGGCCGACACTGGGATGTATGCATTACTGACGCGTGCAACATGTCACATCCAAATCAAATTTGTGCATTGTTTGCAATCATATTGACCGCCTGCTCTCCTTCATCTCCAACAGAGTTATGGGAGAAGTTTAAAACCCACATGGCTGAAGATATTTTTCGTAGAATATGAAAGGAAAATTCAAATATGAACATGGAATTCACAGCAGAAATCTACAACGAAGTGTTGATAAAGAATGTAGATTAGTGATTAGAAATCGCGTACAAAACTCTCAGTCAATTGGAAATGCCATCACCGAATCGATCTGCTGCTGCTTCGTTCGATGTAGAATTGCGTCGTGAACACAATTACAACACGGGTTATCTTTTGCCGTAGGTGCAATCAAGTATCCCTAAGCTAACGTTTGAGCAAAAACGCATTTACGATCAAATAATGCAAACTGTCAATAATGGGGTTGGAAAATTCTTTTTCTTAGATGCACCGGGAGGAACTGGTAAAATGTTCCTAATCAGATTGATTCTGGCAGCAATTCGATCCCAAAATGACATAGCCTTAGCTCTTGCGTCGTCCGGAGTAGCTGCGACATTACTACCAGGTTGAGGAACTGCTCATTCCGCTTTGAAATTACTATTGAACATGCAATTCATTGAAACTCCCACGTGCAACATTTTCAAAGCGTCCGGCACGGGAAAAGTATTTAAAAAATAAAAATCTATTGTTTGGGATGAATGCACAATGGCGCACAAAAAATCGCTGGAGGCTCTTAATCGATAATTGAGAGATTTGCGTGGAAACATCAGTCCATTTGGGAACGCCTTAATATTGTTTGCAGGAGATTTCAGGCAAACAGTAACTATAATCCCTCGATCGACACCAGCGGATGA
This sequence comes from Xylophagus ater, assembly GCA_963422695.1. Classification (NCBI taxonomy): domain Eukaryota; kingdom Metazoa; phylum Arthropoda; class Insecta; order Diptera; family Xylophagidae; genus Xylophagus; species Xylophagus ater. The sequence continues at coordinate 121,560 of CAUJSI010000001.1, forward strand.
AATAAATGCCTGCCTAAAATACTCTACTTTGTGAGCACACGTAAATAAGTATAAATTAACTACAAATATCGTGTCTAGATGTAAAACGGCCGATTAGCTGCGATATTTTCACATCAATTGATGGGAATTGGGAACGCAAAGGTGCCGGTTCATCAGACCTCAGAACGAATTTCATTGCCTCATAACGCAATTTAGTGACGTCAAAAGAAGAATTGTTTGAAAAAGTATTTCCCAATATTCAAACCAATTACAAGGAGCACCACTGGGTGAGTGAATGAACTATTCTTGCGGCCCAGAACAAAGACGTCTACGAACTTAACAATATTATTCAGTCTAACATTCACAGCGAGGTAGTCACATACAAGTCAGTCGACGCTGTTGTGGAAGCAGATGAAGCAGTTAATTATCCACCCGAATTTTTCAATTCAGTCGATCTGCCACCGCAGAGCTTTCAAAGGTGAAGATGTCCTCGCACTCCTATGATTCCAACGGAAATGGCATTTCAATTTAAGAGATTGCAATTCCCAATTCGATTGGCGTTTGCAATCACCATAAACAAAGCTCAGGGCTAATCTTTAGAATAGTGCGGTTTAGATCTAGACACGGATTACTTGTAATATGAACAATTATATGTTGTGTCGTGTTCTAGAGTCGGCACAGTCTGCATAGAAAATGGAACAACAAAAAATATTGTATACCCACAAACATTGTGAAATTAAACATATTAGAAACATACGCTTTCTCTTTTCCATTTAACCAGACTGAGACACAGCAACGCGTGGCCGGGTACAGCTAGTAAATTATAAAAACCAAAAAATTATTAATTTTTCTTCATTCGACAATCCCTGGCTAGTTCCAAATTTTACAACTATCTGCGTTTTCGCCAGATTCGCATAGCGTTTAGTATGGCGAAACTAGTGATCGATGTACGATAGAGAAGTCCGAAAATTTGCCATTCGCTTCTGAAGGTATTTATTGCTTCGAGTAATCTAGTAATATACATATATAGGGTGTCCCAAATAAAACTGCAATATTTGATTTGCGTAACTGAAGTTTGTGTATATCTCGGGTATTCTGCATCTTATAAAGACGACCCATACCTCAATCGACGGTCAATTTAATATGAAATTAAATGCCATTCACCGTTTTCAAAAATATTCCTTTTTAGGACAGGAAACACAAGAATTCTCTTGTACGAAGGTATACGTATATGTCAGGTATTCTGGCTCCTACGGGAATTACACCTCATTCGATAGGGAATTTAATAATTAATTAAATAAAGAATGCTCCGAAAGAAACGCACAATTTGAATTTTGTGGAATTGTCTTTTTGACAACAGTAGGCGCTCGAAACTTGACAAACTGTCAATAATAATGTCGTTCCTTCCTGCAAAATTCCATGACTATTAACAGCAACAATGGTAGATGACAGATGTGAAGATTTCAGTACTGTAAACTTAATGAAACGAAAATAGCACGACATTTAAATCTGGTGCTATTATGGAGACACTCTTTATGTATATCTATGATTTGTAACGAGACGTGTTTGGTTTATTTTTCTTTGAACTGTCGAAAGTTAACAGAGCCCTCTACAGAAAATTAGATGTGATTTATAGTATTTTTTTAATATCAAATTTTAAAAGCTTCAGTTTATTTATTTTTAAAGAAAGGTGTGATAGGAAATATTCGCGCTATAAAAAGGGACAAAATGCGTTTTACGAAAAGTGATACCACGGATAAATACAGATGTCCAATGTGAATAGGGCAAAGTGATGTTCGGTCGGAAAAATATCGCAGAAGCTTTTATAAATATTTCTCTTGAGCTTTATAAAAATTTTAGCTCTCACTCTCGTTTATTTTATGTACCGAATTTTGCTTTTTAAATGAAAGCTTATCATAGTTTTGAATTTCGTTTGTTTTCTTCTTTTCATCATATTTGCCAAGAAACTACATTTTTTCAATGCCCACTTTGTACTAAAGACGCATTAGCAGCGATAATATCAATTATCTCACGATTCTCGGATAAAATTCGATAATGGACCAATGGACACAATTATTGAGGATATTTAACCGAGTATATTGATCTCAATTATTGAAAAATTGAGAACTTTTCACTCTCAGAGTATGAAAAGCTTTAAAGCTTTAGCTTTTATATCTGGTAATACCGCTCATATTTATAAATATAAACTTTCAAAAATGAAAAAGTAGGACGAAGCCACAGAAAAAAATAACAGATTTGAATTTGGCGGTTCTAATTTTTTTTTATTTGGGTCTTTTTTTTTAAATATAATTTTTTTAAACGTTTTCTTTTAGATTTTAGTTAGATGTTTTCATATTCATAAATAATATTTTTTTTACTTCCAAAATTTTCTAACAAAAAAAAATTTATTTAAAGTTTTGAGAAATGTCAAAAAATAATTGAGAATGAATTTTAATCCTGAAAAACAGAATGTTTCGCAATTCTTGATTAAAAAATAATCAACTGGATTAAATCGTTTAGTATGTCTAGGGCATTACGTATTTAAAATATTATATATTTTTTTACTATTTGTCTTCGGCCTTTTCTTTTAATTTCTTTTTGCGTCCATTTGGAATTTGTTCTTACAGAACTAAGAACGTGAATCGAAGGATTTGGAGATAATGAATTGAGCACTCAGTTTCTTCACTAAACCATTCAGGATGACGTATATTGGAATCGTCTATACACCTATCTACAATAAATTTTTTGATTTTCGTCATATGCGCTGATTCGTTGAAGATAATGTTAAAAATTGTGTGACTTTTACATAATTGGAAAACCATGTCTTTCAAAATTTTGATTGGTAGTTATTGATGGTGAATCTGTTACCATATCAAGACTAAGCGTGTAGTCCTTATAATTTTCCAGAACTGCATCCCAATGAATTTCTAATATTTCATCTGTTTTACTTTCGCAATTCGAAAATTTTGATGAAAATAACAATCTCGTTGAAATTATTTTGGCAAATACCGCTGCAAATTTAAATAAGCTTGGATTACTCTTATTTAGCTTACGAGCTCTGATATGTCAAAAGGAATTTTCCAGGGGGTCCTGGTTGAACTTTCGGGTATGCAAATAAGACAAATTTGAATAGTTGTCAAGCAAAGTTTGTCACAGATAAAATGCTTTCAATGGTTAGAGCCAACCAATCAAAGCAATACGAAATAATTTTTCTAGGTTTATTGGTTTTAAAACTACTTTCACCTGCTAGACATTTAATGTTTAATATGTAGGACTTCATACGTTCTACGAACTCTATTTCGGAAGAATTTTGTTTAAATCCTGGTCGATCATTTAGACAGTCAAATAGTTTATCAATTTTTTAAATAAACTTTGCTGTGGAAAGTGCGATTTCCTTTAATTCCACTGGATATTTATATAAAGTTAAAGCTGCGACTTAAAATCTGAGTTGCTAAACTAACACTCATTTTTTGAAAATCTGTTGGACTAATAAGATTTAATGTCAACTTTTTACAAACTTTAGTAGTCTCATTTTTTTCCATTTCATACAATAATTTGATTATTTCCCAACTTACAATGCCATCTTGGGTTTGCAAATTGAATTTAAGTGAATTATTATTTTTTTTTTTTTAATTACTTATTTCAAGCGTTATAATTCTAACGCTTGAAAGTTTCTTTAAATTGATTTTACTAAGACAGAAATCGAAACTACAAGCATTTATATTAACTGTAGCATTCGGGAAATTGGTACGTTTTTCGCGTAGTCCGTTCTGTGATACATAACTTTAAATAAGTCAACTGATCTTAAGGAACGTACATTTATATTTAGCGACATTCTTTCTAGTAGTATAGGAGCATCAATACCCCCATTGAAAATTTGATGGATAAAAACAATATCAGCCACCTGACGACGATTTTCTAAGGATTGCAGGTCAATCAGTTTTAACCTGTCACAGTACGGGGGTAGGTGGAAAAGGTCATTCCAAGGAAAATCTCTTAATGCAAAACGTATGAATCTACGTTGTACAGACTCCAATCTATTAATTAGACTTTTATGGTAGGGAGACCATACTTTACTGGCATATTCGAAAATAGGTCTAACCAAGGTCTTGAAGAGTGCTTTAGTTATATGAGGATCCGAGAAGTCCTTAGACCATCTTTTAATAAAGCCTTATGTAGAGTTAGCTCTATGAACGAGTGAGTTAATATGTAGCTTGAAGTTAAGTTCACTGTCACAAATCACTCCCAAATTTCTAATGCTAGTCACTCTACGTAGAGGCACATCGCCAATATTATATATACATGGACAATTTTCACGTTTTCTGGAGAATGTGATAACCTCACATTTGTCGCTGTTGAGCGCCAAATTGTTTTTGCAACACCAGAATACAAAATTATCTAAATCGCTCTGGAGATACAGAGGGTCATTTAAGTTACTTATTTCTTTAAAGATCGTCATATCATCCGCAAAGTTAGAAATTTTAGAGTACTTAGTTACGGAGGACACATCATTAATTGTAGGAACTAACAAAATTGGTCCCAACTGCCTTGAAGGATGCCAGATGTTGCAGTATAAAACTTAGATTTGGAAGAACGGAAAAGTACTTGATAACTCCTTCCCTGGAGATAGGATTGAATCCAATCAATAAAAATACCCGGAAAGCCAAGGGCACTAAGCTTAAATAAAATTACTTGATGAGACAATTTATCAAACGCTTTGCTGAAGTCTGTAGTTATACAATCAACATTATTGCCATTTTCCATGGAGAAAAAGAAACGAGTTCAACTAAGCTAGTGATCGTAGACCTACCCTTCAAAAAACCGTGTTGATTCCTGGAAATAAAAGGTTTACAACCAAAGCACACAAACTGCTGAATGATGCTTTCAAACAGTTTTGGAATGCAAGATAATTTAGCAATTGGTCTGTAATTACCGATATCACCTCTACTACCTTTCTTGTGGGTCGGAATAATATAAGAGATTTTCCGGAGCTTAGGAAATATTCCCGTCTCGAGACATTTCTGGAAAAGAGCCGAAAGAGGACGTGCAAGGACGTTACTACATTTTTTAAGACGATCACAGGAATACCGTCAGGGCCAGGTGAGTAATCATCGTCTAAACTGTTAATATTATCAGCTACTAAGGAAACGTCGATATCAATATTAGTGAGGGAAGACTTGAGGTACTCATTCAAATGCTCAAAGTATTTCGTATCCGGTTCGAAATTGTCCTCGTTAAAAGCTTCCGCAAAAAAATTAGCAAAGAGATTAGCAATAATTGATGGATCATTGGATGACCTATCCAAATAATTTAGCGAAGACGGATATCCATCTGTTTTCTTTTTACTATTAACGAATTTCTAGAAGCAGTGAGGGTCCATGGAAAGACTGGATCTAATTTTGTCAATGTGGGAATTATAAAGCTCCACAGAAAGTACTTTGAATTCTTTGAGCAAGGCAGAGTAGGTGGAAAAGTCTCTATCTTCATGTGATATTAAGTATTTGTGCCAGGTTTTATTCCTTCTATTGCGTAAATACCGTAAGTCCTTATTAAAGCAAGGTGGAGAAGATGAATTTTTATGGCAGGTATAAGGAACGGCTAAAAGAAAGATCTCGAAAATTTTGTTGTAGAAATTGGCGATGCACTTTTCAATATTCGCCTTACAAATAGCAATATCAAAATTAACCTGCTCCAAAAGGTTGTTGAGCAGCTCAAAATTAGTTTTCCCAAAGTTGAAATAGAACGCATCTTCGGTGATACTATCATCCATTTCATCTTCTTGAGAGAATAATAACTTTAGTGGGGGGTGATAGTCATCAATTCTACAAAGATTTTCAGTGCTCTGCTGAACAGCACAATTAGCGGAGTCGGAAGTAAAAATTAAGTCTAGTTGTCTGTTTAGCGAATTTCGAACACCGCTGACTTGCTGCAGGCCACAAGTTGTCAAGAAGCAATGTCTCGGATTCGAAATTTGCGTTCTGAGCAACGAAAAACACTTCTTCGCTCGGGCAAGACCAATGCACATCCGGAAGATTAAAATCTCCAAGGAGTATGATATTATCTGTAGGCTCAATGATATCGGAAATCGATGTAATCTTCTTATGCTTTTGATTAGATGTGGAACATCATATATCGCAAAAATTTTTTTTTTCGTTATGTATGAAAAACGGGTTGTCATAAGAAATTTTTTGGATATTTAAACATGTTCTGTTGGTAGGTCGTCGGTCACATACTATAGCATTTACTTTTACTTCCAAATTGTCGCAAATTTCTAGACATTTCTACTTCTTTTTTTAATATGTGCGCTGGTATAGATTCTGGGCATGCCACGTAGTATAAAGCCGTTTTGAATTTTCTACACAAGCTCCTAATCATAAAAATGCAAACCGATTTAGCATGTCATTCCTTCCAGAACTCTCATAATCGACAAAACCATCAATTGGATCCCTTACCTTATTATACGCAAGGTTTTCTTGTATGGACATTTCATCGAAAAGTAATATTAATTCTTTTTCTTCAGATTTTAATTTAGATATTTGCTTTTTAATTTCCCTTAGTACTTCATGGTTACATCCAGGCGATAGGCTTTTTATTTTAATCCAATTGTGTAATGACGAAATGTATGGTAAATAAAACCCAAGAATTTCCCTTAAAAATTTATAATAAAAAGAAGATATAAAATACATGTATATGCATTGACACAACCATTTTTGAATTTCTGTGTACATTTTTGAACGCTTTCCAGAAATAATAATTTCAGCAAATGTTTTTGAATTGTCATTTACGTTTTCTAAAGAATCTATTAATTGGAATAAGGAAATATCACTGGCTTTTAAATTTCTATTTGATTTCCTTAAACGGGCACATTTATTTTCCAAATTTTTATTTTTCTTTGATAGTGAATTTTTTGCATTATTTAACTTTTTTATAGTATTTTTTAAGTTTTGGATTTTCTTCATGTAAAATATAATGTTCTTAGATGTCCTTATACCTTGGTTGCAAGGCGCATTATTTTATTTCGGTATCATTTTTTTTTCAGATCTAATACTATTGAAGCGCGATTTAAGTCTTCCACGGAAAAATCGGCTGAAATATTTCTCTTGGGATATGTATTTTGCACGTCAAATGCAATGGAGCTTTCAAATCGATTGGTTTTAAAAGGAACATCTAAATGAAGTGTTGGGTATGCATCTCGTCTTAGATATTTTTTGCTAAAATACTTTTCTTCAAAGTGTATATTGCAAATATTCATAATTACCTGCCACCTTTACAACATTCACCCATTTTTGATACTTTTCGCTTGGGAAATTCAAAAAATCTTCTGCTGGGAAACGATTTCAAATTTGCTCGACAGCATGGAATCACACACCTTTTCCTTTGCCAAGATATACTAAATAAGATGGTTCGAAAACAATAAATAAACAATAACAATCAAGAATCGGAAGAAAAATCAAAGGGAAAGAACCAGTCAAACTGAATAAATTAGTTAATCAAAGAATTAAAAATATCAACTCTACCTCAAACATCAATTGGAACGCGTCAGTCAATATAAATTAATTCAGAATCAAAAATATTACATCCACCAAAAATATGAACTTTACCTCATAAAAATTCAAAACGAGTGACGAATAACGTAAATCATCACTTAAGGTTATGAATGCAAGTTCCTTATTCAATATATTTAATTCCATAAAAATAAAAAATCAAACGAACATTTTTACTCTTCCATGTACACTATTGCTTTGAAAAGTTGTAGAGAAAATCATGAGCAAAATCTGTTAAGTAACGAGAAATTTGGCATCAACAGAAACGAAGAGCATAAAATGATAATATCACGTGGCTTAAGCCAAATTTCAGAAGATGAATTTAAAATGACCGCGGATATCAAGCATTTTGTATGGCATAGAAAAAGCTGTCGGTTAGAGAAAAAAGCTTTGTAGTTTCTTTATACCATCTTTCCATCTCCATGAAATCTCGTGATTTCGACAAAGAGATTTCAAAGTGTTCCCATCTCCGTACGAGATTTCATTTGACGTTTAGAATGTTGAAAACTAGAAAAAAAGCAATTTAGAATGGAAAGATCCCAAAAATAATTCTTTGGTCAACTGGTCATATTGAAAAAATTTATATTTTTGTGTGAAAGTAGATCAAATTCATATTTGTTAAAAAATTACAAAAAAGGTGTGAGCGACGCTGCTCTCACGGTAGTTGATGTGTAAACATGTAGACTCGTTAGCGTTGCATGTGGGAATATCGCAGAGGTTGTGGTTTTAATAAGCTAGAGATTTGGGTCTTTTATTGAGATAAAGCCATTATATATATTTAATGTAAAAGACAAAATTTATTTTTAATGTTTAAGTGAAGAAATAATTGGTTTGTGGTAACTGAAATAGGAGACGTATACCGTCGTCTCAAGTGTATCGATGTACCGTGAAAATATCGCAACGATTGTCGTTTTTGTGTTCGTCGTTGGAATGTGTCTGTTCGAATTCATTTCCAAGTTTAATTTTTCCCGCAAGAATGTAATGAGCGGCTCTGCCTCATCTAAGGCGAAGTTAATGTTGAAGTCGCCTCCCAATATCATGGGTAATTTGTCGAGGTCTGCCCCAAGTTCAGCGGATCCGACCGGAGTGTATGGTAAAAGAACAAAATGAATGAATTTTATAATTGCGTTGACGGGTTGATTTGGCGAGATGTACACGACTACTGAAAGTATCTTCTGTCCGTTTTGCATTACAAATTCAGCTGCACAAATGTGTCCGATTGCTCTTGACGTCATTGTGGCACTCGAAATTTGGCGATCTGTAATAGCCACATTTGGTATATTTATACGTGCTGTATCACGCTTCTGATATATCGCTACACCACCAGCTCGTTGTCCTTCTCTTTTAAACTGCACGCAACAATCAAAGTTTGGAACGGAAATATGCTCATCGTTACGTAGCCAAGTTTCGCTGAGCATCAAATAAGTACATTGTTCAGTGACCGCATCTGTGAGGTCGTTGTTGTGTGCCCTAAGACTTTGACAATTAAACACGAAGAACGATGTACATAGATTGTGATCCAAAATTTCTAAAATCGAGTCCTGATAGGTGCGTAACGAATTATTTGCAAGTCTAGCAAATTCATTTTGGAGTGGAATCAAGGTGCGTGCAATTCTCCGCCCATGATGAAATTGTCGATAGTTGTTTGGTGCAACAATGAAAAGTCCACAAAGCTTAGTTACTCTCGAGAGAGCCACGTAGACGAGCTGTTGGTCTTGCGACTTGTCGTAAGCGTAGACAACTTGGTCGAAAGTTCCACCTTGTGATTTGTGAATCGTCATACCACAGGCAGGAATAAGAGGAAAATGATTTCGCTTGGCAGTTATTGCTCGATTCGTGTTTAAGTAAGTAGTAGAATTTCTGCGTGCGATGAGAACCAAGTCTTTTGCTATATCATTTCGCAGTACGTATCTTGTCGCGAGTCTCATCACTTTTCAACCAATTTTGCAATTTTCAGGAAATCGTAACCACACGCGCTTCACCGTGCCGTTGTCTTGCCGAATGCTATTGTTTTCAAATTTCTCTTCGTCGATATTATTGTCATCAACTTGGGTCTCGTTCTCATATTAAATGAGTTCCAAAAACCCTACAACTCCGTTTGCTAAACCATCCGACACGTCAATATTCGTCGATATCATGTAAGGCCGCCCTTTAACGAGCGTAAGTTCATATGGCAATCCTCCAGTATCCAAAACGGCCTTTTTGTGTAGCTGTTGTCGAACGTGTGCTAGTTGTTCAGCGCTATTGTAGCCGGCAAAAATGTCTTTCGCTACAGACAATACTTTCTCTGAGGCCGTGTTAAGAATGTCTCTGTTGTAATTATCGACATCGTGATTTTTGAAGAACAACCGTACTCCGTTGGGACATTGTTCGTAAGCTTCGTCTTTAGTGAAGAAGCGAGACGCAATCAAATTCTGCTCGCATTCGTCCAATATTTGGCCGTTTCCGACTTTTGTAAGCAAACCCGGGAAGCTGACGTTGGCTTGACGCATGACTTCGTTGAGTTCGTAGAATCTCAGGCTCCGCCACAATATTGGACCTACCATGGTATTTTTCGATTGTTTATAAATAGCAGTTGCGCGGCCAGCTGGTAATTGTCGTAGATCCCCGATGAGGAAAATGTCTTTTCCACCGTAAAAAGAGTCAACAGCTGTGATCTGTTTCAATCGCGAGTCAATTTTTTTCGTTCAATTCCGCTGATATCATGCTGATTTCGCCAATTAAAATGCATTGGATGTACTTGAAGAGACTGCGATATTGTTGGGCCACTTCAAATGATAGAGGCAAAGTCCGCCCTATAGAGATTTTGAAAGCGGTATAGATGGTTGTTCCATCAATAGCAATGGCTGCTTTCCCTGTCGACGCGCAGGTGAGATATGCATTGCAATACCCATCGGTATGGCCGAAGCGATTGTAAATTTCACGAAGCAAGTTGATGACGAGTGTTTTTCCGCAGCCAGCAGGGCCAGTGAAGAAAAATTTGCAAATTTTCCTGAGTCTCGTTGTTTAAAAGATGTGAGATGACATGCAGTAAGAAACCTTTCTGGCGGTGATTCGCCGAACGCATCAGACGATTAAAGTCCGACTTGTCCATGACGTTGTTACGTTTTTTAACTACAGAGCCAAGACGATTTAGAGTAGCCAGTCTCAAGTCCGCGTTGACATCCGTATTAGCGTTTGCAAGGAAGTCAGCATAAGGGTCTGTATCTCGTACGTGTCCTGCCAGTAGATTAATATCGATCGAAAGTTCTTTGTCCTCGTTGGCTTCATCAATGCACAATTCTCGACAGATTTCGATGGTTTTAGCGATATGGATAGTCGCCTCGAATTCTCGCCTTCGCTCCATTATGAGCACATCGTTGTCGTCATAAAGTTGAACGTATTTTTTCTTATCGAGAATTTCATTTTCCTCGTCAGGGAAAGGCAAATGCAAGGTGATTATTTCACGTTTGTATTCATTTCGATCAGCCGTCATGTCATAGTTCCGATACCTAATGACTCGCTGAACCTTACGTCGTTTCCCCTCATTGGCTTTCGATACTGTATAATATGCAACAGCCTGAGCCAAAGTAATATCATTTAAATCTTGAGGCCTGCTTTGATATTTGTCAAAACAGTTTTCTAGCCAAACGTCACATGAGTCCTGACCAACATTTTCTTCTTCCAATAACTTGTTTGATTTTCGAACGCGATCACGCTCCACTGGCCATGAAGTTGGAATATAAACCACCTTGACAGAGCTCCTTGACATGCCTTGTCGAAGAAGATACCAAGCAGCTTCTTGGTTGGTGAGTTCTACAGATTTTAACATATCGACACTGAGTTTTCTCGCTATCTCTCCTATATCGAATTCAGGGTGCTCGTCCATGGTTTCAATAATTTTCAGCTGAAGGTTGCTGATGGCCCTATTCGTTTTGTTCACATATTGGACCACATATGCGGCGCAAGAGTATTCCTCAATGCAAGTCCATGTTTGAACCTGGCACACTGAGTATAAACGGATTAAATGGGTTCATCCACTTGTCTGTAGGTTGACGTTTGAGGAATACTCGTGGCCCGGTTATGCCGGCTCTCAAGATATCCAAGTACGTATTGTACGACTTGATGTTGTTTACTCTTAAGAACTCGTCCAAATCGGGATAATCATTATCTTCGAGTGCTTTTCAGATACGCTTATAAATCGTTGAATACGGCATGCGACGTGGATCTGTTTTTGACATAGGTTAAAGTATAATTGTTGCGCGACTTGGCATGAACGGCGCCTCAAAACGACAAGCGGTGGAATTTCTTTTCTTGTAACACGTGAACGTATGTTTATGTCGCTGAAGCTTTTGATGACCAGAAGCATCAGCTGGCGATACGGAGACAAGTCTGTCAATTAGACTCTCAGCTGCAGCCTTATCTTCTCCTATGGCATCGATTGGAGGTTCATTCAACCAAAGCAGTATATGCGCGTGTGGACTACCGCGGTGCTGGAATTCGATCCGTTTGAAGTAATGCTGGACGTAGTGATTTCCAAAGGGGCTGAAGCGTTTCGATTGTAGTATACCCACAATGACTTGCACGAATTTATTGAAATGGATAGCACAAGTGACGAGATCCTCGTTGATGAGAGTAGCTTTCGAATTGTAGTGCATATTCGCGAGATCGTCTGAGTCGATGTCCGCTCCCTTATTTCGGAGTTTATACAGGAGTTTCATTAATTTTGGCCAACCAATTTCATTCGCGCTCATCGTTAGGAAAAATGTAGGTCTTCCTAACTGGCGAATCATTGCAAAAATGTCCCTCTTTCTTTGCGACCAGTAGTAGACGGAAATAGGAATCGACCGCAATAACGCCAAATTTTTTTCGAGACATCCGTCGATGAAATCAGTTGATTCTATTTGTTCTCTGGTGAGTTTCGTATCCTTCCCAACAAACTTGAAAGCAACTGTCAGTGCATCTCGTGTACGTAAGATTTCGTAAGATTTTCATTGCCATGTACAGCAAGTGCTGTGAAGTGACTCCACGTCTATCTGCTCTTCGCAATTCACTGGTTGCTATCATGTACGGTGTTACAACGAGTGCTTCCTTGAAAGTACGAAATTTTCCGAGATAAATAGAGGGAAATGACAACTCCTCGCAGTGTTCGTCGAATAGTACACTCCGCGGAACCTTATTTTCTACCGGAGCTATTCGTAGATATTTATCTTCGTTCCAGTAAAGAGTTTGTTGCTGAGCATGTAGACTTTCTTCTATGTTGATTTCTTCACTCAGATCTTCGATAGAATCAACCGCTGGCACATTCGTTGAGAAAAAGGACTCGTTAATAGTAACGTCATAGAATTTGTACATTGTGTGTCGACGAGATACCGTAGCCAAGTCTTGATAACGCGTTTCTTAACCATGCCGACAAGGTAACTTGATTTGCGTATCTTTTTGCGCTTTATATGAACGTTGATGCAGTAATCGTCGTCGAGCTCTCGAGGCAGACGGTGAACCATAGTATGAACGGAAACTGGAACACATATAACTTGTCCAAGAATTCCATATTGACCTTCATCATGCCTAAGTCTTCTTGTTTGCATAAATGGCAAGCGAGGTGATATTAAACGTTCACATACTAAGTCAAGCTGTCGCAAATGATCTGGCAGTGGAGGATACTTGAAACCGTTTGTCGTAGATAAAGTAGGTATTCTTCCTCTCTGCAATGAACTATAACAAGTGCCGCACGCTCGTGTCGATTGCACATTTATATCAGCAAATTCTGCTGAGAGAAGAGTTGTGGAATCAGACGGAACTGGCTTTAAATCGTTCTTGTACCATAATCTGTCGCATATGGCACATGCTAATCCAAAATTATTGTCTAAAAACTTCTCTCTGAACTGAGCGTGAGCTTTATCGTGTGTAAACAAAGCTGCATAAGTGGTGGTTGGCACTGACGGCGTCAATTGTTCTTCGATCCCCTCGTTTGGCTGTATTTGAGTTGTTGCAGTCGAAGTGGAATCCACTGGCATCGGTGTGGGCTCATTGGAGGCCAACGGCATTTTTCTCGTCTCATTCGTTGCCAGTTGAACTGTTGGAATTATAGTTATTGCAGTCCTTTGTCGGAGCCGATAAGTCCTCGTGTTTTCAGCAATTTTGGCTCTTCGATGTTGAATACTTTCAAGTGACTTTGTAGATGCCGTTTTACTTGTCTCCTCAGCCTTTTTCGAGCTCGATAAGCACGGGAATACGCAGCTGCTTTTGCTTTTTTCGCAGTTGGTTCATCTTGATCGGACGTTTGTTGAGTGTAATTTTCCCTCCGTGGATCCGACATTTTACTAGCAGAGCAAAGGAAGCTGAATCCTGAAATTGATATAAATATATTAAAATATCAACTTTCCGAGGCAATATGACAAGAAATTATATGTATAGATCGATCCGCTGTATGAATTGACTTCGTTGAGTCCTGATTCTCTTCGTGGGGATGTTTTAATAGGTAAATGTGGCAGAAGTTGATATAAAACAAAATCATAAAAGAGTTAACATTGTAATGATAACATAAAATTAAAATTTTTGAAAATCTGCGGACAATTGTAATGCGCAGAGACAAAAATGTAAAAAGGAGACATTTCTCTATTAAAACGTGTCGACTCGAAGTAAATAGAACCTCCGCTATGCCAATTCACACAGCCGTTGGCAGTTATCTCTTAAATCATGTCCCCGTGAAGTAAATGAGACCTCCGCTAAGTCAATTGACACAGCTGTGGGCATTTTTCTATTAAAACGTGTGCCCTTGAAGTAAATGAGACCTCTGCTAAGTTAATTCACACAGCTGTTTGTTATGAATTATGTGCAGACTGTTAAAATTGAAGTCACAATTACATAGAAGACAGAGGTTCAAATGAATTTTCATGGGCGGAGCCTATGATGATCACAGTCGATTTTTCAGCTAGCCTACCGAGAGCAAAGATGTTTACACATCAATCATCCCCATGAAAACCTCCACAACTTTGCTGAACATTGTAATCGCGTGTGACTTCTATATAAAAAGTTCAAAAGTTTATATTGACTACAGCCCCAAAGTGGTGAGAGATAGAACTATATGGTCTTCGACAGAAATAGTCCCCATGAAAACCTCCACAACTTTGCTGAACATTGTAATCGGGTTTGACTTCTATAGAAAAAGTTCAAAAGTTTCTATTGACTACAGCGCCAAAGTGGTGAGAGATAGAACTATATGGTCTTCGACAGAAATAATCCCCATGAAAACGTACACAACTTTGCTGTACATTGTAATCGCGTGTGACCTCTATATATGAAGTTCAAAAGTTTGAATTGACTCCAGCGCCAAAGTGGTGAGAGATAGAACTATATGGTGTTCGACAGAAATAATCCCCATGAAAACCTACACAACTTTGCTGAACACTGTAATCACGTGCGACTTCTATATAAAAAGATCAAAAGTTTATATTGAATACAGCGCCAAAGTGGTGAGATATAGAACTATATGGTCTTCGACAGGAGTAGTCCGCATGACAACCTACACAACTTTGCTGTACATTGTAATCGCGTGTGACCTCTATATATGAAGTTCAAAAGTTTGTATTGACTCCAGCGCCAAAGTGGTGAGAGATAGAACTATATGGTGTTCGACAGAAATAATCCCCATGAAAACCTACACAACTTTGCTGAACACTGTAATCGCGTGCGACTTCTATATAAAAAGATCATAAGTTTATATTGAATACAGCGCCAAAGTGGTGAGATATGGAACTATATGGTGTTCGACAGAAGTAGTCCGCATGAAAACCTCCACAACTTTGCTGAACATTGTATTCGCGTGTGACTTCTATATAAAAAGTTCTTAAATTTGTATTGCCTCCAGCGCCACAGCGGTGGCTAATTGGACTTTGTCGTGGGTGTCAAAATGTGCGCCATAAAAATGTCAATAACATTGTCTCAGGTCAGAATCATGTCCGATGTATATTTCAGATTATAAATGTGGTTTTCCAAAATGAGCTGTCAAACCCCCCTTTTGTAACCACCTGACCCCAAATCTCCCCGGGAACAAAATTTCTCCACGTTTCAACTAATTCTCTACAACATATCAAAAATCGTTTTTTCTTTTTTTTTTTTGCTCAACGATATATTTATTTCCAAGTTTAATTTTTGATTGCTCCGCCCATCTGATGATCACAGTCGATTTTTCAACTAGCCCCTACCGAGAGCAAAGATGTTTACACATCAAAAAGCAAATTCAAACACCGTGCAAAGGCGCGCAATTCAAATTATTGAAAAAGGTCGTCTATTTGCCAATTTTTATACAGGCTGAATAGAACGGAATAAGTTTTCAGGGTTGACACAAAAATTTTTCGAGATTTTGAGCTAGATTTCAACAAAATCTCGATAAAATCTCAAGATTTTGAAATCCTCTATTTGTATGGGAAATCTAGTCGATTTGGATGTAGATGTGGCGAAATCTAGCAAAATCTCGAGTTTTGAGGGAGATGGTAACATGGTATTAGAGTAAATTTGTCGGTTCCCAGTTGTCGGTTAGTAGAAATTTTCTTCCACACTTTTGACTATTGACTTTGTTCATCTGGTTTATCTGTGGTAATAGTTTTCCCCAATCTAGTCCTAGCTTAAACATTTTTTTACATTAAAATTTTTGATAGCTAGAAATATTTTAGCTTTAATTTTTTCAAAATGAAATTTGTGATAGAGAAGTGACACTTTTTGTTGAATCTAGTTCAGGTTTTAGGCACCTTAAGACACGTTTAGTTGATTGGATGTTTGTGTACTACGA
Organism: Xylophagus ater; assembly: GCA_963422695.1. Classification (NCBI taxonomy): domain Eukaryota; kingdom Metazoa; phylum Arthropoda; class Insecta; order Diptera; family Xylophagidae; genus Xylophagus; species Xylophagus ater. The sequence goes on from CAUJSI010000001.1 coordinate 137,853, forward strand.
TTGTTTAAGAAAAATTAAAAATACCATCTATATTCTTATCCTACCATATTTTTGGTCAAAGAAAAAGAAGGAAACACCAAGAAGACAAGATATAACAATTTAAATGAAGACTTAAATTGCCATGAAATAATAAATAAATTTATTAGAAACTGTTTTCTACAGAAAAGATTAATTAGTTCAATGTTTTTCGTTTTCTAAGCGATTTTCCAAAAAATTTTCGATGAAAGTTTATTAATTAAGCGCCATAAATTAAAATTAATGTCGTTTTTCTTTTATTCATTTTCTAATTTTAAAGAGAAAACCATCATAAAAACATAAAGTAATTTAAATTTTTTGATGTCCTATGGTAGAAATGGGAGAGAAAAATTGTGAAAAGTAACACTATATCAAGGTTTTTTCTTCATGTAAGTAACCCAGACCCTGGTAGCATAAGTCTAATTTGCAAATTTTATTCAAATCGGTGTATTAGTTTTGAATGTACATGAAAGAAACTTTCTGAACAGGCATATTTCCTCTTACGACTATTTCTTTCTCCACTATCCTTACACCGATATCACTGAAATTTACAATGGCATCGTCTATTTATATAAGCAACCAATGTAATTAATTTAAACAAAATCACTTTACAAATTTTCCAATTAAATCCGAAAAACTATATAAAAAAAACGACAAAACTTTATGGTCACTCTTGTTTTTTGCTTAATAACTTCGCTGCCCCTCAGTGGATTTTGCTGAAATGCAATACCAAATCCACTATAGCAATAACCAAGTAGCATTCTATATTTCATCAAAATTGAATGACGCATTTTTGAGTTATCTTGTCCGCAGACGGATATGGAGCATTAATATAGAGAATTTTTTTCAGAATTTTGGCTCACTTTCAAAACACAATTACCTCAATTAGTTCTGCCTAAATTTCACAATTTTTTTAGCAAATGTTCTATAAAATGTCATCTTTTAAGCGCGCTATAATATAACTTGATAGGATTAGAACTACTAAAGTTATACGACTCTAAAGCCATCTATTGGAAAAAAAGGCTACGAACTTTCTACTTAACTCAATATTTCAAGGATTTTTTCTGCATAACTTCGTTTCTTCATTCTCAAATTGGCTCAGCTTCACAGAGTCTAATAGCATAAACACGTTTCGTAACTTTGATTGAAATCGGTATATAACTTTTTAAAATACATCGGAAAAACTTTATGAACAGGCTTATTTTAGGCTACAACTATTTCTTTCTCCACTATCCTTGGAACCACTTGACTGAAATTTAACATGCTATCGTCTATTTATGTAATTAATCTATGTAATTAATTTAAACAAAATAGATTCACAAATTTTCCAATTGCATCCGAAAAACCATAACCAAAAAAAACGAGAAAACTTTCTGGTCACCCTGGTTTTTCCTTTATAACTTTGCCCCCCGAGGATCGATTTTGCTCAAATGCAATACCAAATCCAGTAAAGGAATGAGGAACTCATATTATAAATTTCATCAAAATCGGATAACGCGTTTTTGAGTTGTCTTGTCTACGGACGGACGGACGGACGGACATGCATGAATCGATATAACTTTTGATTCCGTACACAACCATACCCTTGAAATTTTTCTGCTGTGATTATTTCTATGTGTTAGACACTTAGTGACAAAACTAATATACGCTCTGGTAGTACCTACCATAGGGTATAAAAAGCAAAATAATAAAATGACGTAACCACAATAAATCATAATAATTCAATAAAAGTGGAATAAATTTGGAAATTGAAAAAAATTAAATAATTAATTGATATTTTTACTGTATAAAAAATTAACAGGAAAGGAAAAAAATTTTACTTTTAATGAAGAGTTCACATTCTATTGAAATAATAGGTGTATCAAGAAGTGGTCGGCAAATATTAAAATAATGTATGTTTGCATTTGAAATATACTCTATTTTTCAGTACAATGTCCTGCAAGCTCGATACACTCAGTCGAATGCATATCCAACTTTTTTATTTCACCCCGATTATACGATTTGTTTAACCCCTCCAAATAGGCATTTGTATCGTCGATGACTTTCAAATTCTATGCAAATCTCCTACTACCGAGCCTCAAGTTTGGAGCAGATAATAGTCACACGGAGATTTATGTGGAGAATACGGAGGATGGATAAATAATTCATAGCGTAATTCATGCTATTTTGCATTGCTTTGAAGATGTGGTACAGTTAAGCATTTTCAGCTAGAAATGTTTACGTAGGATATTCAAAATACACTCATACGAGATGGCCATAATAACAGCTATTCAAGGCACTTTTATTTTCCGATCTCTTAACATGATATCACTGACTTTTTCGATAATTTCTTTAGTGCTCATAAAAATGCGTGCACGACCAATTTATTAAATCAATATTTGACAATTGTCATCGAAGGGTCTCCATAGACAGTATATAATTGTTTCTTCATTTCCTTATATAGGTGATCCAATTTCAGTTTCCTATGTTGGCAGCACTATAAATCAAGCAACTGTCGATAACTAATTGTTTTCAAAGTATTAAGCTGGCTACGGCCCGAAATTTACGAAAATTGCCGCCAAAGGATCGGCTGGTGCAGAGGGTACAGAGGCGGCTATTTAATTGATATTATTTTTCAAAATAAATGAAATACATAACATTTGTGATTAACCAAATAAAATGAATATATTTCGTTAAATTTGTGTGTTTTATTTTGTTTTAAAGTTCGGAAACTGAAGTTGGATCACCCTGTACGTTTCCCAATCCTAAAGCAGAAATCTAATCACTGATCGATAATAATAAAAAGCGAAAGTTGTTCACTTTGAATAACTGTCAAAACTAAACTAACTTTACACAAAATAGTAAAATGGTGACACTAACAGCGATATTTATTATACATCCGCCAACGTTTTAATACACCTAGCATATAGGGTAAATGTACCAAATAACAGCTGGCATCCAAATCACAGACATTTTATCTACATAGACCTTGTAAGTCATGAGGAAAAGCAAATGCTGATTCTGTCTACGTTTAGTACATAGGATTTTTCACTAATGTAAATGTTGCATTTCGACGACATTGCAGTTTAAGACCAGACCATGTGAAACTTCTATGCATAAATTTCAAAAGCACATACAAATTTATTACTGCATGTTGTGATGTATTTTGTATACTATTTGTAATTTAAAAGAATTTAGAATAAATGATGTTTTGCAGATTTTTTTGGGGAACATTACTGAAAACGGCCATAATTATAATTATACCAATGGCGAAGGGCTGCGATTTGTTATATTTGCCCTATTTAATATTTTTTCTTTATTAATTATTTATGCAGACAAAGTAGAAAATATTATATTTTTCTCGCTCGAATAAAAATCGCTTTAACGTGAAAACTAAGAAAGAAATTATGTGATTCGATATCATAAGTATGATTAGCAAATATTCAAATAAAATAAAATACACAATAATGTGTATCGAGATCTCATTTCCCGATCAACAATACAAAAACCAAACCACACTTAGCCCTTAACTAATTTGGGACCGCAAAATATGTTCGAAATCGTTCGACATCATCAGACACGATTTTATCCTGCCCTTAGTTTTTTTTTAAACAAAAAATAATAGTGGTCAGGTGAGAAAAATAGCACTTGCTTTAAAGCGGGCGATAAAAGCAAAAATTACGAAAAAGTAAATAAAGAAAAAACGGTGCATTCATTTTTTCGTACAAAAAAATATTATTTTAGAAAATTTTCTAAAAAAAACTGATTTCAGTAACCCTGGAGGCAATCTCGAAGGACGCGACAGACGCAAGGAATGCGACGGACGCCTGAAGTGTCAAATAGAAGTTAATTTCAGTAGGTATTCCGTCACTTGGCCACGTTACGTGTATTCGGTCACTTGGCCAGGTGAGCGTGGCCGACCAATGGGAACGAAGCATTTGTCTCTTTCTGTGTGCCTCTATTTCTAGGGGCGTGGCAGGGGAGTGGTGGAAATGAGGGCGTGTGGGAATTGCTGTGGGAGAATTTAACCAGGATACATCTGGTGGCAATTAATTTTTCGTGGTAAATGCATGTAAGTTTATGGAAATAATGTGTGGATCAACTGCGATCATTCGTCAAAACGCAGGTGTGGGAAAGGGATAAGTGGATAAGAAATTTTGGTATAAAAGGGCCGAATTATCTGAAGATCAGTGATTTATTAAAAGAAATTTCAATAGTACGGACTGTAACATAGTTGGAATAAAGCATTCAAACGAACAAGATGTGTTTTCCAATTTAAATATCATGGAATATAATACACGGACAAAAGTGATTTAAAAAAAAGGTTCCAAATAACAACTCAACGGGAAGTTTTTGTACGGACGTTTAATTTAACCGGGTATAAGATTAATTTCCAAATTAGTTCGATACCCGAGAATGAAGATCCGACTCGTTGAATTAAATCAGCGATAGAAAGTGTTGTTGAGAAAGCCACAGAAAGTTTGGAACCAAGTGATTTTGTAGGTTTCACATTCTGTGGGAAAAACTTTAATGAAGCGGGCCCCGGCTGGGTTACTTTTAAACTAGTGAGTGAAGTTAAATTTGACGATATCTGGGAAATGATTTCCAAAATTTTCCAAAGCAATTCCGAGGGAATAAGCACCGATACATTTGGTTTAACTCAAACTTCGGTAAAAATGAATGTGGGAAGAGAACGGAGATATAATAGTTTCGATGAGGAAAGTGCAAAGCGGAGAGGTATAGTACAGATTAAAAATAAAGACAACTTGTGTTTACCGCGTGCAATAGTTGTTGCAACAGCAAATGTGGACAAAAGTGTTGAGTATAAAAAAATTAGGGACAATGTAGGAGAGCAAACAAAGGCGGTAGAGAAATTATTGGCGGAAAGTCAAATAGAAATACCTATAGAAGGGGCTCGAATACCTGAGTTAACGAAATTTCAACACCATTGAAAAGACTTTAAAATAACAGTATATCAGTATATCAACAGATATGGCACAGATGTATTGTTTGAAGTAAGTAATGACGGTAAACGAATAAATTTGCTGTAATGCGACGGGCATTATAACGTGATTACCTCACTAACGGCAGCCTTCTGCTGCACATATTATTGTTAAATATGTCATGCGAGCTACCAGGTTAAAAATGAGCATCGATGTGTTGCAGCCTGCCCATGTTGTTAAGAGACCCCGGCCTGTGAAAAAGGTGTTGTAAATAAGTATTGTACAGCATGCAATGGGTATTTTAGAGGAACTATATGTTTCGAAAATCATCTAAAAAGTGTTTGTAAAGAACTAAAACGGTGTGTGGAATACCTGAAACTGTACCGGAGATATAGATTTCACGTATGCGGAGAAATATTTTGCAACAACTGTCGAAAACATGTCGCTGGCAATCACCTATGCTTTATAACTACAAATTCGGATAAAATGGATCAACGTAATAATTTTTACGCATTTTACGACCTAGAAACGCGGCAAGATAAAGTTCTAGATGGCGGGGAAGCAATAAAATTGCATAAGCCGAATTTATGCATTTTTTCTAAACGATGTAATGTATGCATTAATGTGGAAGGACAATATTGTTGTGAAAAGTGCGGATGTAGAGTCAAAATTTTACAAGAAAACGTTATTGAATTTTTTTTTAAATATTTATTAAATGTGCGAAAAGTCCATAAACGTGTTATAGTGCTCGCGCATAACGGCCAGGCGTTTGATCACGAATTTATTTTGAACTATGTGCTCCAAAAGACTCATATTAAACCGGAATTGGTCATGCGAGGTACAAAAATCATTTTGATGATTATTGGGAATGTAAAGTTCATAGATTCCTTGAACTACTTCCCGACGCCACTGTCAAAAATACCACAAGCCTTTGGTCTGGCAGACAAATTTAAAATAGGATATTTTCCCCACTTATTTAATACAATAAGTAATGAGAAATATATCGGAAAATTGCCAGGAGTTGAATTCTATAGTCCGAATACTATGAATACTGATGATCGAAAATGCTTTCTACACTGGTATGATGATCACAAAAACGACGAAATCAACATGCAGCGTGATCTGATAGATTACTGCAAAGCGATGTCGATATTCTAGCAGAAGGGTGTCTCAAATTTCGAAGTTTGATGCTGCGGGAATGTAATGTATGCCCATTCGCGGAAGCAGTAACCATAGCGTCTGCGTGTAACCTGGTATTCAGACGTAATTTGCTTCGGTCGTACACAATGGGCCTAATACTAAAAGCAGGCTATCGTGAGGAAAAAATCACATCGAAAGATGCTATACAGTGGTTACTTTGCGAGGAAAGACAACGTAAAATAAAAATCCGGCACGCGTACAATCTGAAAGAAGCTGGTATAAAGGGGGTAAAAGTTGATGGCTACTGCGAGGAGACGGGACAAATTTTTGAATTTCACGGCTGCTTTTACCACGGTCACACCGTCTGTCTCCCACGGAATAGAGGTGTTTGTCTGTATGAAGGCGTAGGCGAGACATTAAATTCCCGATACGAATCTACAGTATTTAAAACTGAGAGGCTTCGATCTTCGGGATATGAGGTAATCGAAAAGTGGGAATGTGAATTCCGAAAGGAAATGCATGCTAAATTTATGAAACATGGTCTTATGAGGTGCGGCAAAAAACAGATGGCCTCTTCACAGAAATGATGAATAAATTCCTAAAAATGAAACAGGAAGCTTCTGGGTGGCCTAGTACATGTGTTACAGAGGAGGAAAAACTTGCATATGTTAAAGAATTCTTTCAGAATGAGGACAGAGTAGTAGAAACGCAAAAATGGAAAAAAAACCCTGGTTTAAGTTCCACTGCTAAGCTGATATTAAATTCATTTTGGGATAAATTTGGTCAACGAGAAAACCAATCGAAAACCTCTATAATAACACATCCAGTTGGGTTATATTCACTTTTATCGGATCCTTCTAAAGCAGTTAACCATATTTTACCAGTTAATGATGAAACGCTGATTGTGAACTGGGAGTATAAAGAAGAGGCTGCAGATACTCTGACTACAATCAATGTGTGTATAGCAGCCCACACTACGATACAAGCACAGTTGAAACCGTATTCATATCTGGAGAAATTGGGGGAAAGAGTATTATATTACGATAACGACTCTGTTAAATATATAAGCAGAGATGGTGAATATGACTCCCTGTTGGAAATTTTGTTGGAGATATGACTGAGCAGGCCCTGTTAAAAGGCAATTCTGATGCGGAGGGGTCCTGTTGAAAACAGATCTCACACGGACAGGCCCTGTTAAAAGTCAATTCTGATGCGGAGGGGTCCTGTTGAAAGCAGATCTCACACGGACAGGCCCTGTTAAAGGCAGTTCTGATGCAGACAAGCCCTGTTGAAATTGGTTCTGATGCGGACAGGTCCTGTTGAAAGTAGTTCTAATGCGAACATTCCCTGTTAAAAGGTAGTTCTAATACGGAGAGGTTCTGTTGAAATTTGTTCGGATGCGGACAGGTCCCGTGTGATGCCGACAGGTTCTGTTAAAAAAGCGGTCTTGGTTTGATGAAGGGCAATACAGCTTCTATCTGAAAAAAATGGTGTAAAAAAAATCGCACTGGCCACTGTTAAAATGTCTATTAAGAATGCTATGAATTTTGTGCAGAGAGTTTAAAAACCTGTCTACAACATTACAAACGCAGGCTATTTAGCTTTACTCAAATCATCATGGAGTGTCGTGGGAGGCGGCTATACATCTATTCATGGTATTATAAAATTTTTACAGTGAAGTTTGCATAATAAAATAAATGATGTTAAAGGACTGGCGATGTACTCAGAAATACAGCAATAGTATGCGATTAAGATTACTGCGGATGCTCGAATTTAAATACTTTGAGGGTGCAGCATTCTCTTGCTCCAATGTGTTTAGCACATAAAGCATGTTGTAGCCTGGAAAATGTCTACTTGCTGAAACAGTATGTAATATAATGAAATAAAGAAAAAATAGACACGATTTAAATCAGAAAATAATAGTTATTTCATTTTGATTTACAATTTCATTTAGACTTAAAAATAATCTTTCTTACAGTCGATATATATTTTTAATATTATATTTACATATTTCCACTTAAACATAATCTTTTTTACAATCACTATATATTTTACACTTAAAATATTTAATAATGTTTGGTGTGCTTGAGCACAGAGGGGATGGAATTGTTGTGGTACACCCAGTACATAAAGTCTTTCCGACCAAAAAAGCGTTTATTGAACCCTATATTTAACATATTTCGAAATTTAGTTTTTGTAAACGCGTAAAATTTTATTTAAATTTATTAACATATTTCGAAATATAAACAATTTTGAAATATCTTATTAAAATTATTAATTTGCTTCGACATTATTTTTTCATGTCGAAAGACAATAAAATTTGTATATTAATGAATTATAGTACTGCGAAAATAAAATTCATTTTTTTCATACAAAATAATAAAAAAATTGCATACGCGCAAATTTTTGAAGTAATTATTCTTCTTCAAAAATAATTAATTTTCGTCTATTCCGCAAAAATTACTAATATCGGTCAAAGTACGATGAACTTAAAGTACTTTGACAAATTTTTATTGTAAAATTTTGCTATCGATTTGAGATCAATTATGAATCAGTAGTTTTTGATTTCCCGACGCGTTTAGATATATTCTAACCTTTATTGCCGGTCGCGGTTTTACTAAAAAGATAATAAGTTGCTGTTTTTGTTAGTTTCGTTTTGAAACAAAGTTTTAATAAAACCCGGGCGAATGAAAAGTCTTTGGTTACAAAAAGAGTATATTTTTTAGATATTAAAGTATTTTAAAAAAGAAGGATAAAGTAAATAAATTGTTTTAATAAAAAGAAAAGAGAGTAAATTGTTTCAGTTTAAGTTACAAAAAGAGTATATTTTGTAGATATTAAAGTGTTTAAGAAAAAGGATAAAGTACATAAATTGTTTTAATAAAAAGAAAAGAGACTAAATTTTTTCAGTTTAAGTTACAAAAAGAGCATATTTTGTAGATATTAAAATGTTTAAAAAAAAGGATAAAGTACATAAACTGTTTTAATAAAAAGAAAAGAGAGTAAATTGTTTCAGTTTAAGTTACAAAAAGAGTATATTTTGTAGATATTAAAGTGTTTTTTTAACAAAAAAGGGAGAAAGTAAATAAATTGTTTTAATAAAAAGAAAAGAGAGTAAAATGTTTCAGTTTAAGTTACAAAAAGAGTATATTTTGTAGATATTAAAGTGTTTTTTTAAAAAAAGGATAAAGCAAATAAATTGTTTTAATAAAAAGAAAAGAGAGTAAATTGTTTCAGTTGAAGTTACAAAAAAGAGTATATTTTGTAGATAATAAAGTTTTTTAAAAAAAGGGATTAAGTAAATAAATTGTTTTAATAAAAAGAAAAGAGAGTAAATTGTTTCAGTTTAAGTTACAAAAAGAGTATATTTTGTAGATAGTAAAGTGTTTTTTTTTAAAAAAGGATAAAGTAAATAAATTGTTTTAATAGAGAAGAGAGTAAATTGTTTCAGTTGAAGTTACAAAAAAGAGTATATTTTGTAGATAATAAAGTGTTTAAATAAAGGGTAAAGTAAATAAATTGTTTTAATAAAAAGCAAAGAGAGTAAATTGTTTCAATTGAAGTTACAAAAAGAGTATATTTTGTAGATATTAAAGTGTTAAAAAAAAGGATAAAGTAAATGATGTGTTTTAATAAAAAAAAAGGGATAAGCGTTTTCAATTTTTCTTTATTAAAATTGTATAGTTTTTCCGGGAGTTCTGTCCTCCGGAACGAAAAATATTTCATCACTGAGAAGTTGCCCCTAGTTGATCGACAAGGATCCTCCTCCGTCCCTCCGATTACACAACAAAATTGGCGACCGTGACAGGACCTGAGTTGCATTGCGTAAAAAGTTTTCTCACACCTTCGAAACAAAATATAAAGTTGTGTATTGAAGTGACTGATGAACGATTCGAATCCATTACCAGAGGCAAACACCAACGAACGCGAGAAAACGTTCGACGAACAATTCGACGAATTCTCGTTCGATAACACCAGTCCGGTTTTCCGATCACCAACGCTCGAACCTGGGCGCGCCAGAAGCGGACGAATATTTTCCGCTCCAAATTTTCCACACCATCTGGCACAATCAACTCCAACATCTCCAACGAGAGACGCTTTTCCGGGAACAAAGAGTCCAAGGAAACAATTACTACAGAAACATTTAAATTTTAAGATAGACCAAGTGTTAGGAACAAAAATTAAAGAACCCAAAATGTCCTTGGATTTCAATAAAATATCACAACTTGTATTCAACTCCATCCCTTTATTACATGCGGAACTCGGAACTCGGAAGCAGTTGCCCGTCGAACCCCTCACGGAATTCGCGGGGCGCATGAAGACACTCCTAAAAGAGTGTATTAATTTGGCAATACAACGACATCCAAAGCACTATGTATCAGTGACTAAGGATTTGGAGGAGACGGCTATGTTTACTTTCTAGGCTGGGATGTTGAATTCGAACCATCGGTTGTTATTTCTCTATGAAAAGCATGAGAATTTCGAGGCCATAGCCGAAAAAGCTGAATACCTGGAGGCCGCGGAAAAACAATTCGCATTGACACCCGCCAACCCTACAATAACTTTCACACAGATGGGCCATTCGGAAGCCCAAACAAAATAATGAACTGAATGGGAGCGACTTCATCAATTATAAAAATTCTAGAAATTCAAACACCCAAAATAACCACATCTTTAGTAACAATAATTCTAGGTTTAATAATAATACTAGTAGAAACTCGAATAACTATCCCAACAACAGAAATAATAGCTATAACAATAACAACAACAGAAATAATAACTATAGCAATAACAACAACAGAAATAATAGCTATAACAATAATAACAATAGGAATAATAATCAAAACTACCGAGACAACAACCAAACTTTTCCCAACAACAACTACAACAACAATAATAGCACCAGCAAGCACAATAACAATTATAACAATTATAACAGCAATACGAATAGAAACACCAATTATCAAAGCTCCAATTTTAGTGGTAATAACCGTAACAATGACAATAGATTTGTTGGAGGCATCAACCATAACCGAAAAGACAATTACGGAAATATTGACAACGAAAATCAAAATAGAAATACAAGCTTCACGACCGCAATGTGGGTTTTGCAACCGACCGGGGCATGTTTACAACCAATGCCGCACTCGCATGAACACCCCATATTGTAGTCAATTCAAAACTCATGGACATACGACCGACAGCTGCAATTTACAGACAACACAACCCACTAGCCGAATAAGCATGTTAGCTAAAGAACCGTACGAACACAGCGGCTCCAATGACTCGATACCTGATATACGTATTTGCAAGTTCTGCCGTCGGCACGGACATGAAATAAAACATTGTCTAGCAAAAGAGTTGTGGGACAATGACAATGCATCATCCAATGAACCAGCGGAAAACTAAAAAAGGGCTGCCACCCCAACCCCCCCTTAAAAAAGACGAGGTGTCAGCCCCCCAATAAAAACCCAAATGTCAACAAATGTATGATTCAAGTGCCTCTACTCATTTTAAAAAACGGTCCGGCCGAACTCTTGGTCGACACGGGCGTAGATATTAGTTTAATAAAAAACTCATCTTTAAAGGAAAACGTATTAATAAACACTAAAGAAAAGACAAATATATAAACCGTTTTCGGCAGCGGACATACTTTGGGTACTTGTTTGACTGAATTTCCCCCACCCCTATCTCAATCATGTAAGTTCCATGTGGTGGAAAAAACAATTCCAATCCCTGGAGATGGGATTCTTGGATTCGATTTCTTGTCAAAAAATTGCAATATTGAATGCCCTAATAAACGTGTAACTTTTCCTAAGATTGCTCTGGGTAAAGACGACTTCGGAATACCTTTTATTGACTGCGATTACCTAAATCCCTTGAAAAAGGTCCATATAAATGTCGCTCGGAAACAGGTCGAAAGGCCAGTCTCCGAAGCTAAAATCGTAAGTAGCCCAAGCAATGGACAAGCTATAAGGAATCAGAGTATGGATGAGAAGAAATATACGATTGAGTGTAAAAAATCAATCTGTATTCCAGATCGTTCCAGAAAATTGATCCAAATAAGGGTGGATTTCCAACAAGGAAGACTCTGTTTGTCACAAGTTTTAGACGAAGGAGTGTATCTGGGAAGTGGTTTGGTCAGACCAGTTGATGGAGAAATAACGCTTTGTGTACTCAATGTACAGTTAGAACGAAAGTAAATCGCACCTTTTAGTTTTCATACTCGCCCGCTCAATTTTTACCCGATTCACGACATCGAACACGGACAGAACCCTATACCGGAAGAGGTAGTTAAAAATTTATGTAGCATAAATGAAAATTTCAGTGACCAACGAAATCAAGAATTAACTGAAAATTTGCGACTTGACGAAAACGCGACGGAAGAAGAAAAAAATTCTATAATACAAATTTGTAAGGAATATAACGACATATTCCATCTACCAGAAGATAAATTAACACATACAAACTCCTATGAACACTTCATACCAATAAAACAAGACCACGCACCAATAAACCAAAAAATGTATCGCCTTCCGGAAAAACAACGCGAAATAATCCAAGAACAGGTCCAAGAAATGTTGGAAAACGAAATAATAACACCAAGTAAAAGCCCCTGGAACAGTCCTCTATTAGTAGTACCCAAAAAAAGTGGACCAGACGGAGAAAAACGATGGAGGGTAGTAGTGGATTTCCGCAAATTAAATGAAATCACTATTGGCGATGCTTTTCCTTTACCTCGCATCGAAGATATTCTGGACCAGCTTGGTCACTCGAAATACTTCACTACGTTAGACCTCGCTAGTGGTTACCATCAAGTATTGGTGAACAAGAAGGATAGAGCGAAAACCGCTTTCAGTACCCCTATCGGCCATTATGATTTTTTGCGAATTACTTTCGGGCTCACTGGAGCTCCAGCCACTTTTCAACGTCCTATGAACCACGTGTTGTCGGGTTTACAAGGTTTTCTATATTTCGTGTATAATGACGACATAGTCATATACGGGAAAAATTTATTAGACCACAACTTAAAATTAGGTCCCATTTTTTCTAGGTTACGGGAACACAATTTAAAGTTACTACCGGAGAAATGTAATTTCCTCCGGAAGGAAATAATATATTTGGGACACCAATGATCAGCCAAAGGCGCTCTGCCCGACCCCTTCAAGATAGCTTGTGTCCAAAATTTCCCAGTACCCAAAACAATTCGTCAAGTCCAATCCTTTTTGGGCCTGGCGAACTATTATAGGAAATTTATACCCAATTTCTCATAAGTGGGGGAACCTTTGAACACATTATTACGCAAAAATATAAAATTTAAGTAGACTGAACTCTGTGAAGAAGCCTTCCAAATGCTAAAGAAAACTTTGATATCCTCCCCTCTTTTATTATATCCTGATTTTACTCAGCCTTTCAATCTGACAACGGATGCAAGTAACGAAGCTATTGGGGCAGTGCTATCTCAAGGCGAAGCCGGTAAAGATAAGCCAATATCCTACGCTAGTCGATCCTTAAATAAAACGGAACGGAACTATTCTACCATAGAAAAAGAATTACTAGCAATCGTATGGGCTACAAAAATTTTTCGATGTTACCTCTATGGTAGAAAGTTCACCGTCTATACCGACCACAAACCATTGAAAGGAGTATTTAATGTTAAGGACCCTACAAGCCGATTAATCCGTTTCCACCACAAACTTTCCGAATACGACTATCAAATAGAGTACAAAGCCGGCGGATATAATACAAATGCCGATGCTCTCTGTCGTATTCCTTCCACTAATTCTGAATTAAGTCCAGGAACCTGGCCAGACCAGAAAAAATTAACTACAGAATCTGAGCAATTGCAAAATCATCTATGTTACTCCAATTAACCCAAGAAATACAGAATACAAACAAAACCTATGGATGGACACAATTACTAAACAAAATCACTGAAAAAACCGAATCAAACGCTAAAGAAAAGAAATATTCTACCACTGAAGCCTGTAAACCGAATAACAAATTTTTGAAGAGATATACAGACGTACTTCGATACGATCACTCACGAATAGTAGTACAACGTGGAAAACACGATTACATAAACGCAAATTTAGTTGATATGCCAAATTTAAAAATTAAGTATATTGCACTATAAAAATCACTAACACAAATTAGTTACTTTGCTGAGTTTTTCTTAATAAAAGAAAAACCCAGAAAACACGAGAATAATTTATTTATAAACAAACAAAACGATTTCCGCGAAATGTCTCCAGACTATTCGGGAAATACCGCCATCTAATGTACAAAAGATCTATTCCAGAAAACTCCAAATTGCAATTGTTTACACTTCTCAATAACAATAGCAATGACTCATAGCACATACAAAAGATATTTTTAGGAGGAAATAATAATAGATCATTGGCACAAACCTAAACAATGATTAGAGCTTTCTAGAACTATTGTTTGTATATTGAATATTCTAGAAATCTTCTATGTGTAAACATTGCCACCTAGTTTTTAGAAAACGACCAGGCTTTTCGAGAATATTCCGAGACACACCAATTTTATATAAATAGCCGCCGGGATTCAAGTAGAGAATCAATTCAGATCAGAACTTCAAACAATGAACTTGAAACATTCGGAGTAAAACTAAAGCTTTGATCTTAAAAGTAATTAAAATAGCGAAGCTCTAAAACTGTGATAAATAATTGTAATAATTAAATTATTGAAAGACAAATATTTTTAAGACTAATTGTTAAGCGGAAATAATTACAAATAAAGTTTATACACTAAGTTCACATAAATAAAAAGTGTTATCATTCTAATAACATCGAACCGAAAGACTAGCACGCTACAATATTTTAACCCAAGGTCCTTTAGCTACAACCATCGAAAACTTTTGGTCCATGATATGGCAATACAACACCCGAACCATAGTTATGTTGTCTAGATTAAACGAAGAAAATAAGGTCAAGTGCCATAGATATTGGCCAAAAAGAATCGGCAAATCCTATACCATGGAATTGAACTCGGTGAATTTAAATCTAGAATATTCAACCTATACTGTACAAACTAATTTTGTTCACAGGACTTTTACACTTACAGACACAAACACAAAAATCGAACGTCAAATAAATCAATTTCAATACACTACCTGGCCCGATTCGGGTACTCCGACAAATACCTCCCATTCTCCCATTTTTACCATGCGACACAAAATCAAAACTCCACAATTCCTAACCCTGGACCGCCAGTAATACATTTTAGCGCCGGAATCGGACGATCAGGCGCATTTTGTTTAATCGACATCTGTTCCAAACTGTTACAAAAACATTGTGAAGACCAATGCTCAATTCCAAAATTATTAATGGAAATCCGTCAATATAGAAAAGGACTAATACAAACGCCCGAACAAATAAAATTCGTGTACCAAATGGTTCAGGAAGAAATAGGACAAAGAGAAATAACCAAACACCTTCAAAAAGAAATTATAATGAAACAAATAAACGTGGTAACTAGGAATCAGGCTAGACTACAACCAGAAGAAACAAAAGAGAACTTAGCAAAAAATAATGAGTCAGAATCAAATAAAATCTGTGTCCAAACCCACGTAAAACCAACAGACGCAAATACCAAGCCGAATATAATAAATTTAAATAAATCACCTTTAGCTGAATTGTGAAATACAGAAGCTAACGCATCATACGAAACATCAGAATCCAAAACAGAAGAACAAATCGAAATTTTAACGGACCCGCGTGATATCCAAACATTGCTAAAATCACAGGATGACTCTCCTTTAGGAGTTCATGCCGGTATTCAAAAAACGTTTAATCGTATCCGAAAAAACTACCGCTGGAAAAATATGTTACAGGATATAACCAAATACATAAATAAGTGCATAAAGTGCCAACGCAATAAAAAGGGAAGAGGTTTGAAAATGCCAATGAAAATTACGGATACGGCAAATCGACCTTTCGAAAAAATTTATTTGGATATTGTTGGACAACTTCCGACATCACAACATAACAATAAGTATATTTTAACTTTACAAGACGATTTGACAAAAATCCTGGATTGTTTTGCTATACCCAATGCCGAGACGACCACAGTGCCCGAATGCTTCTACCGGAATATTGTTCTAAAATATTTAGTCATAAGCTAATAACCGACCAAGGTTCGAATTTCACCAGCGATTTGTTTAAACGCATATGCAAATTATTACACATCGAAAAGGTGCAAACTACTGCTTACCACCTCCAATCAAATGGATCACTAGAACGCACTCACGGACCACTTATCGAGTATTTGCGTACAATGGTCGACGACAATATTGACACATGGGACCAATACCTCTCTGAGGCTGCCCTCGTACACAATCACACACCACATACGGATAGTAAATTTACATCGATCCACGCATTATACAGATATCACCGAGCTCTCCCCACCAATCTTACAAAAAAACCTGATCCAATATATAATTTCGACGATTATTGTAGTACCATCAAATATAAACTACAAAAAATACATACTACGATGAGGGAAAACCTAATAAAAGCGAAAAGCAAATCAAAGGAGTACTATGAAAAAATTCAGTGGCAACAAAATTTCATGTAGGAGAAATGGTTCTATTAAGAAATGCAGCCAAGAAACATAAACTTTCCCCCGTTTGGATGGGCCCCTTCGAGGGAAAAAGGGATTTGACGATCTGAATACCTCTATACAGGTGGGAAAAAGGTTAAGAAGAATTCATAATAACCGCTTTAAAAAATTCTAACCAGACACTGTCTAAATCTTCAAAAACTTTACTGCCAAAAGATAACGACATACCCTAAATTCAGAAAAGACAACTTTATCACACCTATCTATAAAACAAAAACCCGAGGAAATGTAAGATACTAACATATATATATTTTTTTTCCGATGACTAAAATTCTCAAAAACTAATACCCAACCCTAAGCATAGAGAAAGTCTACTTTTTTACATACAATATTTCAAAATTAGGTAAAGTTCAAGTTTAGCCATTTTTTTTTTATGGTAAACATTGAACATGATTTGTACCTATGTACATGAATAAAACCTGAGGAGATCTCAATGTAAATTAAATATATTTATATATATAGATTAATATATACATATATATAATATATAACCATTGCAGAACAACTTGCAGTAAAATACCAAATACGAAACTAAACAAAACAAAATATGGCACCACTAAAATTTTTTTTTTTCACATATTTTATGTACAGTCATTCAAAGACGAAACGAAATTTTCTTTTAATATTTTGGATACAAAATCTTCATAAGAACAATTTTCCAAATTTAATCTTTGTTGACATATGAAAAACTCCCCGTAGAAAGCCTAAGGTACCATGTATAAGATATATTATAAATCATTTATCATTAATTTCTAATCTATCAGTTTTATTTGATAAATGTTTTGTTTCACTAATTTTGCCGGAATCATAGTCTGTGCATTTCTTTTTAAAATAAAAGTAATCATGGAAAATTTTTCTTTTTTGAGACGAGTCGATTAGTCTTTCATTTACTTTATTTGCAATCATTATTAACATTTGCCTCGAAAGATGATACACATTCGACATCATCATCGGAATCTGAACCTATCAATGTAATAGTTTCAACAGGTTTTCAGGTTATTCATACAACCTTTTCAATGAATCCCTGACAAAGGGCTATGTCAATTTCAAAATTTCCTAAAAATCTATGCTTGTTAACCTTGATACGTTTAATTTATTTTTATAAATGTGGAACCTCAAATAGCATTTCTTTAATTTCCTTATAATATTGTTCATCCTAAACCGATTAAAAAATTTGGTTTCTATATTAAATACCTTTTCCCTAAGGTAAACAGAAAAAAGCAGAGAAAACAAACAAACAAAACACCTAAGAAAAGGGAAACACTAAGGAAAAGTAAATGAATAAAAAAAAAAAAATTTTTTTTTCAAATAGTTCAAAAACAAAAAATTTATTATTTATTATTTGTAAACAAGACAAAAAACCAATTACATGCCAGTTTCAGGCATGATTATACTGGACTCCACCAGCATGAAGCTCCAGAAATAACCTCCTTGCCCGAAACTGATGGTCATTCCAGGAACCATGTGTCAAACACACGGTCCCCACACGAAACTCGATCCCACCATCATTTCCTCCTCCTCGTCCCCTCCGTAGATGGCAACTCTGGCCATCTAAAAAAAAAAACTATTACATACAAATAAAAATATAAATATGTTTAAATAACTTACCGCAGGTATGCCGTCCCACGGCATCAACCCACAATGGTAGGGAAACACCCCCGGCACTGGCACCCAAATAGCACAGTGAGGATCCGACCCCAATGTGACGAACCTATTTAGGTTCCATTGCCTCCTTGACTGTAAACACATAATGGAAAGCACCATGTTTGATCAAAATTAAAACACAACAGAATATTTAGAACGAAACCACCGGCAAATTTCATATCCAGAATAATTTTTAAAAAAAATAAATTTCACTTTTTTTTGTTTTTTTTTCTAATAAGATCACTTTTAATCATATTTCAGTAAAGGAATAAATTCAGTATACTACAACTTTGTTGCAAAAATGTATTACAGTAATATCTAGTTAAAACCCTAATTTTAATCATGACATTTAATTTTCATTTTGGATTGCAAATTTTTTTTTTATACATTTCTCTCAATTTTGTTAAAGGAAACATGAAGCTGCTAATATTGTTGTCAATGTGCGTAAACTACTCATACACTCAAATCCAAATATAACTCTTAAATAACACGGGAATTTTATTTGAACTAGTAGGAATTACCGTAATTTACCAAACAACGTGGAATATTTATACAAGAATGGGGCTGTATCAGGAGGACGAAACATTAAATTTCCTTACACTCTGTGACACCAAAATTAGAGACCTCTGTACTATGTCTGGAGCAATGTCTAAGGCTTCTTGTTCGTATTGGCATGCAGAATTTCAAAAACTATCACATTAAATAAAAATACAAATAGAAGCGGTTAACTATTTCAACATCAATAGGCGAAAAAAACGAGCATGGTCCAACATCGTCGGAACGGGAATGAAACATTTATTTGGGACAATAACCGAGGCCGACGCGAAAGAAATTAACAATAGAATTAAGACTTTAGAGGAACATGATTCCGAAAATATACACCTTATTCAAAAGCAAACAACAATAGTACAATCTGCTTTTGATAAGTTACACAAAGTAATTACTAACATAACCATCCAGCAAAAGAATCTTCAGAACAACGATTCGAACTTTTTCCTAATAAATTACAAACCGAAATTCGTAACTTAAAGCACGATTTTCAAATACTACACATACGAACGGAAATAAACGAAATCCCAATATTCACACTACATTTAATACAACAAGTGTATAATCATTAGAACGAACAGTTTTCAATGCTATCTTCCCTTCAACAACGCAAAGTTCATCCTTCAATAATTTCGGCGGAAACATTAATTAAAATCCAAGCGGAAATAGCGAATGATACTAACGCATTACACTTGGATTTCCCCACTCTGAACCAAATGATAAGAGTCGATGCGGAACATTTGCGAAACGGTATTCTAGTACGCATATCTTTTCCTCTACCTGCCAAAGAAATATATTCACTGAACAAAGTATACTTGTTCCCAACTGCAATAAATCAATTAAATTTTGCAATTTTGAAACGAAAACTGAATATATTCTAAATAATACCAAAAAGGGTTATTCTATCGAATTAGCAACAAACGAATTTAGGCATACATGCCAAGAAATACTGGTAAACCATTTCATCCCTCTGTTATTTGTAAAATCACTCAACCACGCCAGGTGGGCCCACTCAACACTAAGTGCCTACCAAATTTGCTACTCAAACAACAATCTCAAGTAGCAGATTGTATCTATCACGTGTTGAATAATATACGAGACATTGTAACCAAACTGGTAAGAAAGAACACATGGTTATTCTCTTTCCGGCAAACACGAATATTTTCGATTGAATGTCCTGAAGAGCATTGGTTCCCAATCTTTTTGCAGTCGGGGAACACTAAACTCTGATATTTTTTTGCGTGGAACACTTATAACAAAACATAAGTCATATGGTTTAAAGCAGGGGTTGCCTCCTTTGGAAATCAAAACTCCATTCTTCAAAGTGTTATTTTGATAAAAGAATAAAATTCTGATGTTGATTGATGCAAATATTTTTATTTAAAAATCATTTAAAAGTACAATACTTAAAAAAGCATTTCTCGAATCTAATGTGATACATGAGCTTGGTGATCTTTGCAGATTTCAGCAATATTGGGACGAATAAATGACAAAGCCACTCGCATCTCCTCTTCTAAATTTCCCAGGCTTTCGCGTTTGTTTGTTTTAATATTAGTCATCGTTGAAAATCCTGCTTCGCAAAGGTATGACGTGGAAAATAATAATAATGTGTTTAGTGCTCTTTTTGCTACAGCCGGGTATTCATCTTTAACAGAGATCCAGAATTTTTCAGGAGTATTTTCAATGAACTTTAATTTTAATCCACGGTCTGAAGAGAGCGACGTCAGTTCCTCTTCTTCATTCAGAGTAAAACTGGAGAGGTCGGATGAAACAAACGGATTTCTTATCCAATCAAATTGTTCAGTTTTTAACAATGGAAAATATTTTTCAAAATTTTCTTCTATTGTTGTTAAATGTTCGATTATTAAAGATATTAATTCCACGTTTGTATCCTGCACAGAAGGGAACATTTCTGTGTTTGATTCTCTGATGTGTCTTTTCCATAATAAAAGTTTCTTTTTCATTGCACATAATTTCTCAGTCGAAGTAAGAATGTTTTCGTTGTTTCCTTGCATACTTGTATTAACAGTATTAAAGTGAGAAAAAATATCAGCTAAATAAGCCAAATTATGGCGCCAATTATCATTTTTTGGATATTTCACAAAAGTTTCGTGTTTTTCAGTTTCAAAAAAAACCAGCAATTCATTCCTTAATTGCAACACACGATTTAAAGCCTTTCCACGTGACAACCACCTCACTTCTGTATGAAGAAGTAAACATTCGTAGTCTGCGTCCATTGATGAACAAAGTTGTTTGAAAATTCGCCTTTTCATCGGTCTCATTTTAATAAAATTAACCATGGAAACAACTTGATCCAAGACTTCGTTTAGTTTCTTGGGCATTGTCTTTATGACAAGTACTTCTCGGTGCAAGAAACAGTGATGAAATATTATATTTGGATTGATTGTTTTCACTAAAGTCACAAATCCTCTGACTGATCCCATCATAGATGCTGCTCCGTCGGTGCAAATACCGACACATTGATCCCATGATAATTTTAACGTATTCAAATATGACGTTATCGCGTCAAATAAGTCATGACCAGTTGTACGCCCCAAAAGTTCTTTGCAGCATAAAAATTGATTTATTATTTGCTGTCCATAAATAAACCGTACAAAGCCTAAGAGCTGCGCCTTGCCACTTATATCAGTTGATTCGTCTATTAGTAATGCAAAGGCATTATTAACAAGTTCACCTGCGACTATTCTTTCAATGTAGCAGGACATGTCATTAATTCTTCTGTTAATTGTGTTATCCGACACCGGAATCTTTAAAATTTCCTTCTTTGCTTCTTCCCCAAACATAATTGTCACTATTTCGCAGCAGGCAGGTAAAATGAGAGATTCTGCTATTGTGTGTGGCTTTAATTTTAATGCTACTAACTCAGCAATTTTATACGACGCAAGTTGAGCTTTATCACTTACTTTCACTGTTTTTTCAAATTGTCTTTTTTGGTTATCTTGCATTTCCAAAAGCCTTTTGAAGTATTCTTTATTTTTTGATGCAAGATTTTTATGTTCACTTAAAAAATGACGATTTAATTTAGCGGGCGCCATCGCGCTATTTGCAAGTTTTTTTCCGCATACAATGCAGAGAGGGGTTGGACAATCTGTATTTCCGGTCCAGGTAAATCCAAATTTTAAGTATTCTTCGTCGTACAAGCGATTGACATTTTGAGTTGATTTCACAATTTTTATTTTTTCTGCGTCGTCTTTAATTCTACTAGTGCTAGCAGTAGCATTGTCATCAAGACGAGATTTTTTTATGACGAAATTATCCATTACATTTAATAATAAATATTTATGAAAAATATAAAGTTAATGATAATATGTTCTTCAGACTTGGATAAATTTATTTAATTAAAAAGAATCGATACGAATACTAGCAATCACAGGAACAAACATTGACTGCTCAGAATTCAAATTTGAATTGCACAGGTACATCCATGCGCGAATGGACACAGTTCGTTCCATATAAAACCAAATTTTTGATAGGAATTATTGGTATCGTAACATTAATACACACAACACATAATATGTCTGGTATTGTAAAACGAAAGAATACACACCTAATTGCTATGAAAAATTTAGTTTTATATAGAACGAGTGATTGCAAATGAAAATCAATACAATGTAAAATAGTTTTTGTATGGGATTGTACTCAGCAAACGCGAATGAAAATTATAGTTTTTTGTTTGGTAGATATAATATAAAACCGCGTTTGCTGATTACAATACCACAATACCATCCAAAAAATATTTTACATTGTATTGTTTTTTTTTTGAAACAATTTTATTTGCGTATTTGATTTTTTCGCGGAACACTTGAAGTGGCTTCACGGAAACCAAAGTGTTCCGCGGAACATGGTTTGAAAAGCACGGCTTTAGACCACACTGTAGAAGTGAAACAAGCTTTTTTTTAAAACAGTGCCGAAGTGGTGACAGATAGAACTATTGGTCTTCGGCGGGAATAATCCCCATAAAAACCTCCACTACTTCGCCGAACATTTCAATCGTGTATGACCTCTACATAAAAAGTTCAAGAATTTGTATCGACTACAGCGCCAATACGGTGGTAGATAGAACTATTTGGTCTTCGACGGAAATAATCCTCAATATAACTTCCACAATATTGCTGAACCTAGTAATCGCTTAGGACGTCCATATAATGAGATTTTTCATGTGACATTTCGTCACAAAAAATCGTGCCATAATTTTTGCTAATAGCCCCCATAGAAATATTTCATTTTAAAAAATAAGAAAGAAAATTAATAAATATGAAAAATTTAAGTTTTTATAAATTAAATAATTATCAATTACTCTGGAAAAAAAATGGCTTGGAAACTTTTACTTGAGTTAAAAAAAAATACAAACGTTTGTGTAAATATCGTTCTGGCAAAAGAGAAGAGAAATGAAACTTTTCAAATTCAAGAAAAATCGTGTTAGAAAGACATACAAAAGAGAAGAAAAACAGTGTTGTTTTCTAATGCATTTTTTTTATATTAATTTCAAAAATTGCGTTTCGTAACGCGTTTTCGTCACGCGTTTTTTTTCATGACCCCCAGGCTAAAGACATAATAATGTCAAAAGGATCCTGTTGATGATTACAGCCTGCGTTAACAAATTGTTATTTATAGAATGCACGTTAGTATTATTGCTGGTTATATCAAATTCTAGTGTACTTTGATATGCCGATGACTTTAAAATTATAACAGCATTTGCAAAGTGCTTTATGGGGTTTCTTCACGTGAACAAACAAGCAAACTCATGCTAAATGTCTAAAAAAGCAATGCTTCGTATCGCATAAGTCTATATTTCTATTATCAGGGACAAGTCGTTAAATAAATGCTCATTTATAGGAGATTTGTCAGCTTTTAATTTACCTCTGGACTTTAAACATATTAAGTCAATAATTAAGAAGCGGTATTCTCTTTGGGGTTTCATTGGAGTTCAATTATCTTAACTAGTCAAAAAGGCTCTATGCATACAGCTCATACCACATATCTTTAAAAATGCCGACTAGTAATACTTTTTTAAGACGCTAGTTTTGGATTGCAAGAGCATATGAAACGCATGCCATAAGGTGTATGACTATATTTTTGGTTTTCACCTGGGAAATTCCGAATTACAAAATAATTTTAAATAACCTTTAAATCGTTAATAATTTTTTTTTGTACTAGTTGTGATGAGTTTAAAGGAGACTTGGTGGACATACTAACACGGCAACTACATTAGACCTTTTTCAAGACTTATTTTCAGTCTACGAGCGTCATTTTGAAAACATTAAATTTTTAGGTGAGCATTTGATGTCCTAACATTTTATATGAAAAAATGCCGTTGACGAAGAAATAACGAAATTTTTTCCGCATAAATTTATTATAAAAATATTTTATATATATTATTTCAACTCAAAATGCGTTGCGGTCGACAAGTATGAATGAATATTTGTTATGAAAAAAGGATCGCAATAAAATCATTAATATTTGAAAATTTTCTTATAAAAAAAATTATTTTGAAATAAATATTCAAAATTAATAAAATATGAATTTGTTCCCGGAATTGTAAGTAGTAGAAACCGGACTCGAGATATCAAAATTTTCTTTTAAAAATGCATTACGATAGATTTCCACAACATGCCATTAACAATATTTCTAATATTTTTGTCATAAAATTTTAAACAAATTTTTTTTTTAATGAAATATATTAAATTGTATAGATTTTAGTGCTGTCGTTATGAAGGCGGTTAAGTAATTATTTGAAGTGAAACTTCTTTTGGCGCATTAGAGTGATTTTTCAAGGGCGACACATTTCATGACGGAAAACCGTCTCACCGCTTTGGTGTTGTATTCGATAACAATTTTTATACACAATTACAATGTTTGCGTATCACCTCTTTATACGAAATTCAAAAGTTTGTATTGCCGCCAGCGCCATCTATATCAAGTGTATGACATCATATACTTTCTACACCATTCATTGCTAATATACAGTCATGCAGGAAGGATACTTCCTGCATGACTGCTTGATAGTGATTTTAACGTAAATTTCGCATCAAATGATTCATTACCGCCAGTCAACTTTATTCGTAAAAAACTAAATTTACACTTGAATATTATTTACATGGGCTGGCTACATAAATAGAGAATATCACCGTAAATTTCATAGAAATCACTTCAAGGATAGTGGAGAAAAAAATAGTCGTCAGGCCTAAGTTATACGACGATCATTGTAATGAAGGAAATTGGTGAACTAGTGAAAACCGTACGTTTTTCTTTGATTTTCAATGAAAGGTGGTTATACCTCTTTTATGAATGTCAGAGAAACTTTCAGTCAGATTTTCGTTCATAGCTAAGTCGTGTAGTGGTTTTTTTTATCTAATCCAATTTGATTATTTCTTCCCTTTCCTTTTTTTACCGATGAATCACAAATTTTATCCATTTTTTTTTTATATATTATTATTTTCTTATTGGGCCGCTGAAGTTTGAGGTTAGAATATCGACGAAAAATTCCTGATGAAGGAATGAACTTGGTTCTCCAGTGGAATGAAATAAAATTGAAACGCAGTCCACAAAACAGCTGATCGATTAAAACATGTTTCGCCATTCAAATTATAAAAACAATTATAAAAACAAATTACGTGATATACTTAATATTTTTTATTTAAAATATTTTTACTAAACTATTTCCCATGTTTTGCATTATTTTTTTTAAAAGAAATAATCTTTGTAATAGGCTAATTTTACATTGCAAAATTACTTCCTTCATTACAATGATCATCGTATAACTTAGGCCTAAGGTAAAATAAGCCTGTTCATAAAGTTCTTCCGACGTATTTTGAAAAGTTATATACGGATTTCAATAAAATTTACAAAGCGTGTTTATGCTATTAGAACCCAACCTACCTGTGAATTTGAGCCAATTTGAGAATGAAGAAACAAAGTTGTGGAGAAAAAACCTTTAAATGTTGAGTTAAGTAGAAAGTTCGTGGCGTTTTTTTTCCAATAGATGGCTTTAGAGTCGTATAACTTTAGTAGTTCTAATTATATCAAGATGAGTTATAGCGCGCTTAAAAGGTGACATTTCGCAGAATACTTAAGAAAAAAATTGTGAAATTCAGGCAGAAGTAGTTGCGGTAATTGGGTTTTGAAAATGAGACAAAATTCTGAAAAAATTCCCTATATTTATGCTCTATGCTAGGTACTACCGTCCGTTCGCGAATAAGATAACTGGAAAATGCGTTATCCGATTTTGTTGAAATTTAGAATTTTAGTTCGCTATTGCCTAACTAGATGGTATTGAATTTCAGCAAAATAAACTGAGGGGTAGCGAAGTTATTGAGCAAAAACAAAATTTTATTCAAATTAGTGTATTAGTTCTGAAAGTACATTAAAACAATAACGCATTCTAGAGTTATTTTGTATACGGACGGACGGTAGTACCTAACATAGAGCATAAAAATGAGCGAAGCAAACCGTAGTAGTGAATTTACATTTTCTCTATATCGGCCGGACCACTATGGAACTTTCCCGATAATGCCATCAAATATTCATTTCAGTTCTCCTATTCTAAATGTACATTCCAAGTTTCATGAAACTGTGACTAGTATTGACCCGCAACCCCCACCGAGTTTTTTGTTTGGTAGATATAATATAAAACCGCGTTTGCTGATTACAATACCACAATACCATCCAAAAAATATTTTACATTGTATTGTTTTTTTTTTTGAAACAATTTTATTTGCGTATTTGATTTTTTCGCGGAACACTTGAAGTGGCTTCACGGAACACAAGTGTTCCGCGGAACATGGTTTGAAAAGCACGGCTGAAGAGAACTCCCATCGCACACTAAACGGAAGCGGAATTATCACACTAGAGATAAATTGTGTTTACCTGTTAGGAAACCAAGAAATTCCTTTCGAAGGAAACAAAGATTCTGATTTACCGATTCCCCAACCCGAATATGTGCAACTGTCAAAATTCATTCTAACCCAAACACCAGTAACCGAAAATACTAAGGCAGGTGAAATTCTATTCAAATCTCACCATTCTTTTAACACTGATCTGCAAGAAGCAAGTAAATCATTAGAAGATTTCAATCAGGAGTTACTAAATGTGGAGAAAGAACGAAAAAAAAGAATCATGAAATAATAACGTATACAAATAGTAGTGTCGCAGGAATATCTATTTTTATATTGATTTTATTAATCATTTATTGTGTACGAAATAAAAGGACACCCAAATCGCCGAAACTAAATACGGCAACGGTAATCGCTCTGAATACTATTCATCCACCGAGTAATACGCCACCAAATACAGAACCATCTACACGTCGAACTTTGAACACCCCCCGCCAATTCAAAAATCAGAAACAAAACTTCAAATTACTAAACCAAAACTCATTACTATACCACCACCACCACCACCCCCAAAAATTCTGATAGGCAAAGTAAAACAAATCTGCGAAAATATTAATAAAAAACAGAGGATGAGAAAATCAATGGAAAGTCTTGGGTAAACAGTAGGTCCCAGTGTACAAGTACTTTCAAAAATTTTTTTTTCAAAAAATTCTGGGCCGACTCAAATGATCTAAAATAAAATCCGGAAAAAACAAAAATTGGCAAAAATACAAGTTGGAAATTTTAAACATTTTTTTTTATATAAAACAATAGATAATAGATAATACAACCAAAAGTAACAGCTAGAAAATTATGTATATAATTAAGATTGTATTTGCAAAAATTTTTTTTTCAGCTTTCAGAAAAACACGAATTTCTTGTTTGTTTAAATACCGAAAAGGCAAAATTTTTTTTCGTTAAGGGCAAAGTATTGTTGTGGTACACCCAGTACATAAAGTCTTTCCGACCAAAAAAGCGTTTATTGAACCCCCTATATTTAACATATTTCGAAATTTGGTTTTCGTAAACGCGTAAAATTTTATTTAAATTTATTAACATATTTCGAAATATAAACAATTTTGAAATATCTTATTAAAATTATTAATTTGCTTCGACATAATTTTTTCATGTCGAAATACAATAAAATTTTTATATTAACGAATTTTAGTATTGCCAAAATAAAATTCATTTTTTTCATACAAAATAATAAAAAAAATGCATACGCGCAAATTTTTGAAGTAATTATTCTTGTTCAAAGAATAATTAATTTTCGTCCATTCCGCAAAAATTACTAATATCGGTCAAAGTACAATGAACTTAAAGTGCTTTGACAAATTTTTATTCTAAAATTTTGTTATCGATTTGAGATCGATTATCAATCAGTAGTTTTTGATTTCCCGACGCGTTTAGATATATTCTAACCTTTATTGCCGGTCGCGGTTTTACTAAAAAGATAATAAGTTGTTGTTTTTGTTAGTTTCCTTTTGAAACAAAGTTTAATAAAAACCGGGCGAATGAAAAGTTTTTGGTCGGAACCAATTTTTGTTTAAAGTCAATCATTGAATAGTAAAGAAAAGGGATAAAGTGAATAAACTGTTTTAATAACAAGAAAAGAGAGTAAATTCTTTCAGTTGAAGTTACAAGAAGAGTATATTTTGTAGATATTAAAGTGTTTAAAAAAAAGGATAAAGTAAATAAATTGTTTTAATAAAAAGAAAAGAGAGTAAATTGTTTCAGTTGAAGTTACAAAAAGAGTATATTTTGTAGATATTAAAGTGTTTAAAAAAAGGATAAAGTAAATAAATTGTTTTAATAAAAAGAAAAGAGAGTAAATTGTTTCAGTTTAAGTTACAAAAAGAGTATATTTTGTAGATATTAAAGTGTTTTTTTAACAAAAAAGGGAGAAAGTAAATAAATTGTTTTAATAAAAAGAAAAGAGAGTAAATTGTTTCAGTTTAAGTTACAAAAAGAGCATATTTTGTAGATATTAAAGTGTTTTAAAAAAAAAGTATAAAGTAAATAAATTGTTTTAATAAAAAGAAAAGAGAGTAAATTGTTTCAGTTGAAGTTAGAAAAGAGAGTATATTTTTTAGATAATAAAGTATTTAAAAAAAGGATAAAGTAAATAAATTGTTTTAATAAAAAGAAAAGAGAGTAAATTGTTTCAGTTGAAATTAGAAAAAGAGTATATTATGTAGATATTAAAGTTTTTTAAAGAAAAAGGATAAAGTAAATAAATGGTTTTAATAAAAAAAGGGGGTAAGCGTTTTCAATTTTTCGTTATATTAAAATTGCATCGTTTTCCGGGAGTTCTGTCCTCCGGAAAGAAAAATATTTCATCACCGAGAAGTTGGCCCTAGTTGATCGACAAGGATCCTCCTTCGTCCCTCCGATTACACAACAGAATCAAAATTTTCCAAAAATTTCCTTTTTTCCGATTTGGCGTTGTATTGCTTTACCACCGGTGTCGTTATAATTCGGTGATCTTATGTGCGGCGTATATTCGAAGAAGTGTTCCTGATCGGCTCCTCTTCTCGATCGTTGTTTAAAATTATGTCACGCATACTTTCAAAATTTACCAATTTCGACGCTTCCTAGTTTAAAAAAATTCCCTTTACCTTGCACACCATTTTTCGACTGCTGTCCTTTGTTGAAAACACCTGGTATGCCGTTTTTTGGCCTTCCACTCACAAATTCTTCAATATAACTACCAGTGCCGTAACAGTTCAATTCATCAGTCATATCTCCAACAAAATTTCCAACCGGAGAGTCATATTCACCATCTCTGCTTATGTATATAACAGGGTCGGCATTGTAATATAATACTATTTCCCCCAATTTCTCCAGATATGAAAACGTTTTCAACCGTGCTTGTGTCGTAGTGTAGGATGCTATACACATATTGATTGTAGTCAGAGTATCCGCAGCTTCTTCTTTATACTCCCAGTTCACAATCAGCGTTTCATCATTAACTGGTAAAATATGGTTAACTGCTTTAGAAGGATTCCATAAAAGTGAATATAATACAATTGGATGTGTTATTATAGAGGTTTTCGATTGGTTTTCTCGTTGACCAAATTTACCCCAAAATGAATTTAATATCAGCTTAGCAGTGGATCATAAACCAGGGTTTTTCTTTATTTTTTCCGGTTCTACTACTCTGTCCTCATTCTCAATGAATTCTTTAACATATGCAAGTTTTTCCTCCTCTGTAACACATGTACTAGGCCACCCAGAAGCTTCCTGTTTCATTTTTAGTAATTTGTTCATCATTTCTGTGAAGAGGCCATCTGTTTTTTGCCGCACCTCATAAGACCATGTTTCATAAATTTCCAGCAGTCGGTAGCTCTTTTCAATGGCCTTATTTACTTCATCCAGTACCCATGCTCCAGTTAACGCCCTTTCATTTTCTTCATGAGTACAATCCTCTTGACTTTTTTCTAAACTACATGTGAAGTATAATGAGAACATTAACTTTTGGTTTTGTTTCATCGGTAAGACAGGATGATACAGATTTTGTGGTGGCAAAATGTTGTATTTAATCAGACCATCAATTTTTGGTAAATTTAGCTTGGAGCACTCCAGATTACCAACATATAATTTCGGATGAGCAATAGGGAATTTTCCATTTTCACATACCCACGGATAGAGAGACCATACATCAATGTATTTAATTTTTCCTCCTGACTTACATTTATAACAAGTTCTGGCGTTACCCGCCCGACCACCGGAAAATGCATCGCGAGGATTGAGTGGAGCAACTGCCAGTGCAGAATGGTTACTCACGTACCTTTTCATTTCCGCGTTAGCATGGATTTCTTTTCGGAATTCACATTCCCACTTTTCGATTACCTCATATCCTGAAGATCGAAGCCTCTCAGTTTTAAATACTGTAGATTCGTATCGGGAATTTAATGTCTCGCCTGCGCCTTCATACCGACAATCACTTCTATTTCGTGGGAGACAGACGGGGTGACCGTGGTAATAGCAGCTGTGAAATTCAAAAATTTGTCCCGTCTCCTCGCAGTAGCCATCAACTTTTACCCCCTTTATACCAGCTTCTTTCAGGTTGTGCGTGTGCTGGATTTTTATTTTCCATTGTTTTTCCTCCCAAAGCAATCACTGTATAGCAACTTTCGATGTAATTTTTTCCTTACGATAGCCTGCTTTTGGTATTATATATATGATAGAGTTCAACTGCTGGCAATTTTCCGATATATTTCTCATTATTTATTGTATTAAATAAGTGGGGAAAATATCATTTTTTAAATTTGTCTGCCAGACCAAAGGCTTGTGGAATTTTTGACAGTGGTATTGGGAAGTAGTTCAAGGAATCTATGAACTTTATATTCCCAATAATCATCAATATGATTATTGTACCTCGCATGATCAATTCCGGTTTAATATGAGTCTTTTGGAGCACATACTTCAAAATAAATTGGTGATCAAACGCCTGGCCGTTATGCGCGAGCACTATAACACGTTTATGGACTTTTCGCACATTTAATAAATATTTAAAAAAATTTTCAATAAAGTTTTCTTGTAAAATTTCCACTCTACATCCGCACTTTTCACAACAATATTGTCCTTCCACATTAATGCACACATTATATCATTTAGAAAAAATGCATAAATTCGGTTTTTGCAATTTTATTGCTTCCCCGCCACCTAGAACTTTATCTTGCCGCGTTTCTAGGTCGTAAAATACGTTAAAATTATTACGTTGATCCATTTTATCCGAATTTGGAGTTATAAAGCATAGGTGATTGCCAGCGACATGTTTTCGACAGTTGTTGCAAAATATTTCTCCGCATACGTGAAATCTATATCTCCGGTACAGTTTCAGGCATTCCATATACCGTTTTAGTTCTTTACAAACTCTTTTTAGATGATTTTCGAAACATGTAGTTCCTCTAAAATACCGATTGCATGCTGTACAATACTTATTTACAAGACCTTTTTCACAGGCCGGGGTCGGTTGATAACATGGGCAGGCTGCAACACATCGATGCTCATTTTTAGCCTATTTTTTTATACTCAACATTTTTGTGCACATTTGATATTGCAACAACTATTACATGCGGTAAACACAAGTTGTCTTTATTTTTAATCTGTACTATACCTCTCCGCTTTGCACTTTCCTCATCGAAGCTATTATATCTCCGTTCTCTTCCCACATTCATTTTTACCGAAGTTTGAGTTAAACCAAAGGTATCGGTGCTTATTCCCTCGGAATTGCTTTGGCAAATTTTGGAAATCATTTCCCAGATATCCTCAAATTTAACTTCACTCACTAGTCTAAAAAGTAACCCAGCCGGGGCCCCTTTCATTAAAGTTTTTCCCACAGAATGTGAAACCTACAAAATCACTTGGTTCTAAACATTCTGTGGCTTTCTCAACAACACTTTCTATCGCTGATTTAATCCAACGAGCCGGATCTTCATTCTCGGGTATCGAACTAATTTGGAAATTAATCTTATACCCGCTTAAATTAAACTTCCGCACAAAAACTTCCCGTTGAGTTGCTATTTGGAACCTTTTTTATAAAATACTTTTGTCCGTACCATTGAAATTTCTTTTAATAAATCACTGATCTTCAGATAATTCGGCCCTTTTATACCAAAATTTCTTATCCACTTATCTCTTTCCCACACCTGCGTTTTGACGAATGATCGCAGTTGATGCACACATTATTTCCATACACTTACATGCATTTACCAGATGTATTCTGGTTAAATTTTGTAATCTTATACAGCTGACGAAGAAATAACGAAATTTTTTCCGCATAAATTTATTATAAAAATATTTTATATATATTATTTCAACTCAAAATGCGTTACGGTTGACAAGTATGAATGAATATTTGTTATGAAAAAAGGATCGCAATAAAATCATTAATATTTGAAAATTTTCTTATAAAAAAAATTATTTTGAAATAAATATTCAAAATTTATAAAATATGAATTTGTTCCCGGAATTGTAAGTAGTAGAAACCGGACTCGAGATATCAAAATTTTCTTTTAAAAATGCATTACGATAGATTTCCACAACATGCCATTAACAATATTTCTAATATTTTTGTCATAAAATTTTAAACAAATTTTTTTTTTAATGAAATATATTAAATTGTATACATTTTAGTGCTGTCGTTATGAAGGCGGTTAATTAATTATTTGAAGTGAAACTTCTTTTGGCGCATTAGAGTGATTTTTCAAGGGCGTCACGTTTCATGACGGAAAACCGTCTCACCGCTTTGGTGTTGTATTCGATAACAATTTTTATACACAATTACAATGTTCGCGTATCACCTCTTTATACGAAATTCAAAAGTTTGTATTGCCGCCAGCGCCATCTATATCAAGTGTATGACATCATATACTTTCTACACCATTCATTGCTAATATACAGTCATGCAGGAAGGATACTTCCTGCATGACTGCTTGATAGTGATTTTAACGTAAATTTCGCATCAAATGATTCATTACCGCCAGTCAACTTTATTCGTAAAAAACTAAATTTACACTTGAATATTATTTACATGGGCTGGCTACATAAATAGAGAATATCATCGTAAATTTCATAGAAATCACTTCAAGGATAGTGGAGAAAAAAATAGTCGTCAGGCCTAAGTTATACGACGATCATTGTAATGAAGGAAATTGGTGAACTAGTGAAAACCGTACGTTTTTCTTTGATTTTCAATGAAAGGTGGTTATACCTCTTTTATGAATGTCAGAGAAACTTTCAGTCAGATTTTCGTTCATAGCTAAGTCGTGTAGTGGTTTTTTTTATCGAATCCAATTTGATTATTTCTTCCCTTTCCTTTTTTTACCGATGAATCACAAATTTTATCCATTTTTTTTTATATATTATTATTTTCTTATTGGGCCGCTGAAGTTTGAGGTTAGAATATCGACGAAAAATTCCTGATGAAGGAATGAACTTGGTTCTCCAGTGGAATGAAATAAAATTGAAACGCAGTCCACAAAACAGCTGATCGATTAAAACATGTTTCGCCATTCAAATTATAAAAACAATTATAAAAACAAATTACGTGATATACTTAATATTTTTTATTTAAAATATTTTTACTAAACTATTTCCCATGTTTTGCATTATTTTTTTTAAAAGAAATAATCTTTGTAATAGGCTAATTTTACATTGCAAAATTACTTCCTTCATTACAATGATCATCGTATAACTTAGGCCTAAGGTAAAATAAGCCTGTTCATAAAGTTCTTCCGACGTATTTTGAAAAGTTATATACGGATTTCAATAAAATTTACAAAGCGTGTTTATGCTATTAGAACCCAACCTACCTGTGAATTTGAGCCAATTTGAGAATGAAGAAACAAAGTTATGGAGAAAAAACCTTTAAATGTTGAGTTAAGTAGAAAGTTCGTGGCGTTTTTTTTCCAATAGATGGCTTTAGAGTCGTATAACTTTAGTAGTTCTAATTATATCAAGATGAGTTATAGCGCGCTTAAAAGGTGACATTTCGCAGAATACTTAAGAAAAAAATTGTGAAATTCAGGCAGAAGTAGTTGCGGTAATTGGGTTTTGAAAATGAGACAAAATTCTGAAAAAATTCCCTATATTTATGCTCTATGCTAGGTACTACCGTCCGTTCGTGAACAAGATAACTGGAAAATGGGTTATCCGATTTTGTTGAAATTTAGAATTTTAGTTCGCTATTGCCTAACTAGATGGTATTGAATTCCAGCAAAATAAACTGAGGGGTAGCGAAGTTATTGAGCAAAAACAAAATTTTATTCAAATTAGTGTATTAGTTCTGAAAGTACATTAAAACAACAACGCATTCTAGAGTTATTTTGTATACGGACGGACGGTAGTACCTAACATAGAGCATAAAAATGAGCGAAGCAAACCGTAGTAGTGAATTTACATTTTCTCTATATCGGCCGGACCACTATGGAACTTTCCCGATAATGCCATCAAATATTCATTTCAGTTCTCCTATTCTAAATGTACATTCCAAGTTTCATGAAACTGTGACTAGTATTGACCCGCAACCCCCACCGAGTTTTTTGTTTGGTAGATATAATATAAAACAGCGTTTGCTGATTACAATACCACAATACCATCCAAAAAATATTTTAAATTGTATTGTTTTTTTTTTTTAAACAATTTTATTTGCGTATTTGATTTTTTCGCGGAACACTTGAAGTGGCTTCACGGAACACAAGTGTTCCGCGGAACATGGTTTGAAAAGCACGGCTGAAGAGAACTCCCATCGCACACTAAACGGAAGCGGAATTATCACACTAGAGATAAATTGTGTTTACCTGTTAGGAAACCAAGAAATTCCTTTCGAAGGAAACAAAGATTCTGATTTACCGATTCCCCAACCCGAATATGTGCAACTATCAAAATTCATTCTAACCCAAACACCAGTAACCGAAAATACTAAGGCAGGTGAAATTCTATTCAAATCTCACCATTCTTTTAACACTGATCTGCAAGAAGCAAGTAAATCATTAGAAGATTTCAATCAGGAGTTACTAAATGTGGAGAAAGAACGAAAAAAAAGAATCATGAAATAATAACGTATACAAATAGTAGTGTCGCAGGAATATCTATTTTTATATTGATTTTATTAATCATTTATTGTGTACGAAATAAAAGGACACCCAAATCGCCGAAACTAAATACGGCAATGGTAATCGCTCTGAATACTATTCATCCACCGAGTAATACGCCACCAAATACAGAACCATCTACACGTCGAACTTTGAACACCCCCCGCCAATTCAAAAATCAGAAACAAAACTTCAAATTACTAAACCAAAACTCATTACTATACCACCACCACCACCACCCCCAAAAATTCTGATAGGCAAAGTAAAACAAATCTGCGAAAATATTAATAAAAAACAGAGGATGAGAAAATCAATGGAAAGTCTTGGGTAAACAGTAGGTCCCAGTGTACAAGTACTTTCAAAAATTTTTTTTTTCAAAAAATTCTGGGCCGACTCAAATGATCTAAAATAAAATCCGGAAAAAACAAAAATTGGCAAAAATACAAGTTGGAAATTTTAAACATTTTTTTTTATATAAAACAATAGATAATAGATAATACAACCAAAAGTAACAGCTAGAAAATTATGTATATAATTAAGATTGTTTTTGCAAAAATTTTTTTTTCAGCTTTCAGAAAAACACGAATTTCTTGTTTGTTTAAATACCGAAAAGGCAAAATTTTTTTTCGTTAAGGGGAAAGTATTGTTGTGGTACACCCAGTACATAAAGTCTTTCCGACCAAAAAAGCGTTTATTGAACCCCCTATATTTAACATATTTCGAAATTTGGTTTTCGTAAACGCGTAAAATTTTATTTAAATTTATTAACATATTTCGAAATATAAACAATTTTGAAATATCTTATTAAAATTATTAATTTGCTTCGACATAATTTTTTCATGTCGAAATACAATAAAATTTTTATATTAACGAATTTTAGTATTGCGAAAATAAAATTCATTTTTTTCATACAAAATAATAAAAAAAATGCATACGCGCAAATTTTTGAAGTAATTATTCTTGTTCAAAGAATAATTAATTTTCGTCTATTCCGCAAAAATTACTAATATCGGTCAAAGTACAATGAACTTAAAGTGCTTTGACAAATTTTTATTCTAAAATTTTGTTATCGATTTGAGATCGATTATCAATCAGTAGTTTTTGATTTCCCGACGCGTTTAGATATATTCTAACCTTTATTGCCGGTCGCGGTTGTTTTTGTTAGTTTCCTTTTGAAACAAAGTTTAATAAAAACCGGGCGAATGAAAAGTTTTTGGTCGGAACCAATTTTTGTTTAAAGTCAATCATTGAATAGTAAAGAAAAGGGATAAAGTGAATAAACTGTTTTAATAACAAGAAAAGAGAGTAAATTCTTTCAGTTGAAGTTACAAGAAGAGTATATTTTGTAGATATTAAAGTGTTTAAAAAAAAAGGATAAAGTAAATAAATTGTTTTAATAAAAAGAAAAGAGAGTAAATTGTTTCAGTTGAAGTTACAAAAAGAGTATATTTTGTAGATATTAAAGTGTTTAAAAAAAGGATAAAGTAAATAAATTGTTTTAATAAAAAGAAAAGAGAGTAAATTGTTTCAGTTTAAGTTACAAAAAGAGTATATTTTGTAGATATTAAAGTGTTTTTTTAACAAAAAAGGGAGAAAGTAAATAAATTGTTTTAATAAAAAGAAAAGAGAGTAAATTGTTTCAGTTTAAGTTACAAAAAGAGCATATTTTGTAGATTTTAAAGTGTTTTAAAAAAAAAGTATAAAGTAAATAAATTGTTTTAATAAAAAGAAAAGAGAGTAAATTGTTTCAGTTGAAGTTAGAAAAGAGAGTATATTTTTTAGATAATAAAGTATTTAAAAAAAGGATAAAGTAAATAAATTGTTTTAATAAAAAGAAAAGAGAGTAAATTGTTTCAGTTGAAATTAGAAAAAGAGTATATTATGTAGATATTAAAGTTTTTTAAAGAAAAAGGATAAAGTAAATAAATGGTTTTAATAAAAAAAGGGGGTAAGCGTTTTCAATTTTTCGTTATATTAAAATTGCATCGTTTTCCGGGAGTTCTGTCCTCCGGAAAGAAAAATATTTCATCACCGAGAAGTTGGCCCTAGTTGATCGACAAGGATCCTCCTTCGTCCCTCCGATTACACAACAGAATCAAAATTTTCCAAAAATTTCCTTTTTTCCGATTTGGCGTTGTATTGCTTTACCACCGGTGTCGTTATAATTCGGTGATCTTATGTGCGGCGTATATTCGAAGAAGTGTTCCTGATCGGCTCCTCTTCTCGATCGTTGTTTAAAATTATGTCACGCATACTTTCAAAATTTACCAATTTCGACGCTTCCTAGTTTAAAAAAATTCCCTTTACCTTGCGCACCATTTTTCGACTGCTGTCCTTTGTTGAAAACACCTGGTATGCCGTTTTTTGGCCTTCCACTCACAAATTCTTCAATATAACTACCAGTGCCGTAACAGTTCAATTCATCAGTCATATCTCCAACAAAATTTCCAACCGAAGAGTCATATTCACCATCTCTGCTTATGTATATAACAGGGTCGGCATTGTAATATAATACTATTTCCCCCAATTTCTCCAGATATGAAAACGTTTTCAACCGTGCTTGTGTCGTAGTGTAGGATGCTATACACATATTGATTGTAGTCAGAGTATCCGCAGCTTCTTCTTTATACTCCCAGTTGACAATCAGCGTTTCATCATTAACTGGTAAAATATGGTTAACTGCTTTAGAAGGATTCCATAAAAGTGAATATAATACAATTGGATGTGTTATTATAGAGGTTTTCGATTGGTTTTCTCGTTGACCAAATTTACCCCAAAATGAATTTAATATCAGCTTAGCAGTGGATCATAAACCAGGGTTTTTCTTTATTTTTTCCGGTTCTACTACTCTGTCCTCATTCTCAATGAATTCTTTAACATATGCAAGTTTTTCCTCCTCTGTAACACATGTACTAGGCCACCCAGAAGCTTCCTGTTTCATTTTTAGTAATTTGTTCATCATTTCTGTGAAGAGGCCATCTGTTTTTTGCCGCACCTCATAAGACCATGTTTCATAAATTTCCAGGAGTCGGTAGCTCTTTTCAATGGCCTTATTTACTTCATCCAGTACCCATGCTCCAGTTAACGCCCTTTCATTTTCTTCATGAGTACAATCCTCTTGACTTTTTTCTAAACTACATGTGAAGTATAATGAGAACATTAACTTTTGGTTTTGTTTCATCGGTAAGACAGGATGATACAGATTTTGTGGTGGCAAAATTTTGTATTTAATCAGACCATCAATTTTTGGTAAATTTAGCTTGGAGCACTCCAGATTACCAACATATAATTTCGGATGAGCAATAGGGAATTTTCCATTTTCACATACCCACGGATAGAGAGACCATACATCAATGTATTTAACTTTTCCTCCTGACTTACATTTATAACAAGTTCTGGCGTTACCCGCCCGACCACCGGAAAATGCATCGCGAGGATTGAGTGGAGCAACTGCCAGTGCAGAATGGTTACTCACGTACCTTTTCATTTCCGCGTTAGCATGGATTTCTTTTCGGAATTCACATTCCCACTTTTCGATTACCTCATATCCTGAAGATCGAAGCCTCTCAGTTTTAAATACTGTAGATTCCTATCGGGAATTTAATGTCTCGCCTGCGCCTTCATACCGACAATCACTTCTATTTCGTGGGAGACAGACGGGGTGACCGTGGTAATAGCAGCTGTGAAATTCAAAAATTTGTCCCGTCTCCTCGCAGTAGCCATCAACTTTTACCCCCTTTATACCAGCTTCTTTCAGGTTGTGCGTGTGCTGGATTTTTATTTTCCGTTGTTTTTCCTCCCAAAGCAATCACTGTATAGCAACTTTCGATGTAATTTTTTCCTCACGATAGCCTGCTTTTGGTATTATATATATGATAGAGTTCAACTGCTGGCAATTTTCCGATATATTTCTCATTATTTATTGTATTAAATAAGTGGGGAAAATATCATTTTTTAAATTTGTCTGCCAGACCAAAGGCTTGTGGAATTTTTGACAGTGGTATTGGGAAGTAGTTCAAGGAATCTATGAACTTTATATTCCCAATAATCATCAATATGATTATTGTACCTCGCATGATCAATTCCGGTTTAATATGAGTCTTTTGGAGCACATACTTCAAAATAAATTGGTGATCAAACGCCTGGCCGTTATGCGCGAGCACTATAACACGTTTATGGACTTTTCGCACATTTAATAAATATTTTAAAAAATTTTCAATAAAGTTTTCTTGTAAAATTTCCACTCTACATCCGCACTTTTCACAACAATATTGTCCTTCCACATTAATGCACACATTATATCTTTTAGAAAAAATGCATAAATTCGGTTTTTGCAATTTTATTGCTTCCCCGCCACCTAGAACTTTATCTTGCCGCGTTTCTAGGTCGTAAAATACGTTAAAATTATTACGTTGATCCATTTTATCCGAATTTGGAGTTATAAAGCATAGGTGATTGCCAGCGACATGTTTTCGACAGTTGTTGCAAAATATTTCTCCGCATACGTGAAATCTATATCTCCGGTACAGTTTCAGGCATTCCATATACCGTTTTAGTTCTTTACAAACTCTTTTTAGATGATTTTCGAAACATGTAGTTCCTCTAAAATACCGATTGCATGCTGTACAATACTTATTTACAAGACCTTTTTCACAGGCCGGGGTCGGTTGATAACATGGGCAGGCTGCAACACATCGATGCTCATTTTTAGCCTATTTTTTTATACTCAACATTTTTGTGCACATTTGCTATTGCAACAACTATTACATGCGGTAAACACAAGTTGTCTTTATTTTTAATCTGTACTATACCTCTCCGCTTTGCACTTTCCTCATCGAAGCTATTATATCTCCGTTCTCTTCCCACATTCATTTTTACCGAAGTTTGAGTTAAACCAAAGGTATCGGTGCTTATTCCCTCGGAATTGCTTTGGCAAATTTTGGAAATCATTTCCCAGATATCCTCAAATTTAACTTCACTCACTAGTCTAAAAAGTAACCCAGCCGGGGCCCCTTTCATTAAAGTTTTTCCCACAGAATGTGAAACCTACAAAATCACTTGGTTCTAAACTTTCTGTGGCTTTCTCAACAACACTTTCTATCGCTGATTTAATCCAACGAGTCGGATCTTCATTCTCGGGTATCGAACTAATTTGGAAATTAATCTTATACCCGCTTAAATTAAACTTCCGCACAAAAACTTCCCGTTGAGTTGCTATTTGGAACCTTTTTTATAAAATACTTTTGTCCGTACCATTGAAATTTCTTTTAATAAATCACTGATCTTCAGATAATTCGGCCCTTTTATACCAAAATTTCTTATCCACTTATCTCTTTCCCACACCTGCGTTTTGACGAATGATCGCAGTTGATGCACACATTATTTCCATACACTTACATGCATTTACCAGATGTATTCTGGTTAAATTTTGTAATCTTATACAGCTGACGAAGAAATAAGGAAATTTTTTCCGCATAAATTTATTATAAAAATATTTTATATATATTATTTCAACTCAAAATGCGTTACGGTTGACAAGTATGAATGAATATTTGTTATGAAAAAAGGATCGCAATAAAATCATTAATATTTGAAAATTTTCTTATAAAAAAAATTATTTTGAAATAAATATTCAAAATTTATAAAATATGAATTTGTTCCCGGAATTGTAAGTAGTAGAAACCGGACTCGAGATATCAAAATTTTCTTTTAAAAATGCATTACGATAGATTTCCACAACATGCCATTAACAATATTTCTAATATTTTTGTCATAAAATTTTAAACAAATTTTTTTTTTAATGAAATATATTAAATTGTATACATTTTAGTGCTGTCGTTATGAAGGCGGTTAATTAATTATTTGAAGTGAAACTTCTTTTGGCGCATTAGAGTGATTTTTCAAGGGCGTCACGTTTCATGACGGAAAACCGTCTCACCGCTTTGGTGTTGTATTCGATAACAATTTTTATACACAATTACAATGTTCGCGTATCACCTCTTTATACGAAATTCAAAAGTTTGTATTGCCGCCAGCGCCATCTATATCAAGTGTATGACATCATATACTTTCTACACCATTCATTGCTAATATACAGTCATGCAGGAAGGATACTTCCTGCATGACTGCTTGATAGTGATTTTAACGTAAATTTCGCATCAAATGATTCATTACCGCCAGTCAACTTTATTCGTAAAAAACTAAATTTACACTTGAATATTATTTACATGGGCTGGCTACATAAATAGAGAATATCATCGTAAATTTCATAGAAATCACTTCAAGGATAGTGGAGAAAAAAATAGTCGTCAGGCCTAAGTTATACGACGATCATTGTAATGAAGGAAGTTGGTGAACTAGTGAAAACCGTACGTTTTTCTTTGATTTTCAATGAAAGGTGGTTATACCTCTTTTATGAATGTCAGAGAAACTTTCAGTCAGATTTTCGTTCATAGCTAAGTCGTGTAGTGGTTTTTTTTATCGAATCCAATTTGATTATTTCTTCCCTTTCCTTTTTTTACCGATGAATCACAAATTTTATCCATTTTTTTTTATATATTATTATTTTCTTATTGGGCCGCTGAAGTTTGAGGTTAGAATATCGACGAAAAATTCCTGATGAAGGAATGAACTTGGTTCTCCAGTGGAATGAAATAAAATTGAAACGCAGTCCACAAAACAGCTGATCGATTAAAACATGTTTCGCCATTCAAATTATAAAAACAATTATAAAAACAAATTACGTGATATACTTAATATTTTTTATTTAAAATATTTTTACTAAACTATTTCCCATGTTTTGCATTATTTTTTTTAAAAGAAATAATCTTTGTAATAGGCTAATTTTACATTGCAAAATTACTTCCTTCATTACAATGATCATCGTATAACTTAGGCCTAAGGTAAAATAAGCCTGTTCATAAAGTTCTTCCGACGTATTTTGAAAAGTTATATACGGATTTCAATAAAATTTACAAAGCGTGTTTATGCTATTAGAACCCAACCTACCTGTGAATTTGAGCCAATTTGAGAATGAAGAAACAAAGTTATGGAGAAAAAACCTTTAAATGTTGAGTTAAGTAGAAAGTTCGTGGCGTTTTTTTTCCAATAGATGGCTTTAGAGTCGTATAACTTTAGTAGTTCTAATTATATCAAGATGAGTTATAGCGCGCTTAAAAGGTGACATTTCGCAGAATACTTAAGAAAAAAATTGTGAAATTCAGGCAGAAGTAGTTGCGGTAATTGGGTTTTGAAAATGAGACAAAATTCTGAAAAAATTCCCTATATTTATGCTCTATGCTAGGTACTACCGTCCGTTCGTGAACAAGATAACTGGAAAATGGGTTATCCGATTTTGTTGAAATTTAGAATTTTAGTTCGCTATTGCCTAACTAGATGGTATTGAATTTCAGCAAAATAAACTGAGGGGTAGCGAAGTTATTGAGCAAAAACAAAATTTTATTCAAATTAGTGTATTAGTTCTGAAAGTACATTAAAACAACAACGCATTCTAGAGTTATTTTGTATACGGACGGACGGTAGTACCTAACATAGAGCATAAAAATGAGCGAAGCAAACCGTAGTAGTGAATTTACATTTTCTCTATATCGGCCGGACCACTATGGAACTTTCCCGATAATGCCATCAAATATTCATTTCAGTTCTCCTATTCTAAATGTACATTCCAAGTTTCATGAAACTGTGACTAGTATTGACCCGCAACCCCCACCGAGTTTTTTGTTTGGTAGATATAATATAAAACAGCGTTTGCTGATTACAATACCACAATACCATCCAAAAAATATTTTAAATTGTATTGTTTTTTTTTTTTAAACAATTTTATTTGCGTATTTGATTTTTTCGCGGAACACTTGAAGTGGCTTCACGGAACACAAGTGTTCCGCGGAACATGGTTTGAAAAGCACGGCTGAAGAGAACTCCCATCGCACACTAAACGGAAGCGGAATTATCACACTAGAGATAAATTGTGTTTACCTGTTAGGAAACCAAGAAATTCCTTTCGAAGGAAACAAAGATTCTGATTTACCGATTCCCCAACCCGAATATGTGCAACTATCAAAATTCATTCTAACCCAAACACCAGTAACCGAAAATACTAAGGCAGGTGAAATTCTATTCAAATCTCACCATTCTTTTAACACTGATCTGCAAGAAGCAAGTAAATCATTAGAAGATTTCAATCAGGAGTTACTAAATGTGGAGAAAGAACGAAAAAAAAAGAATCATGAAATAATAACGTATACAAATAGTAGTGTCGCAGGAATATCTATTTTTATATTGATTTTATTAATCATTTATTGTGTACGAAATAAAAGGACACCCAAATCGCCGAAACTAAATACGGCAATGGTAATCGCTCTGAATACTATTCATCCACCGAGTAATACGCCACCAAATACAGAACCATCTACACGTCGAACTTTGAACACCCCCCGCCAATTCAAAAATCAGAAACAAAACTTCAAATTACTAAACCAAAACTCATTACTATACCACCACCACCACCACCCCCAAAAATTCTGATAGGCAAAGTAAAACAAATCTGCGAAAATATTAATAAAAAACAGAGGATGAGAAAATCAATGGAAAGTCTTGGGTAAACAGTAGGTCCCAGTGTACAAGTACTTTCAAAAATTTTTTTTTTCAAAAAATTCTGGGCCGACTCAAATGATCTAAAATAAAATCCGGAAAAAACAAAAATTGGCAAAAATACAAGTTGGAAATTTTAAACATTTTTTTTTATAT
The DNA here is from genome assembly GCA_963422695.1 of Xylophagus ater. Lineage (NCBI taxonomy): Eukaryota > Metazoa > Arthropoda > Insecta > Diptera > Xylophagidae > Xylophagus > Xylophagus ater. The sequence goes on from CAUJSI010000001.1 coordinate 182,028, forward strand.
AAAACAATAGATAATAGATAATACAACCAAAAGTAACAGCTAGAAAATTATGTATATAATTAAGATTGTTTTTGCAAAAATTTTTTTTTCAGCTTTCAGAAAAACACGAATTTCTTGTTTGTTTAAATACCGAAAAGGCAAAATTTTTTTTCGTTAAGGGGAAAGTATTGTTGTGGTACACCCAGTACATAAAGTCTTTCCGACCAAAAAAGCGTTTATTGAACCCCCTATATTTAACATATTTCGAAATTTGGTTTTCGTAAACGCGTAAAATTTTATTTAAATTTATTAACATATTTCGAAGTATAAACAATTTTGAAATATCTTATTAAAATTATTAATTTGCTTCGACATAATTTTTTCATGTCGAAATACAATAAAATTTTTATATTAACGAATTTTAGTATTGCGAAAATAAAATTCATTTTTTTCATACAAAATAATAAAAAAAATGCATACGCGCAAATTTTTGAAGTAATTATTCTTGTTCAAAGAATAATTAATTTTCGTCTATTCCGCAAAAATTACTAATATCGGTCAAAGTACAATGAACTTAAAGTGCTTTGACAAATTTTTATTCTAAAATTTTGTTATCGATTTGAGATCGATTATCAATCAGTAGTTTTTGATTTCCCGACGCGTTTAGATATATTCTAACCTTTATTGCCGGTCGCGGTTGTTTTTGTTAGTTTCCTTTTGAAACAAAGTTTAATAAAAACCGGGCGAATGAAAAGTTTTTGGTCGGAACCAATTTTTGTTTAAAGTCAATCATTGAATAGTAAAGAAAAGGGATAAAGTGAATAAACTGTTTTAATAACAAGAAAAGAGAGTAAATTCTTTCAGTTGAAGTTACAAGAAGAGTATATTTTGTAGATATTAAAGTGTTTAAAAAAAAAGGATAAAGTAAATAAATTGTTTTAATAAAAAGAAAAGAGAGTAAATTGTTTCAGTTGAAGTTACAAAAAGAGTATATTTTGTAGATATTAAAGTGTTTAAAAAAAGGATAAAGTAAATAAATTGTTTTAATAAAAAGAAAAGAGAGTAAATTGTTTCAGTTTAAGTTACAAAAAGAGTATATTTTGTAGATATTAAAGTGTTTTTTTAACAAAAAAGGGAGAAAGTAAATAAATTGTTTTAATAAAAAGAAAAGAGAGTAAATTGTTTCAGTTTAAGTTACAAAAAGAGCATATTTTGTAGATATTAAAGTGTTTTAAAAAAAAAGTATAAAGTAAATAAATTGTTTTAATAAAAAGAAAAGAGAGTAAATTGTTTCAGTTGAAGTTAGAAAAGAGAGTATATTTTTTAGATAATAAAGTATTTAAAAAAAGGATAAAGTAAATAAATTGTTTTAATAAAAAGAAAAGAGAGTAAATTGTTTCAGTTGAAGTTAGAAAAGAGAGTATATTTTTTTAGATAATAAAGTATTTAAAAAAAGGATAAAGTAAATAAATTGTTTTAATAAAAAGAAAAGAGAGTAAATTGTTTCAGTTGAAATTAGAAAAAGAGTATATTATGTAGATATTAAAGTTTTTTAAAGAAAAAGGATAAAGTAAATAAATTGTTTTAATAAAAAAAGGGGTAAGCGTTTTCAATTTTTCGTTATATTAAAATTGCATCGTTTTCCGGGAGTTCTGTCCTCCGGAAAGAAAAATATTTCATCACCGAGAAGTTGGCCCTAGTTGATCGACAAGGATCCTCCTTCGTCCCTCCGATTACACAACAGAATCAAAATTTTCCAAAAATTTCCTTTTTTCCGATTTGGCGTTGTATTGCTTTACCACCGGTGTCGTTATAATTCGGTGATCTTATGTGCGGCGTATATTCGAAGAAGTGTTCCTGATCGGCTCCTCTTCTCGATCGTTGTTTAAAATTATGTCACGCATACTTTCAAAATTTACCAATTTCGACGCTTCCTAGTTTAAAAAAATTCCCTTTACCTTGCACACCATTTTTCGACTGCTGTCCTTTGTTGAAAACACCTGGTATGCCGTTTTTTGGCCTTCCACTCACAAATTCTTTAATATAACTACCAGCGCCGTAACAGTTCAATTCATCAGTCATATCTCCAACAAAATTTCCAACCGGAGAGTCATATTCACCATCTCTGCTTATGTATATAACAGGGTCGGCATTGTAATATAATACTATTTCCCCCAATTTCTCCAGATATGAAAACGTTTTCAACCGTGCTTGTGTAGTAGTGTAGGATGCTATACACATATTGATTGTAGTCAGAGTATCCGCAGCTTCTTCTTTATACTCCCAGTTCACAATCAGCGTTTCATCATTAACTGGTAAAATATGGTTAACTGCTTTAGAAGAATTCCATAAAAGTGAATATAATACAATTGGATGTGTTATTATAGAGGTTTTCGATTGGTTTTCTCGTTGACCAAATTTACCCCAAAATGAATTTAATATCAGCTTAGCAGTGGATCATAAACCAGGGTTTTTCTTTATTTTTTCCGGTTCTACTACTCTGTCCTCATTCTCAATGAATTCTTTAACATATGCAAGTTTTTCCTCCTCTGTAACACATGTACTAGGCCACCCAGAAGCTTCCTGTTTCATTTTTAGTAATTTGTTCATCATTTCTGTGAAGAGGCCATCTGTTTTTTGCCGCACCTCATAAGACCATGTTTCATACATTTCCAGCAGTCGGTAGCTCTTTTCAATGGCCTTATTTACTTCATCCAGTACCCATGCTCCAGTTAACGCCCTTTCATTTTCTTCATGAGTACAATCCTCTTGACTTTTTTCTAAACTACATGTGAAGTATAATGAGAACATTAACTTCTGGTTTTGTTTCATCGGTAAGACAGGATGATACAGATTTTGTGGTGGCAAAATTTTGTATTTAATCAGACCATCAATTTTTGGTAAATTTAGCTTGGAGCACTCCAGATTACCAACATATAATTTCGGATGAGCAATAGGGAATTTTCCATTTTCACATACCCACGGATAGAGAGACCATACATCAATGTATTTAATTTTTCCTCCTGACTTACATTTATAACAAGTTCTGGCGTTACCCGCCCGACCACCGGAAAATGCATCGCGAGGATTGAGTGGAGCAACTGCCAGTGCAGTATGGTTACTCACGTACCTTTTCATTTCCGCGTTAGCATGGATTTCTTTTCGGAATTCACATTCCCACTTTTCGATTACCTCATATCCTGAAGATCGAAGCCTCTCAGTTTTAAATACTGTAGATTCGTATCGGGAATTTAATGTCTCGCCTGCGCCTTCATACCGACAATCACTTCTATTTCGTGAGAGACAGACGGGGTGACCGTGGTAATAGCAGCTGTGAAATTCAAAAATTTGTCCCGTCTTCTCGCAGTAGCCATCAACTTTTACCCCCTTTATACCAGCTTCTTTCAGGTTGTGCGTGTGCTGGATTTTTATTTTCCGTTGTTTTTCCTCCCAAAGCAATCACTGTATAGCAACTTTCGATGTAATTTTTTCCTCACGATAGCCTGCTTTTGGTATTATATATATGATAGAGTTCAACTGCTGGCAATTTTCCGATATATTTCTCATTATTTATTGTATTAAATAAGTGGGGAAAATATCATTTTTTAAATTTGTCTGCCAGACCAAAGGCTTGTGGAATTTTTGACAGTGGTATTGGGAAGTAGTTCAAGGAATCTATGAACTTTATATTCCCAATAATCATCAATATGATTATTGTACCTCGCATGATCAATTCCGGTTTAATATGAGTCTTTTGGAGCACATACTTCAAAATAAATTGGTGATCAAACGCCTGGGCGTTATGCGCGAGCAGTATAACACGTTTATGGACTTTTCGCACATTTAATAAATATTTAAAAAAAATTTCAATAAAGTTTTCTTGTAAAATTTCCACTCTACATCCGCACTTTTCACAACAATATTGTCCTTCCACATTAATGCACACATTATATCATTTAGAAAAAATACATAAATTCGGTTTTTGCAATTTTATTGCTTCCCCGCCACCTAGAACTTTATCTTGCCGCGTTTCTAGGTCGTAAAATACGTTAAAATTATTACGTTGATCCATTTTATCCGAATTTGGAGTTATAAAGCATAGGTGATTGCCAGCGACATGTTTTCGACAGTTGTTGCAAAATATTTCTCCGCATACGTGAAATCTATATCTCCGGTACAGTTTCCGTTTTAGTTCTTTACAAACTCTTTTTAGATGATTTTCGAAACATGTAGTTCCTCTAAAATACCGATTGCATGCTGTACAATACTTATTTACAAGACCTTTTTCACAGGCCGGGGTCGGTTGATAACATGGGCAGGCTGCAACACATCGATGCTCATTTTTAGCCTATTTTTTTGTACTCAACATTTTTGTGCACATTTGCTATTGCAACAACTATTACACGCGGTAAACACAAGTTGTCTTTATTTTTAATCTGTACTATACCTCTCCGCTTTGCACTTTCCTAATCGAAGCTATTATATCTCCGTTCTCTTCCCACATTCATTTTTACCGAAGTTTGAGTTAAACCAAAGGTATCGGTGCTTATTCCCTCGGAATTGCTTTGGCAAATTTTGGAAATCATTTCCCAGATATCCTCAAATTTAACTTCACTCACTAGTCTAAAAAGTAACCCAGCCGGGGCCCCTTTCATTAAAGTTTTTCCCACAGAATGTGAAACCTACAAAATCACTTGGTTCTAAACTTTCTGTGGCTTTTTCAACAACACTTTCTATCGCTGATTTAATCCAACGAGTCGAATCTTCATTCTCGGGTATCGAACTAATTTGGAAATTAATCTTATACCCGCTTATATTAAACTTCCGCACAAAAACTTCCCGTTGAGTTGCTATTTGGAACCTTTTTTATAAAATACTTTTGTCCGTACCATTGAAATTTCTTTTAATAAATCACTGATCTTCAGATAATTCGGCCCTTTTATACCAAAATTTCTTATCCACTTATCTCTTTCCCACACCTGCGTTTTGACGAATGATCGCAGTTGATGCACACATTATTTCCATACACTTACATGCATTTACCAGATGTATTCTGGTTAAATTTTGTAATCTTATACAGCTGGAAAAAATATCCACAAACATTTTCCCATCCCCACACGACGTACCCCGTGTGTAATGTTTAAATCATAGACCGATAAAACATATTTTTTAAAACATCTGTTCCGACTCACATTTCAATCCTTTCACTACGATTTTTTTCCCACGCAGGACGACGACCATAAATTTAAAATTAATTGTTGCCAGCTGGTTAAATTGTGTAATCCTGTAAAACAAAATACGTCCCAAATACCACGCCCTGACGATGTACATGTGTCGAGAGCCAAGTTTAAAAATAATTGGTCGACAGCCAAGTTTAAAAAACAATTGGTGGACAGCCATGTTTAAATCCTTGTGTCGACAGCCCATTTTAGGGGTGTGGCAACAGATATTTTTTCCCCCAGCAACCAACCGCTGGGGCAGCAATAAATCGCGGTGCCGCCATCGAATTACAAGTGCCACGTTTTACCACGCCCCTCTCCCACCAGAAATCCCCCAGGCCCTCATTTCCACCACTCTCCTGCCACGTCCCTAGAAAGAGAGGCACACAGAAAGAGACAAATGCTTCGTTCCCCTTGGTCGGCCACGCCCACTTGGCCAAGTGACCGAATTCAGGTAACCTGGCCAAGTGACCGAATACCTACTAATTTCATATGAATTGTATGGGAGGTGTTAATCTCGACGTAGGCGCGACGGACGCGACGGTTCAGACGTTGTAAAGTTGATTCGTATTCAACTTTTTACGTGACGGACGCGTTCAAATGTCATTTTAAACTTTTTGTGTTGGAATTATTTTGTGAAAACTCCATTTAAAAAAGTTATTTTTCTTTTTTATTAATTAACAATTCCTGAAAAACTATTTTAATTTATAATACAAAGATTATATCAAATAATAATAAAAATTACAAATTTCATCAACGGCGTCGAGTTTGCCTACAGAAAAATATTTATACTGTTACTAACGTTTTTGACAATTCACGCGTTCGTCGCGTCCGTCGCGTCCATCGAGATTGCCTCCAGGGTAAAGGTAAGGTCACACACAGCAACTTTGCATCATGGTTTTTATGGTTGCAGCTGAAAAAGTTGCGAGTGTTGTTCACACACGTTATTAAAAGTGGCGCGCAACCTCAAGTTTTTATGCTGCTGCAATCTAAAATGCTGCGTACTTGAAAAAAAGTTGCAGAGTTGTTCACACATGGCATGCAGCTTTTAAATGAAAACTCGACGTCTTGTTTTAATTTGACGTCTTGATTTAAATGCAATTATTGCAATAAAATATGTTTTGTGGCGAAGAAGAACAAGCTGTTGTCTGTTTACCACGTACTTTACTGAGAAGAGAAAGACGATGGCGTCAAAAAAGTAAAAGAAAATGCTGGGTAAAAAATAGATAAAACAACGTGAACAGTACGGATTTCTTCATAATTTATTACGCGAATTACATGTTGGAGATGAGTTATTATTTAAAAAAATTTTGCGATTATCAGCTTCTGATTTTGGTTATCTTTTGCCAAGATGTGATACCCATAATAAAAAGAGGATGTTTTAAGAGAATTTCATCGTATTTTAAAAACATATCAAAAACCATGACACTGAACTGTCAAAAAGTTGCATGCACTACGCAGCAAAAGCTTCAACCATTTTAATATTTTTTGTTGCATATGCAACTTTGCTTTTTGACATACACACGTTGAAACTTTTCAGGTTGCGTGCCATATACGAATCTAGTCGTGCAACAAAAAAGCATCGCAACTTTTTGGGTTGCAGTGCTATTCCCACTATACAGTTACCACTGAGAAATTATTTGGTTTACTTAGTCTCGACATTGTATTAGAAACAGAGTGAAATTCATTTAAACTTCGGCTTACTTCAACTTTAACAATGCGTTTAAAATTATCTATAGATTGAAAAGTTGAAAGTCATTGAACGGTGAAGTTCAAATTATACCAACCTACTATCTATTTTTGCTTCAACTTATTCAATTTTAATAGGTCATGTTTACTGTAAGATTATTGATTTTTGTGGACATCAGATGTGTTTTTTGGGAAACATAAGAACGATTACCATATATTTAATATCTACTTATTTCAGCAATGTTATTTATGGCAGTTTATTTTGAACAGAGTTATTTGTTATATATTTGAGATAAAAATGGCACTAAAAAACGAAACTGTTACATATTTTTCCTTTCTTTTGTGACTTTTTGAATCTAACCTGATTTTGTATTGTTTTCTATATTAATTTTTTAGACCACATTTTTTTCAAAGTTTTATTTGGCTAACACAATAGTTTAAATGGCCGTCTTGCAAAATATTGTTCCAATTGCTTTAATTTCACTATTTGTTTCAAAACAAGAATTTTAAGCTCTGTTGAAGCGTCAAAATATGCCAATGCCCGGCCTAATAATTTATAAGTACATACATTTAAAAAATCGTATATTTTGGGACATTTAAATAATAGTCGATATATATTCCTGAAAAAACCAACATAGTAATGCTTACTATCGAAATATCTTTCAACATTTATCGTTTAAAACTTTCTATTTCCTTTTCCTTTTCATGTTTCCATGATTATTTTCGTTAAAAAAAATCATGAAGACAATTACCTTTCAAAGTTACTTTTTTGACTGATACTGTTTATCTATTAAAAAAAAATCATTATTTAAGGCTGAATTCCAATGGCAGAGCAGAGAATAATGAAAGACAGAAAACTGATCGAATGCAAGCTTATGCATGTCAAATCCGTAAAACCGATTAGAATATTCATAAGAAAGAATAGCGAAAATAGCAAAAAATGTTGTGTTTTTTTAATTGTTTTGTATTATGTAAAAGTGATTTTAAAAAATTGAGAATCGTTTAGAAAACAAATTTTCCAAAAAAAACCATATCGTCGCGTCATATTTCATGCAAAATATTGTATTTTCAATTCAACTGTAAAAATGTCCGTACGGAATGTACTGAATGTAATTGATTTATATTGCTTAAACATAGCGAAACCGAAATCAAACTTCACCAAAGTTCGTCTATGCGCAATGTAATCGCAGTATACGGTTCACGAAGATTAGTATTTCCCCTAGGCTTGGTTCTTCCCATTGTAATTGGGCCTTTAGTTTGACATAAAACTCAGGTTTAAAATTCATCCTGTTTCCAGCATTGGCCATAAAAGAAGAAAGCTAATACACGATTCATCATTGATTCAAACCTTCTTATTGGTTATAAATTGTGTCCCAACCAGATGTGTAAATCTAAATTTCATGTAAAACACATGCAATTTTTAAGGACGCACTGATATTTATGCCCTATGGGAAGTACTACCAGAGGGCATATTATTTTCGTCACTCAGTGTGTTACGGATAGAAATAATCCTCGGAGAAGGGTTTCACGGCTATAGATGTGTAGATAATCAAAAGCTATGTCGATCGATACATGTCCGTCCGTCCTAAAAGTGCGTTATCCGATTTTGATGAGATTGAAAATGTAAGTTCGTTATTCCTTAACTCGATTTGGCATTGCATTTCGCCAAAATTGGCCAAGGGTAAGCGAAGTTATGAAGCAAAAACCAGGGTGACCTGAAAGCTTCGTCGCTTTTTTCATGATTTTTTCGTTTTAATTGGAAAGTTTGTGCACCAATTTTATTGAAATTGTTTCCATACAATGACTACATATTGTGCTAAAAATCAATAAAATCGGCACAAGGATAATGGGGAAAGAAATAGTCGTATAAGAAAGTAAGCCTGTTCATAAAGTTCTTTGGATGTGCTTTAAAAACTTATAGACCGATTTGAATAAAATTTGCCGTATAGATTTATGCTATTAAGATCTAGACTACCTGCATATTAGAGCAAATTGGAAAAAGTGAGACTAAAGCTATGCAGAAAAACCCCTGAACTGGTATTAGTTTTGGATGTTTTTCTGTGCTATTTCTGCCATATCGCAAAAAATTTTTTGTTATATAGTATGTTTTTATTTCAATTTTAGTTTAACTATTCTACTAAATGTGAAAAAAATACTGGCCAAATGGCCACCACAGGTTTCTGTACAGGTTTCTATTCCTATTATAAAATGTATGCATAATTTCGGCTCAGTTTCACCATTAATGCAGTAAGTCTAATACTAAAGACACATTAGCAGCAACAATGTACATTACGTCACAATTCTCAATTGAAACTCGAGAGTGAACAAGATCTTCTCAATTATTGAGAATAATTAATCGAGTATTTTAATTTCAATTATTGAATAATTGAGAACATTTAGATGGTTTCATCTGGTAATACTGCTTATATTTATAGATGGACCCCTTCAAAAAACAGAAAGTAAGAAGAAGCACTAGAACAAAATAACAAATTTGAATTTGGCAACTCCAAATTTTTTGTCTTTAGAAGGAAAAGATTTTTTTTTTTAAATAATGTATAATATTTTCAAATTTTTTTTTTAGATTTTAAATCACTTTTTTTACTTCCAAACATTTAGAATCATAAAAAAATTTATAGAAAATTTTGAGTAATATCAAAAAATAATTGAGAATGAATTTTAATCCAGAGAAACACAATGTGTCGCATAATCTAGATTTAAAAAAACGGAAGTGTGTTTTGACCACACTGTAGAGGTGAAACCTAAACCTGTTTTTTTAATGCAGCGCCAAAGTGGTGGGAGGTAGAAGTGTTGGGTCTTCGAAGGAAATAGTCCTCGTAAAAACCTCCACAACTTTGCCGAACACTCTAATCGTGTACGATCTCTATATAAAAAGTTTAAAAAAATTTTAAAAATTTATATCGCCTATAGCGCCAATATGGTGGCAGATATAACTATTTGGTCTTAGACGGAAATATTCCTCATTATAACTTTCACAATATTGCCCAACATTGTAATCGTCTAGGACGTCCATATAATGAGATTTTTTGTAATGTAACCTTTCGTCACAGGAAATCGTGATATAATTTTTGCTAGTCGCCCCCATAGAAGTGTTTCACTTCAATACTCAACTAGATTAAAGCGTGTAGTATGTCTACAGTATAAGCTTTTAGAATCGTTTTGGGATTGTTGGCGTACACATTTCCTTTGACTTTGTTCCAACGGTTAGAAATCGCATGATATTGGTGCCTAATTTTGATCATCAAAACGAGGAATGACTCGAAAAATATTCTTCGTCGCGAAAGATAATTTTCAATATCATCGGTTTCTATAACTAAAATACGTTGTTCTATCGCATAGACTGACGATATGATATATGCCAAATATCAGTTGCATATCTTTGATAAAGAAAAAATGTTACCAGAATTAAATGTCCACCTCTAGTTGGGTAAATTCTTAGAAGTAATTTATTAGAAAAATATGTAAGAAAAATAACTGCTTAGTTGTGGTGAACCATATATTGAAATAAATAGCTCAATACCTTTTGGAACGTACGTGTGTTCATGTAACTAATTTCATAAAAAGGAAACTATAACACCATGATTTGTATATATTTATATATCTAATCATATACGTATATTTATGTTATTTAAAAGAAATATTTGAAGAACATAAAAAACAAAGTTCAATAAAAAAAAGTTTAAATTAAAATATTCAACTTTATCGACATTTCACCATTGCCTGTGATTGTAACGCTTCAATTTTTGCAATCCATATTTAGAATCCATCGATCCTTTTGACACTGGCAGTGATTCTAAATTTGCCATCAATAAATCTATTGATGATTTCAATTCCTCAATATATAACGATTCCATTTCTTCCAATACAAATTTTGGCATTAATACACGGTGCATACGACCATCCAATTCACGACGAATTTTTATGTGACGGACGCATTCAAATGTCATTTTAAACTTTTTGTGTGGGAATTATTTTGTGAAAACTCTATTTAAAAACGTTATTTTTCTTTTTTATTAATTAACAATTGCTAAAAAACTATTTAAATTTATAACACAAAGATTATATCAAATAATAATAAAAATTACAAATTTCATCAACCCCCCAGGGTAAAGGTAAGGTCAGACACAGCAACTTTGCATGAGGGTTTTTATGGTTGCAGCTGAAAAAGTTGCGAGTGTTGTTCGCACACGTTGTTAAAAGTGGCGCGCAACCTCAAGTTTTTATGCTGCTGCAATCTAAAATGCTGCGTACTTGAAAAAAAGTTGCAGAGTTGTTCACACATGGCATGCAGCTTTTAAATGAAAACTTGAAGTCTTGTTTTAATGTGACGTCTTGATTTAAATGCAATTATTGCAATAAAATATGTTTTGTGGCGAAGAAGAACAAGCTATTGTCTGTCTACCACGTACTTTACTGAGAAGAGAAAAACGATGGCGTCAAAAAAGTAAAAGAAAATGCTGGGTAAAAAATAGATAAAACAACGTGAACAGTACGGACTTCTTCATAATTTATTACGCGAATTACGCGTTGGAGATGAGTTATTACTTAAAAAAATTTTGCGATTATCAGCTTCTGATTTTGATTATCTTTTGTCAAGATGTGAGACCCATAATAAAAAAAGGATGTTTTAAGAGAATTTCATTGCATTTTAAAAACATATCAAAAACCATGACACTGAACTATCAAAAAGTTGCATGCACTACGCAGCAAAAGCTTTAACCATTTTAATATTTTTTGTTGCATATGCAACTTTGTTTTTTGACATGCACACGTTGAAACTTTTCAGGTTGCGTGCCATATACAAATCTAGTCGTGCAGCAAAAAAGCATCGCAACTTTTTGGGTTGCAGTGCTATTCTCCACTATACAGTTACCACTGAGAATTTATTTGGTTTACTTAGTCTCGACATTGTATTAGAAACAGAATGAAATTCATTTGAACTTCGGCTTACTTCAACTTTAACAATGCGTTTAAAATTATCTATAGATTGAAAAGTTGAAAGTTGTAGGAAAATAGCACAAAAATCTATTTATTATTTAGCTTGAAAATCAAAAACGACTTTTTGTTTTTGGTATTTTATTTTCTAGAATGTTTTTTACAATGGCTATCGACTACTGCCATTTAAAGCTATTTTTGAATATCAGGTAAGCCTACTAAAAAAAATATTTTTAAATTTCAAAGTTACGTTAACACCACATCACTCCCCCTTTAGTGAGAGCAATGAGCGATAAAAAGAAAAAATTAAAATTTGAATAATTATGGAAAAATTCGATTAATTCCTTCCAAGAATATAAAAATGAATTTAATTGAATTATAATGTTATATAGTATATAGTACTTCTAAAAGTTAAGCAGAAATTAATAATTATAAAAGTGAAATATCAAATTATAATTTAAAGCTAATGAAAATTGAGGTAATGTTAATTTAGAAAGAAAATTTGAACAATTTTAAATTTAAGTTACGATGTAATTAATTGTTTATATCAATCGGGGAAACGACCTCTTCTACCGGATCTGGTAAACTTTGGAGTCGAAGCATCTTTCTTCAATATCTTCTTAGGTGATGATGCTACGGGCATATCCTCCAGTCCGAAGGGATCCGTAGTCTTCGATTCTGGAATTGATACAGGAATTGATGCAGGAACTGCCACCGGTACCTCCTCTAATGGGTTAGAAGGATCTTCAGTAGTGTGTGCCGCTTTCAAACGATCAATCGTGATGGTAACTGTTCTGCCCTTAATGATTAGGACGAAACACTTCTCGTCTCGACGGACAATTTCGAATGGCCCATCAAATGGTGGAACTAAAGATAAACGTACTGAATCGTTTCTGACGAATGCATGTGAACAAGTCTTTAACTCTGGATCAATAAAAATCTTATGCTTGGCATGATTTGCTGGTGGAACTGAACGCGACAATGACATGTGCTCTTTTAGTGCCTTAACAAAATTTGATTGAATGACTTGCTTGTCATTTTGGACAAAGAATTGACCAGGCAAGCAAATGGCAGTGCCGTAAACCATCTCCACTGTAGAAGACTTCAAGTCTTCTTTATAAGTCGACCTTAAACCTAGAAGAATAGTTTGTAAAATTTTGTGCCAATTTCTGGTGTGTTCTAATCGACGATCAGGTAAAATATAAGTTGAAACTTGCGATTTATTGCGCTTGTGGACTTTCGAACGTTGACATGGAATACAACGACGAACGACTTTGGCACAATCTTTGTCGATAGAAGGCCAAATAAAACGGTGCGAAATTAATTTGGTCGAAGCTTTGACACCTGGGTGCGCAAGACTATGAAGTTTTTGAATGACAGCCTCACGAAATTTTTGTGGAATGTAAGGACGAGCTATGCCAGTTGATATATCGCAATACACTTCTGACTTGGAATCGGAAAAAGCAATTGCCCTAAGTTTCAAAGAATTACTTGCTTCGCTATCCAATAATTGACGAAGTTCCGGATCTTTGTTTTGCTCGTTTGCGATGATTGCGTAATCAATAATAAAATTGCCATCCATCTGAAAAATTCTGGATAAGAAATCTACAACGACGCTGCTATCACCGGAAATATGCCTGATATCTGTTGTAAACTGTCCAACGAGGTCCAAATGACGCTCTTGACGAGGTGATGAAGTATTATTCTTTTTCTTCAATGCATAAATTAAAGGTTTATTGTCCGTGTTTATGTGAAATTGTCTTCCATCTAACATATGACGAAAATGCCTCACAGCCCTGTACATAGCCAACAGTTCTCGGTCATAAACACTAAATTTCGCCTCAGCTACCGTTAACTTTTTCGAGAAAAAACCCAAAGGTTCAGGTGAATCTTCAACAAGTTGATGAACAACAGCACCAATCGCAACATCAGAAGCATCGACACTAAGCAATAATGGTGCATCAGGTTTCGGATGAGCCAATAATGAAGCATTCACTAGATCTGCCTTCCAACGATCAAATACAGCAATCGATTCATCATCCCAGATAATCTTCGTTGTATCATTTTTTTTGGTACCAGGAACCACAGCTAGGAGAATCATTTGATTATCTACAGCATGTGATATGAAACAGCGATAAAAGTTGATAGCAGCCAAAAAACGTTCAAGCATTGGTAATGGAAAGTCTTAAACAGCTTTGACTCGTTCAGGAAGTGGTTCAATGCCTCTCGATGTAACGAGATGACCAAGAAATCTTAATTCCGGTTTTCCAAATACGCATTTAGCCAAGCTAATTTTTAAGCCAAATTTACGAAGACGTTGAAACACTATTTTTAAATGACATAAGTGTTCTTCTAGATTCCGTGATGGTATTATAATATCATCGACGTACACAAAAAGGAAATCTAAACCAGCCAGTGCCATCTGCATGAACCTCTGAAATGTCTGTGATGCATTTCTTAGTCCAAATGTCATGAATTTAAACTCGAATAGACCAAATGGTGTAATTATAGCGGTTTTTGGTATGTCAGCTGGATTTACCGGAATCTGATGAAATCCTTTTATCCTTTTAAATTCATTTATTTCCTTTTTTTTTTTTTAATTCATACATCACAATTGTAAACTTAAAACTAAATGAAATTTTATATTGCTTATCCTAGTTACCTTAACGCCTAAAACTTATTCTAACTTATCTCAGGTATAATTGATTCTTATTTAAATTCATTGACTTATATCTAGAATTTTAATTAATAGTATTTTGAAAAATAAAAATAAAAAAACAAAATTTAACCTGGACTTACGGCTAGTTCTAACCTCGTTGAGAAGGCGCGTTCGCGCTGCGTTTAATGAGTTAGTGTCCTCATGAACAAGGGGGCTGCCTTTTTTTAATTGGCTTATAAATAAAGTTCTCGTAAATTTGCTATATTGTTTCGTCTATTCGCATAGAGTTTTGGAGAAGCTCGTTTTCGTGGTTTCTTGATTTTTTAATATAATTGTTCGTCACGTTAGTTACAAAGCCCTTGATGGGTTTTATGTCAGCCATTTTGTAGAGTTCGTCATTAGTGATTGTATTGTCGTATTTTTCATGTTTGCTTTTTCTTTTGTATGTTACACCCAGTGAATTTCTCGACCATTTACGTTCTTGTGTGGATATTTTTTTCCATTGAGTTTCGGATATTTTGTTAGACCAAATGTGCGCGGCGTAAGTGAGTGTGGGTCGAATAATTTGCTTGTACAAAAGGAGTTTTATGTCTTTTTGTAGCGGGCTATGTCTGTTCATAAATGGCAAGAGAATGGCGTGTGCTGCGTTAGCTTTACTTATTGCTACCCTTACATGTGCGTTACAATTTAAGTTTGGCTGGAGGTAGTACCCTAAAGATTTGACGGTGTTCACGTTTTTTATTTTAATTTTGTTAATTAATACATCAATCGATTTTGCTTTCTTTAGTTTCTTTTTGTACTTACATTTTGGTCCGGTAAAGGGAATTGTCTCGCATTTGTCTGTGTTTATTCTAAGTTTCTATTTTGTTAAGTAGTTGTAAAGTTTCCGTAGTTCAATTGTTTGTTTTTTCGTGGCTTGGTTGATTGACCGGGAAGCTGAGAATATGATTAGGTCATCTGCAAAACTTATGGTATTTATAGGATTAGGATTGATGTTATTGTGGATGGGTGTATGTCATGTCGGAATGTCTGCTGTGTGTATATTAAATAATGGTGGTGAAATTATTGCTCCTTGGGGAACACCAGCAGGCATTTTTATGATATTTGAAAGGGAATTTTGGTTTACTATTGAAAATTGACAGTTTTTTAAAAAATTTGATATAAGAAGGATGAGGTGTAAAGGAAATTTGGAGGAGTTTAGTTTCCAGATGAGTGCATTAACCCACACCGAGTCAAATGCCTTTTCCAAGTCAATCAACGTCGCCACTATTATTTTACGTTCGGTCATGTTGTAAAATATGTTATTGTGCAGTAGTGTCAGTGTGTCTGCAGTAGAGTGTTTTCTTTTAAATACGAATTGAAAGTTCGGTATAATGTCATTGTCTTCAATAAAATTTGTCATTTGTGTATGCACTATTTGCTCAAGTAATTTGCTTACACAACTTAATAGAGAAATTGGACGATAGCTGGTTGGAAGTAGGTCATTTTTCTTAGGTTTCCTAAGCGGTATAATTTTTGCGGTTTTCCACGCTGTCGGAAAGTAGGAAATGTTTAAGCAATTATTGAAGATAATCACCCATAGTCTAAGAATTTGATGAAT
Organism: Xylophagus ater; assembly: GCA_963422695.1. Taxonomy (NCBI): domain Eukaryota; kingdom Metazoa; phylum Arthropoda; class Insecta; order Diptera; family Xylophagidae; genus Xylophagus; species Xylophagus ater. The sequence goes on from CAUJSI010000001.1 coordinate 198,127, forward strand.
CTGATGAAATGCTTTTTCAAGATCAATATTGGAGAAAATGATTTTCCCCACAAGAGCATGAGTAAAATCTTGAATAAATGGAATTGGATATCTATCCGGAACAGTTTTAGTATTTAATGCTCTGAAATCACCACAAGGTCGATACAACCCGTTAGCCTTTTTAACAAGATGTAGTGGACTAGCCCATGGTGATTTTGTTGGTTGACAAATACCCATTTTAATCAAATATCTAAATTCTTCTTGAGCAGCTTTTAATCTTTCTGGTGTTAAACGACGAGCTTTAGCGCAAACCGGTGATCCATTAGTTTCAATGTGATGGAAAATATTGGAATCGTTAACCATAGGCGGAACCTTATTCACGGATGTTAGATCAGGAAACTCAGAAAGCAGCTTCATGAAAATATTCGTAACAGTGAAAATTTTAGGTGATTGTTGTGAAATAGAAGCAACTGCGACATTGAGCACAAATTTGGTTTTTCTGTCAATAAGCTTTTTATTTTTAACGTCCACTAGAAGATCATAATGATTCAAAAAATCAACACCCAAAATCGGAACTTTAACATCTGCAATGATGAACGTCCATTCGAAGTCACGACGAAGACCAAAATCAAGTTGCATACGTCGTTCCCCAAAAGTCTTGATACGCGTGCCATTTGCTGCAGATAAATATTTCTCCAATGGATTCTTAGCATTAAAAAGGTACGCTGGAAGTACAGACATGTCTGCTCCGGTGTCAATTAAATATTTGTTGAACGATTTTATATCCGCTACGCAAAGACGGTTGATGTTGGCAGTTTCATCATCCTTATGAAACTGCAAATTCAGTTTTTTGTATTAGGGAAAGTGCACGGCGGAACGCACTTATGAGCCTTGTCAGGATATTTGAAATGATACCAGCAGTAAGGTTTATCAAATTCTAGTTCACCTACTTTTTTTGCTGGTGTTTTAGAACGGGATCTGGAACGTTTGGTGGAAATGTTGCGAATATATTTAGATAACACATAAATTTTTTTCTCGAGTCTACTCATCCTTTCATCTATAGCGCTAGTTGCAGAAGATGCCGAAGAAATAGTTGCAATATTGCCACGAAAATCGCAAACTTCCATTATTTTGTCAGCCATTTTTGCTAGCCCATCCAAATCAGCGTCGCTTGTGGATAAAATCGCGCTTACATTGTTCAGCAGACATCTTGACTACAATGTCCGCATAAATTCATTATTAACTTTGTCCCCTGCCAGTTTTTTCATTCCATTTAACAATTCTGACGGTTTTCTATAGCCCAATTCTACCTCGGACAATAATTTATGCGATTTTTTTTGATCTGATTCTGCAAATTCTGCTAGTAGACTTGTTTTTAGTGTTTGATATTTATCAGATGTCAGTGGATTAATTACAATGTCACTAAACTTGCTTAAAAATGTTCCATCCATGTTACCGATGACGTGTAAGAATTTAGTGTAATCTGCTGTTATTCCAGCCGTTACAAATTGGGCTTCTACCTGCGCGAACCATAATTCAGGCTGTGCCTCCCAGAAACGAGGAGTTTTTGCTGAAACCTTCATAATACTTATTTCAGGCGCCGGTTCTGTCATGTTAAATCGGAAAACTAAAGTGCACTGAATTGATTTTAAATAGTTTCAGTTTTCAATTTTTTTTCGCGGAAAATTTTTGTCGCGAACGCAGATCGTTTAACACTCTTTTTTTTCAGAAGAAATATTTTATCCCTTCTATAGGCAAAGAAAAATAAATACATGAAGAACCGAGACCCGGATTCGAACCGGGGTCTCGTCAGTTTCTAGAAACGAGGTCTCAACCGACTAGACCATTCTACACTTTAGTTATTAATTTATTTTTTTCTAAACATTATTCAAACCATACAACTGTTATTGGAAATATAACAATTATTCTACAACCTTTCAAATGTCAATGCCAATTACTTGCATTAACTAATATTTTACTAATATACTCCTACAATTCCAATTTCAAATTAAAATTAAAATAGAACACACTCATGATGTAATGATATGAAATCGTCAGATGTACAGAACACCATGAAATTTAGTTTTCTTGTTTTGTTCCCGACAATTATATAACATATAAATGCGATACTATAGGGAGAAAAGGAAGAAGATCTCCAAATGAATTCGTGAATATACCGCGCGGACAAAAATTTTACCGCACGACAATCAAAAAAAATTAGTGATTTTTCCTTTTTTTGGAAAGAAAATTACTTTAATTTAATTCAAATTGAATTTAATAATGACTGCGGATTTTTAATAGTCTGGGGTCACCAATGTAGGAAAATAGCACAAAAAACTATTTATTATTTAGTTTGAAAATCAAAACGACTTTTTGTTTTTGACATTTTATTTTCTAGAATGTTTTTTACAATGGCTATCGCCTACTACAATTTAAAGTTATTTTTGAATATCAGGTAAGCCTACTAAAAATAAATATTTTTAAATTTTCAAGTTACGTTAACACCACAAAGTCATTTAACGGTGAAGTTGAAGTTATACCAACCTACTATCTATTTTTGCTTCAACTTATTCAACTTTAATAGGTCATGTTTACTGTAAGATTATTGATTTTTGTGGACATCAGATGTTTGTTGGGAAACATAAGAACGATTACCATATATTTAATATCTACTTATTTCAGCAATGTTATTTATGGCAGTTTATTTTGAACAGAGTTATTTGTTATATATTTGAGATAAAAATGGCACTAAAAAACGAAACTGTTACATATTTTTCCTTTCTTTTGTGACTTTTTGAATCAAACCTGATTTTGTATTGTTTTCTATATTAATTTTTTAGACCACATTTTTTTCAAAGTTTTATTTGGCTAACACAATAGTTTAAATGGCCGTCTTGCAAAATATTGTTCCAATTGCTTTAATTTCACTATTTGTTTCAAAACAAGAATTTTAAGCTCTGTTGAAGCGTCAAAATATGCCAATGCCCGGCCTAATAATTTATAAGTACATACATTTAAAAAATCGTATATTTTGGGACATTTAAATAATAGTCGATAAATATTCCTGAAAAAACCAACATAGTAATGTTTACTATCGAAATATCTTTCAACATTTATCGTTTAAAACTTTCTATTTCCTTTTCCTTTTCATGTTTCCATGATTATTTTCGTATAAAAAAATCGTGAAGACAATTACCTTTCAAAGTTACTTTTTTGACTGATACTGTTTATCTATTTAAAAAAAATCATTATTTAAGGCTGAATTCCAATGGCAGAGCAGAGAATAATGGAAGACAGAAAACTGATCGAATGCAAGCTTATGCATGTCAAATCCGTAAAACCGATTAGAATATTCATAAGAAAGAATAGCGAAAATAGCAAAAAATGTTGTGTTTTTTTAATTGTTTTGTATTATGTAAAAGTGATTTTAAAAAATTGAGAATCGTTTAGAAAACAAATTTTCCAAAAAAAACCATATCGTCGCGTCATATTTCATGAGAAAAATATTGTATTTTCAATTCAACTGTAAAAATGTCCGTACGGAATGTACTAATTGATTTATATTGCTTAAACATAGTGAAACCGAAATCAAACTTCACCAAAGTTCGTCTATGCGCAATGTAATCGCAGTATACGGTTCACGAAGATTAGTATTTCCCCTAGGCTTGGTTCTTCCCATTGTAATTGGGCCTTTAGTTTGACATAAAACTCAGGTTTAAAATTCATCCTGTTTCCAGCATTGACCATAAAAGAAAAAAGCTAATACACGATTCATCATTGATTCAAACCTTCTTATTGGTTATAAATTGTGTCCCAACCAGATGTGTAAATCTAAATTTCATGTAAAACATTTATGCCCTATGGGAAGTGCTATCAGAGGGCATATTATTTTCGTCACTCAGTGTGTTACGGATAGAAATATTCCTCGGAGAAGGGTTTCACGGCTATAGATGTGTAGATAATCAAAAGCTATGTCGATCGATACATGTCCGTCCGTCCTAAAAGTGCGTTATCCGATTTTGATGAGATTGAAAATGTAAGTTCGTTATTCCTTAACTCGATTTGGCATTGCATTTCGCCAAAATTGGCCAAGGGTAAGCGAAGTTATGAAGCAAAAACCAGGGTGACCTGAAAGCTTCGTCGCTTTTTTCATGATTTTTTCGTTTTAATTGGAAAGTTTGTGCACCAATTTTATTGAAATTGTTTCCATAAAATGACTACATATTGTGCTAAAAATCAATAAAATCGGCACAAGGATAATGGGGAAAGAAATAATCGTATAAGAAAGTAAGCCTGTTCATAAAGTTCTTTGGATGTGCTTTAAAAACTTATAGACCGATTTGAATAAAATTTGCCGCATAGATTTATGCTATTAAGATCTAGACTACCTGCATATTAGAGCAAATTGGAAAAAGTGAGACTAAAGCTATGCAGAAAAACCCTTGAAGTGGTATTAGTTTTGGATGTTTTTCTGTGCTATTTCTGCCATATCGCAAAAAAATTTTTGTTATATAGTATGTTTTTATTTCAATTTTAGTTTAACTATTCTACTAAATGTGAAAAAAATACTGGCCAAATGGCCACCACAGGTTTCTGTACAGGTTTCTATTCCTTTTATAAAATGTATGCATAATTTCGGCTCAGTTTCCCCATTAATGCAGTAAGTCTAATACTAAAGACACATTAGCATACGTCACAATTCTCAATTGAAACTCGAGAGTGAAGAAGATCTTCTCAATTATTGAGAATAATTAATCGAGTATTTTAATTTCAATTATTGAATAATCGAGAACCTTTAGATGGTTTCATCTGGTAATACTGCTTATATTTATAGATGGACCCCTTCAAAAAACAGAAAGTAAGAAGAAGCACTAGAACAAAATAACAAATTTGAATTTTGCAACTCCAAATTTTTTGTCTTTAGAAGGAAATGATTTTTTTTTTTTAAATAATGTATAATATTTTCAAATTTTTTTTTTAGATTTTAAATCACTTTTTTTACTTCCAAACATTTAGAACCATAAAAAAATTTATAGAAAATTTTGAGTAATATCAAAAAATAATTGAGAATGAATTTTAATCCAGAGAAACACAATGTGTCGCATAATCTAGATTAAAAAAAACGGCAGTGTGTTTTGACCACACTGTAGAGGTGAAACCTAAACTTGTTTTTTCAATGCAGCGCCAAAGTGGTGGGAGGTAGAACTATTGGGTCTGCGACGGAAATAGTCCTCGTAAAAACCTCCACAACTTTGCCGAACACTCTAATCGTGTACGATCTCTATATAAAAAATTAAAAAAAATTTCAAAAATTTATATCGCCTATAGCGCCAATATGGTGGCAGATATAACTATTTGGTCTTAGACGGAAATATTCCTCATTATAACCTTCACAATATTGCCCTACATTGTAATCGTCTAGCACGTCCATATAATGAGATTTTTTGTAATGTAACCTTTCGTCACAGGAAATCGTGACATAATTTTTGCTAGTCGCCCCCATAGAAGTGTTTCACTTCAATACTCGACTAGATTAACGCGTGTAGTATGTCTACAGTATAAGCTTTTAGAATCGTTTTGGGATTGTTGGCGTACACATTTTCTTTGACTTTGTTCCAACGGGTAGAAATCGCATGATATTGGTGCCTAATTTTGATCATCAAAACGAGGAATGACTCGAAAAATATTCTTCGTCGCGAAAGATAATTTTCAATATCATCGGTTTCTATAACTAAAATACGTTGTTCTATCGTATAGACTGACGATATGATATATGCCAAATATCAGCTGTATATCTTTGATAAAGAAAAAATGTTACCAGAATTAAATGTCCACCTCTAGTTGGGTAAATTCTTATAAGTAAATTAATAGAAAAAGATGTCAGAAAAATAACTGCTTAGTTGTGGTGAATCATATATTGAAATAAATAGCTCAATACCTTTTGGAACGTACGTGTGTTCATGTAACTAATTTCATAAAAAGGAAACTATAACACCATGATTTGTATATATTTATATATCTAATCATATATGTATATTTATGTTATTTAAAAGAAATATTTGAAGAACATAAAAAACCAAGTTCAATAAAAAAAAGTTTAAATTAAGATATTCAACTTTATCGACATTTCACCAATACCTGTGATTGTAACGCTTCAATTTTTGCAATCCATATTTAGAATCCATCGATCCTTTTGACACTGGCAGTGATTCTAAATTTGCCATCAATAAATTTATTGATGATTTCAATTCCTCAATATATAACGATTCCATTTCTTTCAATACGAATTTTGGCATTAATTTTCGATTTTTCTCCATTTCCGAAACACGTTGCATACGACCATCCAATTCACGACGAATTGCAGCTGCTTGCTCATCAGCTGAATCAAGCTAAAGTACAAAAAGAAAAGAGTTAAAACAAAAATGTATAGCGAGTAAATTATTAGCTACTGTTCAGAACTACTGAACATGTTTAATCATGATCGCATGCATACTGGCACAGAGCAGAGATACAAACAGATTGTATCATAATCTCACACACATGAACGCAATTTAGAAATATTAAGCATCACGATCTCATACATACACCGCTGAATAAAACCAAGAGAAGCGAATCGTGTTCAAAAGGAAAGACAAGAGAAATAAACTGTGCATATGTAGCCGGTATTCATTTGTCCAGAAACCTTCAACAGAAGCAGTTCATAGTACATTCATTCAGGCTGTGCAGTTGGTATATATCAATAGGTCTTTACAAGTCAGGGTTATTAATTGTTCTACCCCAAACAGCTACATATATGGCATGCTCGTTGCACTAACTTAAAAATTTGCAACCCTGTAATGCAGAGAACAGATGAAAAAAATATAACTTTTCAAGCTTAATTATGAAGCATACAGCAGCGGAATTTATCTATACATCACATCGATTAAATTATAATTAATCGGCAAATTGGTGAATGGAACATGACCTTTTATTGGACATGTGTAATTGTGCTTTGAAGCAACTAATAATCAATGGATGTTTTTTCCAAAATATGAATCACAGTGATACTCCAGAGATGTGCTTTCAACAGGATGAGCTAGGTGCCATACAGCCGACATAAATTATCGATTTATTGAAATCAAGTTTGGCCGAAAATGTGATTTCGAGAAAGGCATTTGTAAATATTAATGTCGTGAATTGGTCTCTCGAGTTAAAAATTTTTGTGCACTAAAAGGATAAAAGCATGAAAGCATACAATAATGACAGTTTCCAACTTTGATTTTGACTTGGGTAAGTCTGGACAAGCCATCTCATTAATACTATTGGGAGTATGCATTAATTCGTGCGTTTTTTTTCGAAAATTAAGGCTTTATTGTGAAAAAATGGTTATACACTCAATGATCAAAGTATTGTCCATTGGAAGCTATTTGCCTATCTTTCTGGCAGTTTGTGGATTCCATCCCAAAAGAACTTCTCCGGCTTGGTGGTGAAGAACGAATCGAGCCAATTTTTTATACCCTGTTCTGAAGTGAAGCGTATTCCGGTGAGGGCATTCTGCATTGATCTGAACAAGTAATAATCAGAAGGGGCTATAAGGCGGGTGAGGTAGAACTTCCCACCCACTGTTTTCCAAATAGTTTTGAACCGGTCTTGAAACATGTGGCTGAGCGTTGTCATGATGGAAAATTATGGATTCGTGTCTGGTTGCATATTCTGGTCGTTTTTCCGCAATCGCTCTCTTCAAACGAATTAATTGTGTTCGGTAGAGGTCCCCTTTGATCGTCTGACCCGATTTCAACAGCTCATAATACAACACACCCTTATGATCCCACCAAGGAGGATGCCGAGGATGTTGATGGTTGGCCGGGCTTCACATACGATTTCTTGCGCTTGGGGTTATCGTAATGAATCCATTTTTCATCACCAGTGACAATCCGATGCAAAAATGACTTGTTTTTGTGGTGTTGAAGCAACATTTCCGACATCGGCGTTCGATATCTCTTGGCTTTAATTCATACGGCACCCAATTTCCAAGCTTTTGGATGAATCCCGATGCTTTTAAACGTCTGGAAATGGTTGCTTGATCAACTCCCAATGATTTTGCAAGATCTTGTTGCGTTTGGCACGCATCTTCATTAAGCAATGCCTCCAATTCTTCATCTTCAAACCTTTTTGGCTGTGCGGGTCGTTCATCGTCTTCTAAGTTGAAATCGCCACTTTTAAACCGTGAAAACCACTTCTGGCACGTTCTTTCAGCTAGAGCATGGTCACCATAAACCTCTACTAAAATACGATAACTTTCGGTAGCACTTTTCTTCATGTTAAAGAACTCCCCGCAAAAACACTTTTTCTGGCACAAAGTTCGGCATGTTCCAATGAATAGAAAAAAATGTTGTTTACGCTTCAATCAAATGACATATACTGAAAAAGACGCGCAATAACAGTAGCTTTCAAATGAATATAGTCACGGATGAACACGACGCGAAATAATACTAGTAACGCCCTCTCTTAGAAAACCGCACGAATTAATGCATACTCCCAATACTTGTTAAAAACACTCTGTGTGATATAAAAATGCATGTATTTACAGTGTTTTGTACAAATACTATTAAAAAGGAGGCGCGCTTTGCAGCACTGTAATCGTACCAAAACTGTATACGCTAAAAATTACATGTGCTAAAAGTTAACTTTTCGTTTTCCTCTTTTGAACTTAAAGTTAATCACCCTTAAACAAGGGCTGAGTCGCTGATGGGAAATCAGTTGTTAGCGGAGCCCCTACATATCTGCCGCCCTGTAGGTGTAAGCAGGCTTACTGTAATACTGGGTTTTCTATTGCAGCGGAATTTTCTTTCACCCATATTCGTGGGACTTTTATGATGTAAAAATTTAAAGAAAATAAAAACTCGGTAAAGCCAGAAGAAACCGAAGCTGTGGCGAGTGCCTCCACTGCGCTAGCGGCTGGAATTGTTACCCTGCATAAAGGTGAGGCAACAGATGATGAAGCCAGCGCAATCAGCAAACCGAGGAAGTGGTCCGCAACCATGGGGAAAACGTACACACGTTAATACCTAAAGCGACCGGGGATACTCTGCCGATACAGAGTACTCTCAGCGATGAGCAGTGTGTCTAAGTCGAAGGAGGATAAACTGCTGGCTTCTCAGGAGGATTTAGCATCAGCTGGGATAGAGGGCGGCGCCTCTAACTATAAAACACATAAAACCGGCCAAGAATGCGCGTATGAAACTCTGCCCCGAGAAGCTTACTCAATGGAAGTACCTGCTGGGCCTGCGACAAAACGCTCTCGCTCCAAAAGTGACGGCACTCCGGACTCAATGCCCGGCACCAGTGCCAAAAAGCAAAGGATAAGCATCCTGAGCAGCAGAGAAATGCAAACTCATCTTCTAGTCGGGGTACTGATCTCAACCTAGACTGGAACTCTCGAGTCAGTCGAGGATACCTGTAGATGGCAAAAACTAAAAACCACTAAACCTCCAACAGGGGCAGAGGGAGAAGAGTGGTGAATCTGCACCTGGCAGCCTGAGCTCTGTGTTGTACACAGTAGAGAAAGCTGGAAATCTTTCCAATACGGGTGACAAACCTATTGGAGATACAATCGGCCTCATCCGAAGCGACTTTTAAGGAACAGGCCCTAAAACATCTACGGCTAGCCGTCGCCCATAAGGAAGACCCTTATGACCCCCTGACGGCCCCATAAGTAACACAGATAAACTTGCAGCATTGCAAAGCGGCTTCACATCTATTGTGTAGATGCATACAAAGGCTGGAAACGGACATATGCCTGGTCCAAGAACCATACATTTATGGCGACAGGATAAGGTGTATGACTTGTGGCATATTTGTACATACCCCGTACCTGCATTATTGTGTTTCGAAGCATTGATGAATGCCTATTAACCGAGTACAGTTCAGAAGACTGCACAACGATGAAGGTAACGGTAGTGAGGGGTGGGAGGAAGGTAAAAGAGGAAAAATAGTGGATAGGAGTGAAACCAGACAAATGGTGTTTCTCTAATCTTTCACAGCTCCGGCGTAAGGCATGACGACTCCTCAACAGAGCTGTGAACACTCGCTCTGAAACGACTGGGCCGCTCACCAAATGGTGCAAAGATAGTTTAAAAACGCTATTCGCAAGACAAAAAGTCTTGAATGGTATAAGTATTGCGAGTTTCCAGGATGGCCCTGTTACAGCAAGGCTGAAAAGAGCCCTTGCAATTTATAGGCAAGCCAAGCTGGATGTCGTAAAGAAAGACAACTGCACTTACACTAACTCGAAAAGAGGGACTCTTTATGTACTTGTAGAAGCGCACTTCCGTGGCTTCCTGTCTGAGGAAGAAAGGGAAGCGGCTGAATGAGAGAACATCAGGCCCTCACGAGACGAAACGACCATAGCGGCGAAGGTGGTTAGAAGGGAAAAATAAGGTGGGCTATACAAAATTTTGATCCCTATAAATCACCCGGACCGGATGGGATTTACGCTATACTTATTCAAAAAGATATTGGGTGCACCATTGACCACTTGTATGCTGTTTTCAAAGCCTGTATTGCCACTGGCTCTAGACCTAAGGCTTGGAGGGCAGCCACGACAGTATTCATCCCCAAACCGAGTAAATCGTCCTATTACCTACCTGAGGGTTTTAGGACGATTAGTCTCATCTCATTTCTTTTGAAAACTCTAGAAAAATGGTAAATGCGTATTTAAAGGGAACCTTTCTGGTGAACCTTCCGCTGCGCCAATATTCTTACTAGAGGGGGAAATCCATTGAGATGGCCTTAATAGTGCTAGTGGGGAAGGCACAAGATGTGCTGAACAATAAGCTTTTCGCTTCGACTGTTTTTCTGGATGTCCAGAGAGCTTCTGACAACCCCACTTTTCAATCGATTGATGCTGTACTTAGAGCTAAGAATATTCAACAAGCAATAGCAAGGTGGATTATGAATATGCTGAAGCGCAGACTGACCCCTGCCAAACTGGGAACTGAGAAAGTGACGGTGAAAGCAGTAAAAGGTTTTGCACAGGAAAAGATATTATCCACGACTCTTTGGAAGCTGTTGGTAGACTCCCTACAGCGCAACGACAATAGACATTTGGATTTGGGATTCGCGGACGATGTTTTTATCGTCCGAGGAATTGATTTAGCCACGGTTGCTGATCCCATGCAGAGAGCATTAAAAATTGTCGAAGTGTGGTGTGACGAGCAAAAACTTTCGTATAACCAGAACAAAACTGAGATGGTGCTGTTCACTACCAAACGCAATATTCCTGCACTCAGGTGGCCATGTTTTTATGGAAGTGTTTTCAGGAAGTGAAATATTTGGGGGTCATACTGGATTCCAAGCTTACTTTACGACAGCATGACCTAAGGATTAAGAAAGCCGCAAACGTGCTGTGACAATGCCGTAGAGCATTTAGGAGAACCTGAGGACTGAGGCCTAAGATGGTAATCTGGAGCTTTACTGGCATTGTCAGAACATACTTAACGTACGGGGCGCTTGTGTAGTGGCAAAGAATCAAAATTTAAAGCATCAAACTACAACGGTACTACCTGCATAGGCTTGTTGCATTTTGTGTTACAGGCGCCATTAGGACTCCAACGGCAGCACGCGAGATTCTGCTGAATCTACCTCCCATAGACCTGTTCATTGAACAGTAGGCGGCGACAGCGATTAGCAGAATTGGATTAGTGCTGGGGGCAGAGTGGTATTTGGCCATGGTGTTAGTTCTACCATGAGCAGAAGAGTAATCAATTAAGTCAGTATTTTTGGAGGTTTATTCGTGGAGACCATGTGCTCCAAGCTCATTTTTGAGTGAGAGTACTTGTGTCTCATCTCTGACAGGGCTGACAGGGAAGAAGGCCTGCGACGTACACCAGATGAGGTGCAAATCTATACAGATGGATCCCTACTGAATGAAATGGCTGATGCTGCCATCTACGATGAGATCATGAGGCCAAAATAGCCGGTGGCAGAGAGTCTGGTATGCGTAGCCTGTCTGGCTTTTTTTAGAACCAGACTTGCTACACTGGGTGCGTGCACCCTGAGTAAGGAGGGGTAAGCTCACTCGGACCTAATTACGGTCCTGGCCTTCATAAGAAGGTCTAACCAGTTCGGGGAAGAGACCCAGCCTCTCAACCAACTTTTTAGGAGGAGTTACAATGGGCCACTACAGCCTGCGGGCCCCTCTAATGCTATACAATACAATAGAATCACCCTCAAAAACCGGTCTGTACATGTAAGATTATATAAATTAACTACTGAAACTTGATGTTATGAAAAAGGAAAAATTGAGTTGAGTTGAATTCTAATTTTGCCTCTTTATTTTCTACATTTATCTCAAAATTAAATGCAACACAGATTTTGATCAGTGGAAATGTAATAATTAATGGAAAACAAAATATGCTTACCATGAGTGCATTAAATAAAATTTGATGCTCAAACTTTTTAACTCCTAAAATCTGTTGAAACATATCATACAGTTGTTCTTTCGATAATATTAATTCGCTATTTAATGATTGTTGCATACGGGATGGTCGCTTCGTATCGTCATCACCTAGAAAATAACAAGAAATTTTAATCCTAATTCGAATAAAATTTCCTAATTTATTACTTTTCAATAAAATCTATAATCTATTATCAGAACTGAAATGCGTGACGTTATGAAACCACATTAGAATAGTTATCCTGCTCCACACATGTTTAAATTAAACAGAATAAGCCCGGACTTGGATTCAAGGAAAATACCACTGTTTTGCGCTATATATTGAATTTTCGTATTATACTTTCCATTTTCAAAAAGTTAAAGGTAAAATAGTTCTATTGTAGGTTTCAAAAAGTGAAAATAAAAAATTCATTATAAACATACTCGCATCTACTTTCGTCTAGAGCCGTGGTATTCGATCCGTGTTCTGTGAAGCCATTTCAAGTATTCCGCGAGAAATCACATACATAATGTAAAATAATTTTTGTATGGGATTGTAACCAGCAAGCGCGAATGACAATTAAACAATTTTTTTAGTTATACATATATTGTAACGTGCTGCTAATGTAACACGCTTACTTTTAATTTTAAGCCTACACGGCAACACCATTTACATAATAGCGTGGTCAGCTTTGATGAAAACCGCAAAAAAAAAGGGAAACAACGTCGCAATAATAATTTAACTTTGAGATAACGATCGCCATAATCTTTGGGATACTCCAAGATTACAAATCTTCAATAATATATGTGCATCATCACTAATCAAAGAAAAAAAAAATTTTTTCTATCATTATATTAAGTTATTATTGTATGACACCTGTGGGAAAAAGGGAAGAATTTCGCCTAACCTAACGAGATAAGGCCAGTTTTTTTGTTTTTTTAATATACGTGAATACGTTCTTTCCATTTCATATATATATAGAGCTGTGTAAATGGAGGCCTCCAGTTTCCGGTTATCGGTGAGTCTATTAATATAATTTTATTTTTTTTTGTCAAAATTAAAATCAATATAAATATATATATTTTTTTTTGTCAAATCGATTGTCATCGGGATAAAGAAATTATGACAAGTCTCGGAGAATGATTTTTTTTAAAAAAAAAACAAAAAAAAAAAAAACAAAAAAACAAGAATTGCTGAAGGGAAGGGTGCATTAATGATTTAGAAAGAAAAAGTAAATTTTTCAAGAAATTCTTTCTTTTATTCAAAGGTTGTTTTTTTTAGTTTTCTTTTGGTCTATTTTAAAAAAAAAAAAAAATTACAAAAAAAACGGAATTTTAAATAAATAAATAAATAATGGAACTTGTTTGCCAAATTATGGTTGGAAAAATTTAAATAAAAGTCTTTTTCTAATATTGTTCAATTCAAAAAAAAAAAAAAGGGGGGTAAAATATCCTGCATGTAAAAGAAATCAACACATAATGTGAAGGAATATGTTTTAATGTACATTAAGGAAAGGACGAATGAAAGAAAAACGAAATTATAAAAAAAAAAAGAAAAAAAAAAACTTATGCGAAATATACATACGGAGAAAAATGAAAACAAATCTTGTATTAATTCAATTGTACTAGTCCAAGGTTGGTTGATGTAAAAGGTAGAGTGATCGGGGAGTGAGTGAGGGGAGGAAGAGGTGCGGCGGCACAAGAAAATTTTAAGGGTCCATACTCAATTGTAGGAGCGAGTATGGACATACGGGGATCGGCATTCTGCTGTCGATCCAAGAGGGAGGGTAGTGCCCCAAAGACCGGTTGGCATTAACACCTTTGCCAATCGGCCCCGACATGCCTCGCAAGGCTTTCGTGAATAGCTGGTCAAGTTCGGTGACCAGCAAATTAACGAACATCCCCCTTATTCGGTTTTTATCTCGCGAAAAACTGAATTTCCTTGCTTGATAGCTCGCGCTATCACTATAAAGTCTTAACGACGTTTTCACACATCTTGCACGCATACAATTTATGTGTAACGCGATGGCAGATGGTGGTGAGCAGCGACCCACCCCTCCGGCGAGCTAGCTAGTGCGATCAGCTAGGCGTGCAGCCTTTTAGCTGCTCACATTGCTGCACCATCTCATATCTTCTCCTCGCAAGGAAGAAGATATGCAATATAGGTCATCAGGGGATTTGCTTCTCGACAGGAAACCCCCTAAATATGTGCAACCCCCCTTGTTACATATATGGCGCCCAACGAAGAGGGGTGTAATTTAACTTCGGTTAAATTACATATATGGCGCCCAACGCAGAGGGGTGTAATTTAACTTCGGTTAAATTACATATATGGCGCCCAACGACGCTTGTCGGCCAATGTTTTGTTGTGCGCGGGTGTAATTTAACCTCGGTTAAATTACATATATGGCGCCCAACGGTTCGTTGGTTCAGCAAGCGAATTTGTTTAATTTTGTTTGCCATTTGTCTTTTCAACTTCGGCTGAAATTACAAATGGAGCTCAAACAAAATTGTTAGACACATTTTCGAACGAGTTGATGTTTGGAAATGGTGTTTTGGTTGTTACCTTTAGGTAAACCAAGTTTTTCAGAAAAAACAAATTTTTATCAAAAATTTGAAAATTTGACTCTAAACTTTTTTCGAAACTTTCGAAACACCCTGTCTTCACTTTTAAAAATTTTCAATCTTTTTTTATTAGTCAAATTTTTTTTTCTGAAGGTGTGTTCACATCATCAAAATTTTTAAACGAAGTTTTGGTGTGAACATAATTTCGGTTGTTCGTTTATTTGTGCTATTCGCGATTGCGTTTATATTGAGTCCAACTGTCGTCATGTTTTATTTACGGTTGCGTAGTAGCAGTACTTCGGTTTTTTTTTATTGAATATTCCGCTTGCCGCAAAAGCGTTTGAAATATGGATTACGTGCTGCATGAATATTGTAGTCATTGCAACGCTTCACGTTTCAATGCAGTTGAGACTCCGGGAAATGAAATAGATGCGGATGTATGAGCTTTAGTGTGCCTTTTCGCAGATTCTCGTGCTTAATTAAGCCCACGAATAATGCGGTGAGGACACGAGAGTCATGCAACCGCATCAAACATAGTGATCCGGGATTGTGCCAGTCGTTTGGATCGGATCACATGCTACAGGCTTGGTTGCCATTGCAGGTGTCCGATCACTCGACTTGGTACCGTTCGCGGGTCACCAATCAACATCCAATTTTCGATTCGTGAGTGCATGTCGGGTTTATGTTTTCTTCGTGTCGCCCGCTTGTTTCGTCTCTCTCTCTCACTCTTACGTATTACGTTTGATTTTTTTTTGAAAAATTTAATTTGTGCGGAGTTTGTATGAGAAATTAGTTTTCTTATCTTTACGAGAAATTCACGTTGATTGATTTTTTTTTCTCTTCGGTTGTTTTCTCGATTCGGTTAGCTTTAGTTTAGTTGATTTAGTTCAGTTTTTTTTTTATATTTTTGGTTAAGTTTTCGGTTTAGTTTATTGGTTTAGGTTTCTTACATTTAATTATTATTTGAACATTTTTTTTTATTATTATTTACTTTTTTTCATAAAATATATTTTGGTGGGGGAGTTTTTTTTTTTTTTTATTATTATTATTTTTTTTATATATATAATTTTTTTTATTACTTTTATCATTGCGTTTTTTTTTATTATTACTTTAGTCCTTGTTCGGTCCGATATTTTTTTTTGTCCCTAAAGATTCCGTAAGAAGGAATAGATCTCTAAATACCCGATTTGACTTTTGAAAATACTGAGTTTCTGGCTTTGTTTTGAGAATTTGATATTGTGCAATAGTAATTTTGATTTTGGGAATTAAGGTGTGTTTGCAAAATGGAGAACCCAAATACAGGTACAACGCCTAAAACCAACTCCACAGTTGTACCAAATGCGTCACCGGAGCCAACTACCAATGCTCAAGGTGCTGCAGTGGATGTATTGACAGGTCGAGATGATTCTCGAGTTACTCGAGGGCAATCACAGCTTTCGTTGGATTTTGCATCAGCGTCCAAATCAGTGGCTTCCGCTACAATGACGACTCGCAGTCGTAGTGGCAGAGGAAGAGGTGCGGCAAACCCAACTATCACACGATGGGGTTCTAGTGATGGCGCCTCTTTCCTCTCTCCGTCAGATCCAAGTGCCTCAACTGAAAATATAGGCACGATGATCGAAGCGGCTGTGAGCAGTCAGATGGCTAAAATCCAGAGCGAGTTGCTCAATCAAATTAAAAGAATGACCTTAAATGCACCACCGCAAACACAATGTTCAGTGGCTCCGCCAAAATCCGTTGACCAGTCTGCTAACTTCAATCTTTTGAACGAAAATTATAGTTTGAACGTTCCTCAGAGACGAAGTCAACCAGTATTAAACCAGAATGTAAACATACCACCTCCTTTATATAGTGGCAATAACCAAAATCCTAATTATAACGTGAATGCTATTTCAGCTTCACACGATAGTCACCACGTCGACCCCAGTCAGGATCCGAATCCACGCCCGCCTTTCAACCCAAATAACAATCAAAGGCGTAGCCCAAGTAGGAATTCAAATCTTAACTCAGGCACGAATCGTAATGGTCAGGAAGTTCGCCATGCTAGTTTACGACATGATACCCGAATCGACAAATGGGGATTCAGGTTCAGTGGAAAGGCTCAAGATATGTCAGTGGAAGAGTTCATATTCCGCATAGAAACCATGCAATCGCGTGGGGATAATTCGTGGTACGCCATTTGTACCCAATTTCATACCCTGCTCTCCGATAAGGCTGAGCAGTGGTATTGGCGACTACTGAAAAGAGAACCCCACATCGATTGGCATGGCCTAAAGGCGGCCCTCCGACATCAATTCAAGAGCCTGGACACTGACCATGAAATCATGCGTCGGATGTTACAAAGAAAACAATCCAACAGTGAAACTTTTGATGATTTTTACGATTCGGTGATGTCTTTATACCATCGGTTAAGAATTCCTATGACGGAAATAGAATTGGCGGACATTATGAGAGAGAACGTCAAAGATAAGATCGCAAATCTTATTTTCGGAATGCCTGCAATGAGTCTGAGTCGCTTTCAGGAAGTATGCCGCAAAGCTTAACGCCATCTTTCTGACAGAGAACCAAGACGAACTTGGCAAAACCCAACACGGCCCATCCATGAACTGGATGATCTTGACGAACGTAATCTCTCATATGGACCAGATTCGGCAAATAATGGGATTGACTTGGATTATGATAGACTTAGACCCACAAAGGAAATGTTGCGCAGCACTGATTTTCGTCAGAATGCAAACGGTCAGGAATTCAGTACAAATAACTCACCTGCTAGAACAAATTTTATGCCAGACTCTCGATTCAGACAAGAAAATGATTCTCATCTCCCATATCAAGAGTTTAAAAATGATTGTGACCCAAGGAATTATTCGTATAATCACCAACAATACACCAGAGGTGGCCAATCTTTTCCTCACGAACCGGTATCGAATCGCTATAATATTAATTCATCCCATTTCGGTGGTAGTTTACCATATCAACCTGCCGAAATCGATAGTAGCATTCGAGGTTATGTGAGCGAAAATATGTGGTCAAACGGAATGCAAGATCATTTAGAAGCTGTAGATGCTAATGGTAGATCACGGTTCAAGTGTTGGAACTGTGACAATATTGGTCATGGTTTTTTCGAGTGTACTATACCACAACGGTCCTTCTTTTGTTATCGTTGTGGTAGAAAAGATGTGTCGTTACCGATGTGCCCAAAATGTAATCTGGGAAACGCACAAAGGCACCGAGAGACGCACGGGAATCCCCGGTTGCCAATAATGCCCCCGGACCAAACAAAATAGAACCAACCTTGAGTCCGAATCTATCATTACAACCAAATTCTCCATCTGTCATTAAAATTCTAAAACGAGAAACGTCAACTAAAATCCCATCTAATAATAATATATTGGAAAGGTCGAATAAATCATTACATCAACGTCAAATGGAATATGACGAAGCTAGGAATAGAATAATCGGTGCTTTACTAAACCCGAGTAGAATCAGTAGGTTTAGAGAAAGATGTAAGCAAAAGAAGTTGTTAGGTAAAACGGTGGAATCAGCTTTTGTGAAGCGTAAACATGACGATCGACCATATGCTAAGGTGGAAATCGATGGCGAATCCCTTTTTGGCCTATTGGACAGTGGTGCAAGTGTGTCCTGTCTAGGCGCTGGCGCTTTAGATTTCCTCGAACGTCATAAAATTTTAATTACTGGTCGTCCCACCACAGTCAAAACGGCTGATGGTAAAGCTCAACCTGTGCATGGGCAAATAGCAATTCCAATTACCTACAACAACATTACAAAAACACTTTCTCTATACATCGTACCAGGACTTACCCAAAATCTATATCTAGGTGTAGATTTTTGGAAAGAATTCGATATAGCTCCGACTATATTTTCAAAAAACGGAACTTTAGATTGTTTGTCAATTGACGATCCCAACACACACGCGCTAAATTCGGAACAACGCGCGCGTCTTGAAAGTATCTTAACTTTATTTCCTTCCTTCAACCAAGTCGGTTTAGGAAAAACACATTTAGAAGAACATGTTATTGAGGTAGAAAACGCGGAGCCTGTAAAGCAACGCCACTACCCTGTTTCCCCTGCGGTGCAAGCCCTCATGTATGCTGAGTTGGACCGTATGTTGGAATTGGGTGTTATCGAAGAAAGTGTCAGCGCGTGGAACTCTCCTGTAGTCTTGGTGCGCAAACCTGGAAAGGTTCGCCTCTGCCTCGACTCCAGGAAAGTGAACACCCTTACGAAAAAGGACGCATACCCACTTCCACATATAGAAGGCCTTCTCAGTAGACTTGAGAAGACGTGTTTCATTTCAAGTATTGATTTGAAGGACGCCTTTTGGCAGATACCGTTGGAGAGGCAGAGTAGGGAAAAAACTGCTTCCACAGTGCCTGGTAGACCGTTATACCAGTTTACAGTGATGCCATTCGGGCTCTGTAATGCTCCTCAAAGAATGTGTAGACTGATGGACAAAACAATTCCAGTCGAGTTAAGAGAAAACTGTTTCGTCTATTTGGACGATCTGTTAGTAGTTTCTGAGGATTTCGATTCTCACGTTAAACTTTTGGCAACCATTGCACGTTGCTTGTCCACTGCTGGACTTACGATAAATTTGGAGAAAAGCAAATTTTGCATGAGAGAAGTTAGATATTTGGGTTACATCGTTGGAAACGGATGTTTAAAGACCGACTCAAATAAAGTATCTTTGACTTTCCTGCACCTACCACTCCAAAACAGGTTCGTCGATTTTTGGGCATGACAGGATGGTATAGGCGGTTTATTGCCAATTATGCCTCCTTGTCGTCTCCAATCACTGACTGCCTAAAGAAGAGTGCCAAGTTTGTTTGGACAGCGGAAGCTCAAGTAGCGTTTGAAGCCTTGAAATCTTCATTAACTACGGCCCCGGTATTGGCCAACCCTGATTACACCAAACCCTTTATTATACAGTGCGACGCGAGTAAGACCGGTGTCGGAGGTGTTTTGCTGCAAAGCGACGACGAAGGCAATGAGAAACCCATCGCCTATATTTCTCAAAAGCTGAACTCTGCACAACGCAACTACAGCGTGACGGAGCTGGAATGTTTCGCTGCGGTGTTGAGCGTTAAAAAGTTCAGAGCCTACGTCGAAGGTTTGCCGTTCAAAATAATCACCGACCATGCGAGTTTAAAATGGCTCATGAGTCAGCGCGACTTGAGTGGACGTTTGGCTCGATGGAGCTTAAAGCTTCAAGCCTTTGATTTCGCGATTGAACATAGGAAAGGTTCAGAAAATGTGGTGCCAGATGCGCTTTCACGTGTTTACGTGGACGCGATTTCGGAAATAGTTTCGGCACCTAGCATAAACTTGAATTCTGAAACCTTTAAATCAAAGGAATATCTCGACCTGATCGATACAGTGCAAAGCAACGCGGAAAGGCTGCCTGACACGCAAGTGTCAGATGGCTACGTGTATTTCAGAACAAGCTTTAGCACTGGCAATATCTTTCAGGAAGATCGGTCGTGGAAGCTTTGGGTTCCATCTAGCCTTACGGACGAGCTAGTTCGCCTGGCGCATGATCCTCCACAAGCTGCGCACGGCGGTATTACCAAAACCTTATATCGTTTGCGGCAAAGGTACTTCTGGCCTGGTATGGCTAGCGAAGTACGTAAATATATCGCGAGTTGCATCGTATGTAAAGAGTCTAAGGCTCCAAATAGTGTGTTGAGGCCGCCAATGGGCAAACAAATTGAAGTTGACAGACCATTCCAGTACCTATATGTTGACCTGTTCGGACCCTACCCTCGGTCTAAGCATGGTAACACCACTCTGCTAGTTGTTTTGGACAAATTTTCGAAATTTGTTTTGTTCAAGACACTACGTAAGGCGTCTGCCGTGCAGATCACCGATTTCTTGGAGGAAAGCGTCTTCAATTTATTCGGCGTACCCGAGATTATATTTTCAGACAATGGACCGCAATTTATATCAAAAGAATTTCGCAAATTGGTTGAAGCGTATGGTGTAAAACACAATCGTACAGCTATCTACTCACCACAAGCTAACGCATCAGAACGTGTAAACCGTTCATTACTGGCGGCCATCCGCTCTTATGTTGGCACCGATCATAGGGATTGGGATCAAAATTTGGGAAGCATCGGCTGTGCTCTTCGGAGTACAATCCATGCTTCTACGGGGATTGATCCATATTTTCTTGTGTTCGGTTCCCACATGATCACACATGGCTCGACCTATGAACTGATGCGGAAGTTAAATGGTTTGAATGATGGTGAATTGGTTGTGTCCTCAAAAAAAGACCAGCTTGAGCTAATTCGCGAACGTGTCAAAAATAATTTGTCGAAAGCTCACCAACATCATGAGCGGATTTATAATCGTCGAACCCGAGTAAAGAGATTTATTGTCGGACAAGAAGTCTACCGAAGAAATTTCACGCTTAGTGACTTCGCAAAAAATGTCAATGCTAAGCTAAATCGTAAATTTCTGAAGTGTCGGATTGTTCGTGCGATTGGCGATTCCCTCTACGAGGTCGAGGGTTTGCAGGGTAGAACCATAGGGGTTTACCATGCCAAAGACTTGAGGCAATAGGAGGAAAGAACCGACACCCACTGCCGCGGGTTATGACGGATCATTTCCTTTTCTTTCTTTCATTTTCGGTTGCCCGGCTAGCTCAGTCGGAGAGCAACGGAGACTCTTTTGGGTGTGGTCGAGCCCCACGTTGGGCAGTGCAAGATTTCACGTACCACTCCAATCACCCGCACGCTTTTCAGTTACGTCCGGGTTGATAGATCAATCCCTGACGCATCTGTGTTGTAACGTGCTGCTAATGTAACACGCGTACTTTTAATTTTAAGCCTACACGGCAACACCATTTACATAATAGCGTGGTCAGCTTTGATGAAAACCGCATGGTCTTTTAAAAAAATTCTTCTAGAAACTTCTTTTCACCCCATATCCGTGGTGGAAATTAGCTGATAACAGAGTCTCCTCCCTTCTCCTTCCCCCCCCCCCGCGAACGAGAACGAAAAATGTATCGAAAGAAAATGAGAGAAAAATGAACGTGGTGTAATCTGATAGGTGGGATAAAAATATGAAATTAGAAAAAACCGGTTTTTTTATCCAAACAGAAATTTTGGAACAGGAGATAGAGAGATGAGAAAAAAAAAGGAAGTCAGTATTCAGAGTCTGGTTCAAAATGTTCAATGAACAAGTCAAGAAAAAAAAGATTTGATTTTAAAAATTAATTTTCTATAAAAAAAAGATATATTTTTGTGTATAATTGCTTTCATTTGAAATAAAACCAATAATTAAAAGAATAGGAAGTTGAAATAATTAATGGTGTTAAGAAAAAAAAAAAAGATTTTTTTTTTTTTAAATTAGTTTTCTTTAAAAAGAGATATATTCTTTTGTGTATAGTTTGCTTTCTCTTAAAGTAAAACCAATTGGGAATTGGGAATTGAAATAATTTGTGGATTAAGAAAAAAAAAGAAAAGAAAAAGAAAAACTGTTCAGTTAGTGAAAAAAAAAAAAAAGAAAAAAAAAACCAAAAAAGAAAAAAAAAACGTTCTTTACAGTGACGAAGGGGCATTATAGCAGCACTATAGCACCTCCACCCACAAGAACTTTGAATAATTTATCTATAAAAGTATCAAAATTAAACACCTATAAAAACAACATCCATATCAGGACGTATGAATTAAATGGAATGATTGGGCTAATTCTCAACACCATCATCGTTACCGAATTCATTATCACCGAACTGGACGCAATGGAAGACAAATTCATTTCCGCATATAATTCTTTTACATATTCCCTAATTGGCATAGAATCGCAGTTATAAAAATACTTCTGATCTACATCATCAAAGTACCAGAAAAAAAAAGGGAAACAACGTCGCAATAATAATTTAACTTTGAGATAACGATCGCCATAATCTTTGGGATACTCCAAGATTACAAATCTTCAATAATATATGTGCATCATCACTAATCAAAGAAAAAAAAAATTTTTTCTATCATTATATTAAGTTATTATTGTATGACACCTGTGGGAAAAAGGGAAGAATTTCGCCTAACCTAACGAGATAAGGCCAGTTTTTTTGTTTTTTTAATATACGTGAATACGTTCTTTCCATTTCATATATATATAGAGCTGTGTAAATGGAGGCCTCCAGTTTCCGGTTATCGGTGAGTCTATTAATATAATTTTATTTTTTTTTTGTCAAAATTAAAATCAATATAAATATATATATTTTTTTTGTCAAATCGATTGTCATCGGGATAAAGAAATTATGACAAGTCTCGGAGAATGATTTTTTTTAAAAAAAAAAGAAAAAAAAAAAAACAAAAAAACAAGAATTGCTGAAGGGAAGGGTGCATTAATGATTTAGAAAGAAAAAGTAAATTTTTCAAGAAATTCTTTCTTTTATTCAAAGGTTGTTTTTTTTAGTTTTCTTTTGGTCTATTTTTAAAAAAAAAAAAATTACAAAAAAAACGGAATTTTAAATAAATAAATAAATAATGGAACTTGTTTGCCAAATTATGGTTGGAAAAATTTAAATAAAAGTCTTTTTCTAATATTGTTCAATTCAAAAAAAAAAAAGGGGGGTAAAATATCCTGCATGTAAAAGAAATCAACACATAATGTGAAGGAATATGTTTTAATGTACATTAAGGAAAGGACGAATGAAAGAAAACGAAATTATAAAAAAAAAAAGAAAAAAAAAAACTTATGCGAAATATACATACGGAGAAAAATGAAAACAAATCTTGTATTAATTCAATTGTACTAGTCCAAGGTTGGTTGATGTAAAAGGTAGAGTGATCGGGGAGTGAGTGAGGGGAGGAAGAGGTGCGGCGGCACAAGAAAATTTTAAGGGTCCATACTCAATTGTAGGGGCGAGTATGGACATACGGGGATCGGCATTCTGCTGTCGATCCAAGAGGGAGGGTAGTGCCCCAAAGACCGGTTGGCATTAACACCTTTGCCAATCGGCCCCGACATGCCTCGCAAGGCTTTCGTGAATAGCTGGTCAAGTTCGGTGACCAGCAAATTAACGAACATCCCCCTTATTCGGTTTTTATCTCGCGAAAAACTGAATTTCCTTGCTTGATAGCTCGCGCTATCACTATAAAGTCTTAACGACGTTTTCACACATCTTGCACGCATACAATTTATGTGTAACGCGATGGCAGATGGTGGTGAGCAGCGACCCACCCCTCCGGCGAGCTAGCTAGTGCGATCAGCTAGGCGTGCAGCCTTTTAGCTGCTCACATTGCTGCACCATCTCATATCTTCTCCTCGCAAGGAAGAAGATATGCAATATAGGTCATCAGGGGATTTGCTTCTCGACAGGAAACCCCCTAAATATGTGCAACCCCCCTTGTTACATATATGGCGCCCAACGAAGAGGGGTGTAATTTAACTTCGGTTAAATTACATATATGGCGCCCAACGCAGAGGGGTGTAATTTAACTTCGGTTAAATTACATATATGGCGCCCAACGACGCTTGTCGGCCAATGTTTTGTTGTGCGCGGGTGTAATTTAACCTCGGTTAAATTACATATATGGCGCCCAACGGTTCGTTGGTTCAGCAAGCGAATTTGTTTAATTTTGTTTGCCATTTGTCTTTTCAACTTCGGCTGAAATTACAAATGGAGCTCAAACAAAATTGTTAGACACATTTTCGAACGAGTTGATGTTTGGAAATGGTGTTTTGGTTGTTACCTTTAGGTAAACCAAGTTTTTCAGAAAAAACAAATTTTTATCAAAAATTTGAAAATTTGACTCTAAACTTTTTTCGAAACTTTCGAAACACCCTGTCTTCACTTTTAAAAATTTTCAATCTTTTTTTATTAGTCAAATTTTTTTTTCTGAAGGTGTGTTCACATCATCAAAATTTTTAAACGAAGTTTTGGTGTGAACATAATTTCGGTTGTTCGTTTATTTGTGCTATTCGCGATTGCGTTTATATTGAGTCCAACTGTCGTCATGTTTTATTTACGGTTGCGTAGTAGCAGTACTTCGGTTTTTTTTTATTGAATATTCCGCTTGCCGCAAAAGCGTTTGAAATATGGATTACGTGCTGCATGAATATTGTAGTCATTGCAACGCTTCACGTTTCAATGCAGTTGAGACTCCGGGAAATGAAATAGATGCGGATGTATGAGCTTTAGTGTGCCTTTTCGCAGATTCTCGTGCCTAATTAAGCCCACGAATAATGCGGTGAGGACACGAGAGTCATGCAACCGCATCAAACATAGTGATCCGGGATTGTGCCAGTCGTTTGGATCGGATCACATGCTACAGGCTTGGTTGCCATTGCAGGTGTCCGATCACTCGACTTGGTACCGTTCGCGGGTCACCAATCAACATCCAATTTTCGATTCGTGAGTGCATGTCGGGTTTATGTTTTCTTCGTGTCGCCCGCTTGTTTCGTCTCTCTCTCTCACTCTTACGTACGGAGTTTGTATGAGAAATTAGTTTTCTTATCTTTACGAGAAATTCACGTTGATTGATTTTTTTTTCTCTTCGGTTGTTTTCTCGATTCGGTTAGCTTTAGTTTAGTTGATTTAGTTCAGTTTTTTTTTTATATTTTTGGTTAAGTTTTCGGTTTAGTTTATTGGTTTAGGTTTCTTACATTTAATTATTATTTGAACATTTTTTTTTATTATTATTTACTTTTTTTTATAAAATATATTTTGGTGGGGGAGTTTTTTTTTTTTTTTATTATTATTATTTTTTTTATATATATAATTTTTTTTATTACTTTTATCATTGCGTTTTTTTTTATTATTACTTTAGTCCTTGTTCGGTCCGATATTTTTTTTTGTCCCTAAATATTCCGTAAGAAGGAATAGATCTCTAAATACCCGATTTGACTTTTGAAAATACTGAGTTTCTGGCTTTGTTTTGAGAATTTGATATTGTGCAATAGTAATTTTGATTTTGGGAATTAAGGTGTGTTTGCAAAATGGAGAACCCAAATACAGGTACAACGCCTAAAACCAACTCCACAGTTGTACCAAATGCGTCACCGGAGCCAACTACCAATGCTCAAGGTGCTGCAGTGGATGTATTGACAGGTCGAGATGATTCTCGAGTTACTCGAGGGCAATCACAGCTTTCGTTGGATTTTGCATCAGCGTCCAAATCAGTGGCTTCCGCTACAATGACGACTCGCAGTCGTAGTGGCAGAGGAAGAGGTGCGGCAAACCCAACTATCACACGATGGGGTTCTAGTGATGGCGCCTCTTTCCTCTCTCCGTCAGATCCAAGTGCCTCAACTGAAAATATAGGCACGATGATCGAAGCGGCTGTGAGCAGTCAGATGGCTAAAATCCAGAGCGAGTTGCTCAATCAAATTAAAAGAATGACCTTAAATGCACCACCGCAAACACAATGTTCAGTGGCTCCGCCAAAATCCGTTGACCAGTCTGCTAACTTCAATCTTTTGAACGAAAATTATAGTTTGAACGTTCCTCAGAGACGAAGTCAACCAGTATTAAACCAGAATGCAAACATACCACCTCCTTTATATAGTGGCAATAACCAAAATCCTAATTATAACGTGAATGCTATTTCAGCTTCACACGATAGTCACCACGTCGACCCCAGTCAGGATCCGAATCCACGCCCGCCTTTCAACCCAAATAACAATCAAAGGCGTAGCCCAAGTAGGAATTCAAATCTTAACTCAGGCACGAATCGTAATGGTCAGGAAGTTCGCCATGCTAGTTTACGACATGATACCCGAATCGACAAATGGGGATTCAGGTTCAGTGGAAAGGCTCAAGATATGTCAGTGGAAGAGTTCATATTCCGCATAGAAACCATGCAATCGCGTGGGGATAATTCGTGGTACGCCATTTGTACCCAATTTCATACCCTGCTCTCCGATAAGGCTGAGCAGTGGTATTGGCGACTACTGAAAAGAGAACCCCACATCGATTGGCATGGCCTAAAGGCGGCCCTCCGACATCAATTCAAGAGCCTGGACACTGACCATGAAATCATGCGTCGGATGTTACAAAGAAAACAATCCAACAGTGAAACTTTTGATGATTTTTACGATTCGGTGATGTCTTTATACCATCGGTTAAGAATTCCTATGACGGAAATAGAATTGGCGGACATTATGAGAGAGAACGTCAAAGATAAGATCGCAAATCTTATTTTCGGAATGCCTGCAATGAGTCTGAGTCGCTTTCAGGAAGTATGCCGCAAAGCTTAACGCCATCTTTCTGACAGAGAACCAAGACGAACTTGGCAAAACCCAACACGGCCCATCCATGAACTGGATGATCTTGACGAACGTAATCTCTCATATGGACCAGATTCGGCAAATAATGGGATTGACTTGGATTATGATAGACTTAGACCCACAAAGGAAATGTTGCGCAGCACTGATTTTCGTCAGAATGCAAACGGTCAGGAATTCAGTACAAATAACTCACCTGCTAGAACAAACTTTATGCCAGACTCTCGATTCAGACAAGAAAATGATTCTCATCTCCCATATCAAGAGTTTAAAAATGATTGTGACCCAAGGAATTATTCGTATAATCACCAACAATACACCAGAGGTGGCCAATCTTTTCCTCACGAACCGGTATCGAATCGCTATAATATTAATTCATCCCATTTCGGTGGTAGTTTACCATATCAACCTGCCGAAATCGATAGTAGCATTCGAGGTTATGTGAGCGAAAATATGTGGTCAAACGGAATGCAAGATCATTTAGAAGCTGTAGATGCTAATGGTAGATCACGGTTCAAGTGTTGGAACTGTGACAATATTGGTCATGGTTTTTTCGAGTGTACTATACCACAACGGTCCTTCTTTTGTTATCGTTGTGGTAGAAAAGATGTGTCGTTACCGATGTGCCCAAAATGTAATCTGGGAAACGCACAAAGGCACCGAGAGACGCACGGGAATCCCCGGTTGCCAATAATGCCCCCGGACCAAACAAAATAGAACCAACCTTGAGTCCGAATCTATCATTACAACCAAATTCTCCATCTGTCATTAAAATTCTAAAACGAGAAACGTCAACTAAAATCCCATCTAATAATAATATATTGGAAAGGTCGAATAAATCATTACATCAACGTCAAATGGAATATGACGAAGCTAGGAATAGAATAATCGGTGCTTTACTAAACCCGAGTAGAATCAGTAGGTTTAGAGAAAGATGTAAGCAAAAGAAGTTGTTAGGTAAAACGGTGGAATCAGCTTTTGTGAAGCGTAAACATGACGATCGACCATATGCTAAGGTGGAAATCGATGGCGAATCCCTTTTTGGCCTATTGGACAGTGGTGCAAGTGTGTCCTGTCTAGGCGCTGGCGCTTTAGATTTCCTCGAACGTCATAAAATTTTAATTACTGGTCGTCCCACCACAGTCAAAACGGCTGATGGTAAAGCTCAACCTGTGCATGGGCAAATAGCAATTCCAATTACCTACAACAACATTACAAAAACACTTTCTCTATACATCGTACCAGGACTTACCCAAAATCTATATCTAGGTGTAGATTTTTGGAAAGAATTCGATATAGCTCCGACTATATTTTCAAAAAACGGAACTTTAGATTGTTTGTCAATTGACGATCCCAACACACACGCGCTAAATTCGGAACAACGCGCGCGTCTTGAAAGTATCTTAACTTTATTTCCTTCCTTCAACCAAGTCGGTTTAGGAAAAACACATTTAGAAGAACATGTTATTGAGGTAGAAAACGCGGAGCCTGTAAAGCAACGCCACTACCCTGTTTCCCCTGCGGTGCAAGCCCTCATGTATGCTGAGTTGGACCGTATGTTGGAATTGGGTGTTATCGAAGAAAGTGTCAGCGCGTGGAACTCTCCTGTAGTCTTGGTGCGCAAACCTGGAAAGGTTCGCCTCTGCCTCGACTCCAGGAAAGTGAACACCCTTACGAAAAAGGACGCATACCCACTTCCACATATAGAAGGCCTTCTCAGTAGACTTGAGAAGACGTGTTTCATTTCAAGTATTGATTTGAAGGACGCCTTTTGGCAGATACCGTTGGAGAGGCAGAGTAGGGAAAAAACTGCGTCCACAGTGCCTGGTAGACCGTTATACCAGTTTACAGTGATGCCATTCGGGCTCTGTAATGCTCCTCAAAGAATGTGTAGACTGATGGACAAAACAATTCCAGTCGAGTTAAGAGAAAACTGTTTCGTCTATTTGGACGATCTGTTAGTAGTTTCTGAGGATTTCGATTCTCACGTTAAACTTTTGGCAACCATTGCACGTTGCTTGTCCACTGCTGGACTTACGATAAATTTGGAGAAAAGCAAATTTTGCATGAGAGAAGTTAGATATTTGGGTTACATCGTTGGAAACGGATGTTTAAAGACCGACTCAAATAAAGTATCTTTGACTTTCCTGCACCTACCACTCCAAAACAGGTTCGTCGATTTTTGGGCATGACAGGATGGTATAGGCGGTTTATTGCCAATTATGCCTCCTTGTCGTCTCCAATCACTGACTGCCTAAAGAAGAGTGCCAAGTTTGTTTGGACAGCGGAAGCTCAAGTAGCGTTTGAAGCCTTGAAATCTTCATTAACTACGGCCCCGGTATTGGCCAACCCTGATTACACCAAACCCTTTATTATACAGTGCGACGCGAGTAAGACCGGTGTCGGAGGTGTTTTGCTGCAAAGCGACGACGAAGGCAATGAGAAACCCATCGCCTATATTTCTCAAAAGCTGAACTCTGCACAACGCAACTACAGCGTGACGGAGCTGGAATGTTTCGCTGCGGTGTTGAGCGTTAAAAAGTTCAGAGCCTACGTCGAAGGTTTGCCGTTCAAAATAATCACCGACCATGCGAGTTTAAAATGGCTCATGAGTCAGCGCGACTTGAGTGGACGTTTGGCTCGATGGAGCTTAAAGCTTCAAGCCTTTGATTTCGCGATTGAACATAGGAAAGGTTCAGAAAATGTGGTGCCAGATGCGCTTTCACGTGTTTACGTGGACGCGATTTCGGAAATAGTTTCGGCACCTAGCATAAACTTGAATTCTGAAACCTTTAAATCAAAGGAATATCTCGACCTGATCGATACAGTGCAAAGCAACGCGGAAAGGCTGCCTGACACGCAAGTGTCAGATGGCTACGTGTATTTCAGAACAAGCTTTAGCACTGGCAATATCTTTCAGGAAGATCGGTCGTGGAAGCTTTGGGTTCCATCTAGCCTTACGGACGAGCTAGTTCGCCTGGCGCATGATCCTCCACAAGCTGCGCACGGCGGTATTACCAAAACCTTATATCGTTTGCGGCAAAGATACTTCTGGCCTGGTATGGCTAGCGAAGTACGTAAATATATCGCGAGTTGCATCGTATGTAAAGAGTCTAAGGCTCGAAATAGTGTGTTGAGGCCGCCAATGGGCAAACAAATCGAAGTTGACAAACTTTTCTAGTACCTATATATCGATCTGTTAAGACCCTACCCTCGGTCTAAGCATGCTAACACCACTCTCCTGATTGTTTTGGACCAATTTTCGAAATTTGTTTTGTTCAAGACACTACGTAAGGCGTCTGCCGTGCAGATCACCGATTTCTTGGAGGAAAGCGTCTTCAATTTATTCGGCGTACCCGAGATTATATTTTCAGACAATGGACCGCAATTTATATCAAAAGAATTTCGCAAATTGGTTGAAGCGTATGGTGTAAAACACAATCGTACAGCTATCTACTCACCACAAGCTAACGCATCAGAACGTGTAAACCGTTCATTACTGGCGGCCATCCGCTCTTATGTTGGCACCGATCATAGGGATTGGGATCAAAATTTGGGAAGCATCGGCTGTGCTCTTCGGAGTACAATCCATGCTTCTACGGGGATTGATCCATATTTTCTTGTGTTCGGTTCCCACATGATCACACATGGCTCGACCTATGAACTGATGCGGAAGTTAAATGGTTTGAATGATGGTGAATTGGTTGTGTCCTCAAAAAAAGACCAGCTTGAGCTAATTCGCGAACGTGTCAAAAATAATTTGTCGAAAGCTCACCAACATCATGAGCGGATTTATAATCGTCGAACCCGAGTAAAGAGATTTATTGTCGGACAAGAAGTCTACCGAAGAAATTTCACGCTTAGTGACTTCGCAAAAAATGTCAATGCTAAGCTAAATCGTAAATTTCTGAAGTGTCGGATTGTTCGTGCGATTGGCGATTCCCTCTACGAGGTCGAGGGTTTGCAGGGTAGAACCATAGGGGTTTACCATGCCAAAGACTTGAGGCAATAGGAGGAAAGAACCGACACCCACTGCCGCGGGTTATGACGGATCATTTCCTTTTCTTTCTTTCATTTTCGGTTGCCCGGCTAGCTCAGTCGGAGAGCAACGGAGACTCTTTTGGGTGTGGTCGAGCCCCACGTTGGGCAGTGCAAGATTTCACGTACCACTCCAATCACCCGCACGCTTTTCAGTTACGTCCGGGTTGATAGATCAATCCCTGACGCATCTGTGTTGTAACGTGCTGCTAATGTAACACGCGTACTTTTAATTTTAAGCCTACACGGCAACACCATTTACATAATAGCGTGGTCAGCTTTGATGAAAACCGCATGGTCTTTTAAAAAAATTCTTCTAGAAACTTCTTTTCACCCCATATCCGTGGTGGAAATTAGCTGATAACAGAGTCTCCTCCCTTCTCCTCCCCCCCCCCGCGAACGAGAACGAAAAATGTATCGAAAGAAAATGAGAGAAAAATGAACGTGGTGTAATCTGATAGGTGGGATAAAAATATGAAATTAGAAAAAACCGGTTTTTTTATCCAAACAGAAATTTTGGAACAGGAGATAGAGAGATGAGAAAAAAAAAGGAAGTCAGTATTCAGAGTCTGGTTCAAAATGTTCAATGAACAAGTCAAGAAAAAAAGATTTGATTTTAAAAATTAATTTTCTATAAAAAAAAGATATATTTTTGTGTATAATTGCTTTCATTTGAAATAAAACCAATAATTAAAAGAATAGGAAGTTGAAATAATTAATGGTGATAAGAAAAAAAAAAAAGATTTTTTTTTTTTTAAATTAGTTTTCTTTAAAAAGAGATATATTCTTTTGTGTATAGTTTGCTTTCTCTTAAAGTAAAACCAATTGGGAATTGGGAATTGAAATAATTTGTGGATTAAGAAAAAAAAAGAAAAGAAAAAGAAAAACTGTTCAGTTAGTGAAAAAAAAAAAAAGAAAAATAAAAACGTTCTTTACAGTGACGAAGGGGCATTATAGCAGCACTATAGCACCTCCACCCACAAGAACTTTGAATAATTTATCTATAAAAGTATCAAAATTAAACACCTATAAAAACAACATCCATATCAGGACGTATGAATTAAATGGAATGATTGGGCTAATTCTCAACACCATCATCGTTACCGAATTCATTATCACCGAACTGGACGCAATGGAAGACAAATTCATTTCCGCATATAATTCTTTTACATATTCCCTAATTGGCATAGAATCGCAGTTATAAAAATACTTCTGATCTACATCATCAAAGTACCAGAAAAAAAAAGGGAAACAACGTCGCAATAATAATTTAACTTTGAGATAACGATCGCCATAATCTTTGGGATACTCCAAGATTACAAATCTTCAATAATATATGTGCATCATCACTAATCAAAGAAAAAAAAAAATTTTTCTATCATTATATTAAGTTATTATTGTATGACACCTGTGGGAAAAAGGGAAGAATTTCGCCTAACCTAACGAGATAAGGCCAGTTTTTTTGTTTTTTTAATATACGTGAATACGTTCTTTCCATTTCATATATATATAGAGCTGTGTAAATGGAGGCCTCCAGTTTCCGGTTATCGGTGAGTCTATTAATATAATTTTATTTTTTTTTTGTCAAAATTAAAATCAATATAAATATATATATTTTTTTTTGTCAAATCGATTGTCATCGGGATAAAGAAATTATGACAAGTCTCGGAGAATGATTTTTTTTAAAAAAAAAAGAAAAAAAAAAAAAACAAAAAAACAAGAATTGCTGAAGGGAAGGGTGCATTAATGATTTAGAAAGAAAAAGTAAATTTTTCAAGAAATTCTTTCTTTTATTCAAAGGTTGTTTTTTTTAGTTTTCTTTTGGTCTATTTTTAAAAAAAAAAAAAATTACAAAAAAAACGGAATTTTAAATAAATAAATAAATAATGGAACTTGTTTGCCAAATTATGTTTGGAAAAATTTAAATAAAAGTCTTTTTCTAATATTGTTCAATTCAAAAAAAAAAAAGGGGGGTAAAATATCCTGCATGTAAAAGAAATCAACACATAATGTGAAGGAATATGTTTTAATGTACATTAAGGAAAGGACGAATGAAAGAAAAACGAAATTATAAAAAAAAAAAGAAAAAAAAAAACTTATGCGAAATATACATACGGAGAAAAATGAAAACAAATCTTGTATTAATTCAATTGTACTAGTCCAAGGTTGGTTGACGTAAAAAGGTAGAGTGATCGGGGAGTGAGTGAGGGGAGGAAGAGGTGCGGCGGCACAAGAAAATTTTAAGGGTCCATACTCAATTGTAGGGGCGAGTATGAACATACGGGGATCGGCATTCTGCTGTCGATCCAAGAGGGAGGGTAGTGCCCCAAAGACCGGTTGGCATTAACACCTTTGCCAATCGGCCCCGACATGCCTCGCAAGGCTTTCGTGAATAGCTGGTCAAGTTCAGTGACCAGCAAATTAACGAACATCCCCCTTATTCGGTTTTTATCTCGCGAAAACCGAATTTTCCTTGCTTGATAGCTCGCGCTATCACCATAAAGTCTTAACGACGTTTTCATACATCTTGCACGCATATAATTTATGTGTAACGCGATGACAGATGGTGGTGAGCAGCGACCCACCCCTCCGGCGAGCTAGCTAGTGCGATCAGCTAGGCGTGCAGCCTTTTAGCTGCTCACATTGCTGCACCATCTCATATCTTCTCCTCGCAAGGAAGAAGATATGCTACATAGGTCATCAGGGGATTTGCTCCTTCGACAGGAAACCCCTAAATATGTGCAACCCCCCCTTGTCACAATATGTATGTGGTATCGTAAACTTAATACACAGCGAAGTATGAGTAATTATAGAGTAACAAGACCCAATAACGAATAAAAATTATACCAATCAAAACAAAGTATAAAAAAACGCGTTACAATAAGTGCCTTGGTATCAATGATGACAATACCATTGCTAGCACTGGTAGAATTGAAGACGATATGCAGATGAAATAAAAATTATGAAATCAACTAAAAATTTCAATAACTTGTACGACGAAGAATACTTAAAATTCGGATTTACCTGAACCGGAAATACAGATTGTGCTACTAATTCGAAAAACAGCTCTTAACAGCGGTTTTTATAACATGCCTAGAGCGTAGAGTACAGTTCAAATACGGTCTCCAAAGCAAAATTATATGCAAACAAATTACTAAGTTAACAATATACAGTTGCAATGGAATATAAAAAGTCTGTCTCGACTGCAAATTTAACAAAATCAGAATATTATTATACTAAACCAATCGGCTGGATCTGCTCATCAAGGACAACAACATTCCGTATTACAGGGTCAATCACAGCAACAACCTCAGTCACAGCAGCAGAATGCTCAGCATAATATATATACCTTGCAAAGTGGGCAGAATATTGCCGTACAACAACAACAGCAATCATAAAATCTAACCATGTGTTATGTATCCCCATGTGTTGGAGATACACGAGAGGGGTTGTTGTGCGATTTTTTTTGAAAAATACAAATTATGAGTTTTAGTTTTGTTTACTTTATTTGAATGTCTATTTATACATTTTATGAAAATTGTTTTATTTATTATATTAAATGAATTTTCAATAGTCCTTCCAGTTCTATTGAAAATTGTTTAAAAACACTGTGGCGTTTATATCCACATTCTTAACATTTGCGCTTCATTACTTTTTAATTTCTATCTTCCTTCCAACCTTACCTCGGGTAGGGAGCGAAAGTACTATTAACGCTGTGTATCCTTTTATAACTCTTAGTGTACGGCCACATAAGATCTGCGCTTCCTACGCGCGCTTTCGAAAATGAAAGCAACGATAAATACACGCCTGTAATTAAATGGAAGTGGTCTTATAGACGAGTTCATTGAAAGTAAGATACCATAGAGAAAAGAGAAGAATTGAAAATCAATTCTTGGCTTCTTTCGAAAAAGAAGGGCATGATTTTTTTTTAGTGTGAAGAAGATTTGTGAATTAGCTGAAAAACTAGAGAAAATGTAAATGTGTTCAACGACGAAGAGTGATATCCGATATGAACACTTTTCGCTCACCGTTTTCGCTCCTCTCACAGCGTTAATATTTTTCTCATTTCGCGTAGAAAGTGCAGAGCCTATGTGGCCGTACACTTAATAATTTATTCTATCTTCGAATATCTCAGCCTTTTTATACTAAAGTTCTAGCCTGTCTAGGCTTTGGTAGAGATATGTATTTTTTTGGAAGATATGCAACAATCTTTAACGTCTTTTGGGATTTGAAGAAGGATCCTTTAATATCGTCAGATATTAAACAGATCAAATTTTACATAATAAAAGTTTTATATGATCCCAAAATTATGATTCCTTGAAAAGGACTTTTGCATACCCATAAGTAATATTTTAATGGCTTTTAGATGCAATTTCATCATGATTTTGTAGACCAATTTTTAACGACCTTTTTGACAGACTTTTCGATTGCAAGGAGTTTGAAATATTTTTTTATTTCTTTGTACTCAGCTGATCACAAAAAACATGTGCATTGTGGAAACAAAATTATCTTGGACATGCAGGTTTTCTTTAAACCTAGTATTTGCATTTTTAAAATCCGGGTCTTCTGAAATTTCACGATCGCGTAATACAATCCTTTTTCTTAAAAAGATATTTTTATCTTTTTGGATTTAGCATTTTGGGAAACTTGGCCCACTAAAATTTTACGATCGCATATGACGATCCTTTTTCTCAAAAAGATATCTTTATATCTTTTTGGTTTTAATGTTTTTTTGGTGCATGTGTGTTTTTCACAACACATGACTTCCCAGAAATAACAAAAAATTCATTAATCAAATTAACATCAGCAAAGTTCTCACTGGAGTATTGTGGTGAGCAAAAATTTTAAACTTTTCTCTTCAATTAGCTGAAATTTTGTTTATAATTTAAATTTTTACATACAGTTTGCAAAACAATTTGTAATTTAAATTTTCTTATCTATGCCATTTTAGTTTCAAAATGAGAATATTAAACTTCAAAATGAGAATAGTAAACTTCAAAGTGGAATAGTGAACTTCAAAATTAGAATAGTAAACTTCAAAATGAGAATAGTAAACTTGAATATGAGATTTTTTATTTTGATTTCATTTAAAACAATTAATAGTAATAGAAAATATTTTAAATTAAATTTATTAATATAGCATATTTTCTAAGTTAAGAGCTGCAATGAATTTTCTTCGAATGCTTGCGATGCAATTGGCACATGTTGTTGGTGTAATTGTCTGCAGACCTTACTCCATAAGGCTTTCTAAGGCTCTTACTCTCTGTTCTTTGACGGATAATTCGTTTCTGCTGTTAAGAATACCTGACAACTTCCTTGAGAGCTCTCTTTTTACTATTCCCATATTGAAGTTTACTATTCTAATATTGAAGTTAACTATTCCACTTTGAAGTTTACTATTCTCATTTTGAAACTGCAAAGGCATGGTACATAAATTCACTTTGCAAAGTAATTCATACTTCAACTTTAATTTTAGTGGGGAATTCTGTCTGTGTAACCGTAACTTTCCAGACATAGAATTCTCTAAGCTAATTTACATAAATGCCCAAATCCCTATTCTGGATTTGTTTCCATTTCGCCCTCGTAAAATTAATTCCTCGTCTATTGTGAAATGTCAAGAATGGGGAAAAAAAGTTTGAAAATAAATGTTACTTTATTAAATTTTTACTTTCATTTATTATTAATTAATAATTTATATAATAATAATAGATTTTAAAAAGAAAAATAGGCAAAAAATATCACGGAACACTTGAAAAATATATTTATGACAATACCAGCTGTCAGCTGTAATCAATTGTAGTAGTGTTGTGATAATTCCGCTCGCAATTTTTTTTTAAAAACATTAAAATTATTTGTTTACACCAAAACTATTCTTTTTTCTCTTTTCTCCCTCTTTTCTTTCCAACGATGAATTACTTGGAAAGATTTTAAAAACTTTGCAATAAAAAAAAATTAGAAAAAAATAAAAATTTTCCTTGAATAATTGATTTACTTTCATTTTTATCTGTTTCAAACACATTTTAAATAATTTTTCCTTTTATTAACACATAATTTGAAATTTTATGTCAGTTTTTAAAGAGTCCCGGTATTATCAATCCAATGGTTAAGATACGATACAGCCGATTTGACAGCAACTTTTGGAACAGTTACATATACTAGGTGTGGTGAAAAGTAACCTCGTTGGGAATGAAAAAAATGTTTTTTTAAATGTTTTTTTATTTTATTCAACATAGTCCCCTTTTAAAAAACTAATTTTCCGGAAGGTCTGCAAAATACTCCTCCGCGGCGTCGATGATTTCCTCGCGTGAGCTTAATTTTTTTATTGATGCGCCATCTTTTGAGGTTTGGGAAGAGATAATAGTCCGAGGCAGCCAAATCGGGCGAATACGGTGGATGCGACAGCAATTGTAGCCGTAAGTCATTGATTTTAGTCGTGCTCTTGCGTTCGTGTTTTTGGTCAGGAGTGAGCATGCGCGGCACCCAGCGGCAGGATAACTTTTTCATATGCAGAATATTGCCCAAAATATGGCGTGTGCGCTTAGTACTAATCTTTGTGGTATCTGCTAGCTAGCGCACCTTCACTTTCCGGTCAGCCAACACCATTTCACGTATTTTTTTGACATTATCCTCTGTAACCGCATCGGAGGGCCTGCCGCTGCGGACTTGATCGGTAGTGGAGTTGCGGCCACCACGAAACTCTCAATATTTGACGGTGGAATCTGACGGAGCATTAGCCGCATAATATTTAAAGAACTTTTCTTTTGTTTCCCTCGCCGTTTTGCCTCTCAAAAAATAATATTTTATGAGAGAACGAAAATCGTTGTTGTCCATACTCAACATGATGCCAAACACGCCAACAACAATCGGCTGTCAAAACAAAACTAAAGACAGCATTGCACTGAAATTTGGCATGTCTGGCTAAATATGAACGGACTTCAAGGCACCATAACCTTTTTTGCCGTAGCAGCGCATTCTGGCGGTCAAGGAGGTTACTTTTCACCCCTCTTAGTATGTATGATTCCAGAATAGGAATGGCGGCACTGATAGGATCTTTGTGGCTACAAGGCGAATTTACCATTTGGGAATAACAGCCCTAATTGCTGTCTAAGATTACTGTTATTAAAAGAACAAAATAATTTGTTAATCTTTCTCAGTTTTTAAAACTATAAAGAAGTCCTCATAAAAATTATATAAATAAAATATTTAACATTACAACTTATCTCAGTTTCAATTTAATAATAAAACATCCACACCAATCCGGAAATGTCGGGTACACGGACCGAACATTATGACTTAATTCCAATAGTTCAAACAAAGACAGTAAATAATGATAAGATGTGTAAAATTGGGTTTGCCCACAAATTTCGACTTAAAAAACTAAATGAAATATAAGGAAAAAATATACGAGGAGAATTCTTTCTTATTTTTACATTTCGTTCTTGAGCTTT
Organism: Xylophagus ater; assembly: GCA_963422695.1. Lineage (NCBI taxonomy): Eukaryota > Metazoa > Arthropoda > Insecta > Diptera > Xylophagidae > Xylophagus > Xylophagus ater. The sequence goes on from CAUJSI010000001.1 coordinate 236,827, forward strand.
GGTTTTTGTACTGGATTGATTAGTATAGAAAACTTTTTTCAAATCATTTAAGGAAATTAAGCTTTGAATTCATTCATATTATGAATCCCGTAGTGTAGTATATTTTGTTCTTGGTTTTTTTTCTTTCTAATTTTACAATTAAAGTGTTTGATGGCAGAGAAACTTTTGTTCTATTCAAGTGCGCATACAAGCAATTTGTGGCTTTGAATACATCTTATGGAGAAATTTTAATGGTATGGGTTGGTATATTTGGTGTATTTTTTGCTAGCTGATTTTAGAATTCAAATGTACTTCTAGAAACATTTTTTACGCTTGAAAAAATAAAACAATTGAAAGAAAACAAGTCCATTGATGCTCATATCGATTCGTTACCTAGCCTAAACTTAAATAGCAAAGAATTTTGTAAAATGATTTTAGCTGAAAAGAATAGCTATAATGATATCCAAAAATATTTGTCTCAAAATGTCAATTATAAGTCTGCATCTTGTTATAATTTCTTGCGTGATGATTTAGGTCTCCACTTACCTAGTCAGTCAGCTATATATAAGTGGAGTCCTGTGAAACGACTTCAACCAGGTTTTGATGATCTTTTAATAAAAAATTTGATACAATTAGTTAATAAAATAGACAAGCAGTGTAAGCAGGCAGTGTTATTATTTGATGAAATATCAATCAGAAGAGATTTAGTTTATAATACATATCATGATCTCGTAGATGGGTTAGTGCATTTAGATAAAAATGATAGGAAATTATTACTAGGAAAACAAATATGCGTTTTCATGATCAGGGGCTTGTCTTCTAATTGGAAATATATAATTAGTTATTTTGTTTCTGAGAACAGCATTGATGGTGCCATTTTAAAACAAAAAATGGAGGCTAATGTAAAAATATGCTTCGAAATAGGGCTTACGGTTAGAGCTATAGTGTGCGATCAAGGTATGAATAATCAAAAATGCTATAGGCTGTTAGATACTAATAAAGAGAAGCCATATTTCTATTATAATCAGAATAAAATAATTGCATTATATGATCCTCCTCATTTATTAAAAAATATAAGAAATACGCTCAAAGATTGCACTATTGAGACTCCTGACGGACCTGCGAGTTGCGAAGTTATAAAAAGTGTTTATAGCATAGACGAAAAATCCAAAAAATATAGGTTGTGTCCAAAGATAACAAAAAAACATATTGAACCAGGGGTTTTTGATAAAATGAATGTCAGACTTGCAGTGCAAGTCCTGAGCAATAGTATGGCTGACGCAATAGATGCATTATTAGAAAATAACTCCTTTCCACAAACGATTAATTTATATGCAGCAGCGACGAGTAAATTCGTTCATAGTTTTGACAAAGTTTTTGACTGCCTAAATAGTCGTAATTGTGCGGAAAAAAATCCATATCGGAAGCCATTAACAGAAAATTGTACTCAATTTAATTATTTAAATGAATTCAAAGAATATCTTACAAAATTGGGTCTCCCTGCAAAAAAAAACTATTGTTTTGACGGATTATATCTTACAATTAATGGTACTTTAAATTTAAGTACAGATATATTTTCGGACAAATATTTAAAAATTAACTTTATATTAACATCTCGACTAAATCAGGATCCATTAGAGAATATGTTTGCGCAAATTCGGGCAAAGGGCGGTAATAACAAAAATCCTAGTGTCCACGAGTTCAATGGAATAGTTGCGCGCCTAATGTCAACGAGAATTATAACGTTCTCATATGCAAATAAGAATTGTGAAACTGATGAAGACATTCCACTTAATTGGGATAACCCATTAGAAGATACTTATATTGATAATTCTAATGAAATTACATCCAGATTATTGGCACAAAGTTCTGAAATTGTTTTGGATGATATAGAAAAAGATGCGAAAATAAATGAAACCTTAAACTCCAAGAGTAATTCCGACGTCGCAGACCCAGCAAAAAGATATATTGTCGGCTATGGAATTTTAAAAATTATTTTGAAAAAAATAAACTGTCCAAATTGTGCCATGATAATGAATAAAGACGAATGTGATTTTCTTTTACCGTCGGAAAAACTTATTAAACACAAAAATTTCGACAAAACTATTGAAAGGACTTTTCTACAAAATCCTTCCGATCTTTTTTTCGAAATTTGCAAATTGCATTTTCAAATATATGAAACTTTTTTTGATAATTATTTGCATTTTACCAACTTAAAAGCAAAAATTATCGAGGAATGCATTCAAAGAACTAATGAATTTTACCCCAGTTGGTTTGCTGAGAACCAACGTTTAGAACATCGAAAGGAAGTTCTAAATTTTTTAATTCTGGTTCTATTAAAAAAGAATTGTTCTTGGGTCAAAAAAAATGGAAATAGTTTACCCAATAGTTTTACAAAACACCCACGCTTAAAAATTTTAAATGAATAAATAATCCTGATATATATTTTCCAACCTTCTAACACGACATCATGAAATCAGTTATTTGGTTATTCAAAGCATTCCTGAAACGAATTATGTCAACATTCGATGTTAAAATTCTAGGAAAAGGTATGTTGCCAAATATCATCACATATTAACTGTCGAAAGTACTTAAAATGAGTTAGACAAAATTCTTCCAAATAAATATATTATATAATAATCTTTATATATAATATATACAATTTCAAATTTACGGAAATCCAATAATCCTTAGTTGATCATAAAATATCAATATATCTAAAATTTTTAAAAAAGAAATGAAAGATAGATATATGTGTATGTCGATTACTTAAAACAAAATTCAATTCAATTCTTGGCCCAAGTTCGAAAGATTTTAAATTCTTTATTTAGCATTATCTAACAGTACACGAGAAACTCTGAGAAAAAAATTTGTTCAAAAAATACATATAATACAATCGACATTATCTTGTTACACACACAATCGAGCATAAAAAATGTTTCTAAAAGTATATTTGAATTCTAAAATCAGGCTAGCAAAAAACACATCAAATATATCAACCCATACCATTCATATTTCTCCATAAGATACCTATATTCAAAGCCACAAATTGCTTATATGCGCACATGAATAGAACACAAGTTTCTCTGCCATCAAACACTTTAATTCTAAAATGAGAAAGAAAAAAAAAACCAAGAACAAAATATACTACACTACGGGATTCATAATATGAATGAATTCAAAGCTTAATTTCCTTAAATGATTTGAAAAAAGTTTTCTATACTAATCAATCCAGTCCAAAAACCATAGCTCAAGAACGAAATGTAAAAATAAGAAAGAATTTTCCTCGTATATTTTTTCCTTATATTTCATTTAGTTTTTTAAGTCGAAATTTGTGGGCAAACCCAATTTTACACATCTTATAATTATTTACTGTCTTTGGTTCAAATGTATCCCAGAAACCATTGAATTTAATACTGATAATTGCCGACCTATTTTCATGTGGGACGCCAGAAAGGGTTTGTTGGAAATTCGGCCATGAATGAGAACTTTACAGCCAAGGTTTTCTGGTATTCATGATATCTTGAAGCAGTTTGTTAATAAGATTAATTGCAATATCAATAGCCATTATATTCGTCCAATATCAAAATTTTATATTTCCTAATAATCTCGTCATCTAAGCTTTTCATCATAATTTTTGAAACAGAGTTTTGAAATACAGGAGCAGGTATTTTAAATGGAAATGGTATGAATTGCCACCATCAAGAAGCAATGCAGCAATGCGAGTGCAATGTGTCGATTTCCTCGAATGGAGCTGAGAAGTAACTTGTACATGTATATTTTAACACTGCCCCATGGACCCTTAGGAAAAAAGGATCTGCTTTCTCCTTCTTGCTGGGCGAAGGAGCTATTTGAACATTTGCTGGAGGAATGGGTAGTCCAAAATTTTGAATAATAAACAAGTTTTGAATTTCTTTAAGGACGAAATTTTCACAATTGTGGCAGTGAACTGAATGATAATTATACTGCCTTACAAAGTCGTCACAAAGATCATTCTTGTAGTTTGCAAAATAATCAGGTGTATTTGGTGGAACAGCAAGGACACAAATATATGCGAAGAGTTCTCGTAATCGTTGTGCGCTTTTCCAGTTACAGCCTCAGATATAGTATCGTCCCAAATTTTATCACTAATAAATAATGTTCGTTTCTGCGCTGCTTTCTTGAAATGCGTATATAATATACCGTCAACTGTCTTTAAATCTTCAAAAGAAGTCGCTCCTGGGACATGCAACAAGAGAAGGCGCAAACAGAAACTTTCTGCGTCTGCGTTCAAACTTACAGTGTCCACAAGCCCAATAACTTTGTCTTTGCCTCTTTGCCGTAGTTTCCATTTACGATTTAGATTGGCATCGCAAGTGGCTTGTCTTTCAGGTACAGCCAGCACGTTGTCTTCAGTGAAATAGACATTTTGCTCATTAGGAAGATAAATTTGAAGTCGCGCGACTTTGTTCTATTTGCCAAGCGATGGTGATCTCGACCGTATTGTCTTTCAACGTCAGTCATACGTTCCTCATGGGCCCTATCTCTTTCCGCCTTTTTTGCTGCTTACTTCTGAGGTGCTTCTTTCTCTACAGATTTCTTCCTTTTAGGAGCCATGTTTTAGTAGGCATCGCGACGCTTGAGCTGTCGGCTTAGCCAATAAAGTTCCGGGACTATTTCCCATATGATTTGTATGTGGCGCCTTCTTGGGGTAAATTGTGGTGAGTTTGAGGGGCGTGGCAGATCAATGGGAAGACAGTATGAGGGAGTTTGGGAATGAGGGGCATGGTTTTCGTCGAAGTGGGGAATTGGGGCAAGTTGTGTAGGAGAAGGGCGTGGTAAATGCGGCCAATGTTGTTTGTCGGCGGGGTGGTCGTGGAGTACTTACATGGTTTTTAAATGCAGACAGCTACTTGATTTATTGCAGTCTCGTGCTATTGGAGGCGCATAGATTTTCGTCAGAGTAATTGAAGTTGAATCGGGTTGACCTTTTGTTTCCAGATAAATCATATATGTGCTTCAGTATTATGACATCAGGGGGGATTCACGCGCATTATTTTGAAAGATTCGGAGTGAAAATATCACTAATAGGAAAATAAGGCACAACAACGATTTTGAGGATGCGCAAAAAATGGAAAATTTTAAAGCGAAAGGGACTCACTGAAATATTTGGTTTAAAAAATATATTATAAAATTACGTAAGTTTGATACCTTCCACACTATCATGGCTTCCGGAGCCTCTATGTGCTCCTCCTCCTCTATCCATTCCTCGCCCGCATCGTAGGTTCCCCTCGCCCTCTTCATTTACCTCACTACTCCATGCCTCGGGTCCCAGCACACGCAGTCTTTCCGCGCTGAGTACTATTTCTCTCATCTGGATTCTCAATACCCTTCTGAAATATTCATACCCTGCTACCGTCCCTCGCTGACTTAGTGTAAGGCTCGTTAATGTCAGATCTGTGATCTGGTCCGTTAAATCAGCCTCTAACAGTGCTCTCTCGGATATTTGTTGATATGCGATTTTTAAAAATGTATCTTTTAATGAAATCGATAGACCGTAAGAGCGATTAATTATACTCCATGAAGAATTAAAAAAACATGTGGACCGAATAATACTGTCATCACCCGCTCATATTAACCAAACAGGATCAAAAAAATCGACAAAACTTGTCAATTTCATATGATATTTGGCTGGCAAATTTCAAATACGACCACAAATCTTATTATGACCAAATGAATAAGAAAAAAAACATTATTTGCCGTAGGAAATGTAAGTTTTGTTAAAAGTATCAAAAGTCCGAAAAATTGTTACCTCTCGACCGAAAGGGCAGAGGCAATTAATATAAATGCTTGTAGTTTAGATTTCTGCCGTAGTAAAATCAATTTAAAGAAGCTCATATATAATTCTACCGCTTGAAGCAAACAATTAAAAAAAAAAATCAGATCGAGATTTGCTGACAAATCTCTTAATTTGTTAGTATTGCTTAAACATTTCTACTTTAAGACAAAAAAAAGCAATTAAATTGGATCAAACAATTGTTGAAATAGTTATATCTAGTTTTAAAGTTTAGTTTTTGAAAATAATTAAGTTAATTAATAAACAAATTTAATTTCCTGGTACGACCACAAATTTCAGTTGAACATCTTGTAATGCAATAAATAATTCTAATTTTAGTAAATTTTAGTAATTTTTTTTATTAAAATAACTTCAGCTATGAGAATTGTTTTGAACTGCAAAATATTAAACCTTTTCGCTTATTGATTTGAGTTTTGATTTAGATCCGGACTCGGCTCGGAACAAGTAATCCTGAAACATATATTAACCAATTTCGTGATATCATAAAGAATTTGCAACCGGCATGACTGATTACGAAGAGAAATAAATTATTATATGGAAGGAAAAGAAATGAAAACAGAGATGCAAACCAAAACTTTTTTGCAGTTGGTTCGGTTTTGGTTTAAGCATAAATCTTCTTTCTGGTTTTTGGTTTGGTTTTGGTTTCTAAATATTTGAAAATTTGGTTTTGGTTTGGTTTTGGTTTCAAGACTGCATAATTTTTTGGTTTTTGCTTTGGTTTGGTTTTCGTTTTTGGTTCAGAACATACATATATGTCTTTTCTTTTTCCTTAGTTGTTGTCACAGAAAGGAAGGGAGCCAATGGCAAATTTTTTCAGCTATTTTATTTGTTCGCGTCGTGTCAATTATGTTGCAAAATTGCGAGTGCTTTCTTTTAAGATACCGCATTAAATTTTCTGGGTGATTATTTGTCATAACAAAACTTACTGCTATTTGTTATTGAATAATAAACAAATTTTTCAAAACCCGGGAATTTTTTATCTTTGGTACCTGACATTTTCTTTTGGGTAATACTAAAAAATGATTATTAAACTCAAATTAAACTGGATATATACAGATTTGCTTCCATTTGTCCTTTAGATATGATTTCTATATCTTTTAATTTTTAGCATATTCTTCCTTTGTGTTTGTTTCTGTTTTTATTTTAGTTATGATTTCACTAAATGAACACTGTCAAACTGACAAACTGTTGAATGTTGGTTAACCATCGTTTTAACAAGAAAATGTAGTAGACTTTTTCAGTTTTTTTAAAAGAACAATTTAAATTATAGGACAAAATTTTTTCTGCTGAGCCGAACCATAAAAAAAAGAAAAACTTCGGTTTATAGTTCGGTCCCAATATTAAAGTTAAAATGGTTTTGGTTTTGGTTTGGTTCGACCGAATCATTTTAAACGTGATTTGGTTTTGGTTTTGGTTTTGATTCAGAAAATTTCGATGGTTCAGTGGTTTTGGTTCGGTTCAAAGCAGTTCGAAGGAACCGGTTTGCATCTGTGAATAAAAAGAAAACAAGACATTTTCTCTTAAAAATACATATTGTTCTCTTTAGTTATCTACCATTTTTTTCAGATTACATTATGTTAGTTAATTTATATGCAGCAGCGACGAGTAAATTCGTTGGTAGTTTTGACAAAGTTTTTGACTGCCTAAATAGTCGTAATTGTGCGGAAAAAAATCCATATCGGAAGCCATTAACAGAAAATTGTACTCAATTTAATTATTTAAATGAATTCAAAGAATATCTTACCAAAATGGGTCTCCCTGCAAAAAAAAACTATTGTTTTGACGGATTATATTTTACAATTAATGGTATTTTAAATTTAAGTACAGATATATTTTCGGACAAATATTTAAAAATTAACTTTATATTAACATCTCGACTAAATCAGGATCCATTAGAGAATATGTTTGCACAAATTCGGGCAAAGGGCGGTAATAACAAAAATCCTAGTGTCCACGAGTTCAATGGAATAGTTGCGCGCCTAATGTCAATGAGAATTATAACGTTCTCATATGCAAATAAGAATTGTGAAACTGATGAAGACATTCTACTTAATTGGGATAACCCATTAGAAGATACTTATATTGATAATTCTAATGAAATTACATCCAGATTATTGGCACAAAGTTCTGAAATTGTTTTGGATGATATAGAAAAAGATGCGAAAATAAATGAAACCTTAAACTCCAAGAGTAATTCCGACGTCGCAGACCCAGCAAAAAGATATATTGTCGGCTATGGAATTTTAAAAATTATTTTGAAAAAAATAAACTGTCCAAATTGTGCCATGATAATGAATAAAGACGAATGTGATTTTCTTTTACCGTCGGAAAAACTTATTAAACACAAAAATTTCGACAAAACTATTGAAAGGACTTTTCTACAAAATCCTTCCGATCTTTTTTTCGAAATTTGCAAATTGCATTTTCAAATATATGAAACTTTTTTTGATAATTATTTGCATTTTACCAACTTAAAAGCAAAAATTATCGAGGAATGCATTCAAAGAACTAATGAATTTTACCCCAGTTGGTTTGCTGAGAACCAATGTTTAGAACATCGAAAGGAAGTTCTAAGTTTTTTAATTCTGGTTCTATTAAAAAAGAATTGTTCTTGGGTCAAAAAAAATGGAAATAGTTTACCCAATAGTTTTACAAAACACCCACGCTTAAAAATTTTAAATGAATAAATAATCCTGATATATATTTTCCAACCTTCTAACACGACATCATGAAATCAGTTATTTGGTTATTCAAAGCATTCCTGAAACGAATTATGTCAACATTCGATGTTAAAATTCTAGGAAAAGGTATGTTGCCAAATATCATCACATATTAACTGTCGAAAGTACTTAAAATGAGTTAGACAAAATTCTTCCAAATAAATATATTATATAATAATCTTTATATATAATATATACAATTTCAAATTTACGGAAATCCAATAATCCTTAGTTGACCATAAAATATCAATATTCTACTATTTAATTTTTAAAAAAGAAATGAGTATGTCGATTACTTAAAATAAAATTCAATTCAATTCCTGGCCCAAGTTCGAAAGACTTTAAATTCTTTATTTATTATTATCTAAAAGTACACGAGAAACGCTGAGAAAAATTTTTTTTAAAAAAATACATATAATACAATCAACATTAACTTATTACACACACAATCGAGCATAAAAAATATTTCTAAAAGTACATTTGAATTCTAAGATCAGGCCAGCAAAAAACCTTCGCCAAATATATCAATCCATACCATTAATATTTCTCCATAAGATATATTCAAAGCCACAAATTGCTAGTATGCGCACATGAATAGAACACAAGTTTCTCTGCCATCAAACACTTTAATTCTAAAATTAGAAAGAAAAAAAAAACCAAGAACAAAATATACTACACTACGGGATTCATAATATGAATGAATTCAAAGCTTAATTTCCTTAAATGATTTGAAAAAAGTTTTCTATACTAATCAATCCAGTCCAAAAACCATAGCTCAAGAACGAAATGTAAAAATAAGAAAGAATTTTCCTCGTATATTTTTTCCTTATATTTCATTTAGTTTTTCAAGTCGAAATTTGTGGGCAAACCCAATTTTACACATCTTATAATTATTTACTGTCTTTGGTTCAAATGTATCCCAGAAACCATTGAATTTAATACTGATAATTGCCGACCTGTTTTCATGTGGGACGCCAGAAAGGGTTTGTTGGAAATCTCGGCCACGAATGAGAACTTTACAGCCAAGGTTTTCTGGTATTCATGATATCTTGAAGCAGTTTGTTAATAAGATTAATTGCAATATCAATAGCCATTATATTCGTCCAATATCAAAATTTTATATTTCCTAATAATCTCGTCATCTAAGCTTTTCATCATAATTTTTGAAACAGAGTTTTGAAATACAGGAGCAGGTATTTTAAATGGAAATGGTATGAATTGCCACCATCAAGAAGCAATGCAGCAATGCGAGTGCAATGTGTCGATTTCCTCGAATGGTGCTGAGAAGTAACTTGTACATGTATATTTTAACACTGCCCCATGGACCCTTAGGAAAAAAGGATCTGCTTTCTCCTTCTTGCTGGGTGAAGGAGCTATTTGAACATTTGCTGGAGGAATGGGTAGTCCAAAATTTTGAATAATAAACAAGTTTTGAATTTCTTTAAGGACGAAATTTTCACAATTGTGGCAGTGAACTGAATGATAATTATACTGCCTTACAAAGTCGTCACAAAGATCATTCTTGTAGTTTGCAAAATAATCAGGTGCATTTGGTGGAACAGCAAGGACACAAATATATGCGAAGAGTTCTCGTAATCGTTGTGCGCTTTTCCAGTTACAGCCTCAGATATAGTATCGTCCCAAATTTTATCACTATTAAATAATGTTCGTTTCTGCGCTGCTTTCTTGAAATGCGTATATAATATACCGTCAACTGTCTTTAAATCTTCAAAAGAAGTCGCTCCTGGGACATGCAACAAGAGAAGGCGCAAACAGAAACTTTCTGCGTCTGCGTTCAAACTTACAGTGTACACAAGCCCAATAACTTTGTCTTTGCCTCTTTGCCGTAGTTTCCATTTACGATTTAGATTGGCATCGCAAGTGGCTTGTCTTTCAGGTACAGCCAGCACGTTGTCTTCAGTGAAATAGACATTTTGCTCATTAGGAAGATAAATTTGAAGTCGCGCGACTTTGTTCTATTTGCCAAGCGATGGTGATCTCGACCGTATTGTCTTTCAACGTCAGTCATACGTTCCTCATGGGCCCTATCTCTTTCCGCCTTTTTTGCTGCTTACTTCTGAGGTGCTGCTTTCTCTACAGATTTCTTCCTTTTAGGAGCCATGTTTTAGTAGGCATCGCGACGCTTGAGCTGTCGGCTTAGCCAATAAAGTTCCGGGACTATTTCCCATATGATTTGTATGTGGCGCCTTCTTGGGGTAAATTGTGGTGAGTTTGAGGGGCGTGGCAGATCAATGGGAAGACAGTATGAGGGAGTTTGGGAATGAGGGGCATGGTTTTCGTCGAAGTGGGGAATTGGGGCAAGTTGTGTAGGAGAAGGGCGTGGTAAATGCGGCCAATGTTGTTTGTCGGCGGGGTGGTCGTGGAGTACTTACATGGTTTTTAAATGCAGACAGCTACTTGATTTATTGCAGTCTCGTGCTATTGGAGGCGCATAGATTTTCGTCAGAGTAATTGAAGTTGAATCGGGTTGACCTTTTGTTTCCAGATAAATCATATATGTGCTTCAGTATTATGCCATCAGGGGGGGATTCACGCGCATTATTTTGAAAGATTCGGAGTGAAAATATCACTAATAGGAAAATAAGGCACAACAACGATTTTGAGGATGCGCAAAAAATGGAAAATTTTAAAGCGAAAGGGACTCACTGAAATATTTGGTTTAAAAAATATATTATAAAATTACGTAAGTTTGATACCTTCCACACTATCATGGCTTCCGGAGCCTCTGTGTGCTCCTCCTCCTCTATGCATTCCTCGCCCGCATCGTAGGTTCCCCTCGCCCTCTTCATTTACCTCACTACTCCATGCCTCGGGTCCCAGCACACGCAGTCTTTCCGCGCTGAGTACTATTTCTCTCATCTGGATTCTCAATACCCTTCTGAAATATTCATACCCTGCTACCGTCCCTCGCTGACTTAGTGTAAGGCTCGTTAATGTCAGATCTGTGATCTGGTCCGTTAAATCAGCCTCTAACAGTGCTCTCTCGGATATTTGTTGATATGCCATTTTTAAAAATGTATCTTTTAATGAAATCGATAGACCGTAAGAGCGATTAATTATACTCCATGAAGAATTAAAAAAACATGTGGACCGAATAATACTGTCATCACCCGCTCATATTAACCAAACAGGATCAAAAAAATCGACAACACTTGTCAATTTCATATGATATTTGGCTGGCAAATTTCAAATACGACCACAAATCTTATTATGACCAAATGAATAAGAAAAAAAACATTATTTGCCGTAGGAAATGTAAGTTTTGTTAAAAGTATCAAAAGTCCGAAAAATTGTTACCTCTCGACCGAAAGGGCAGAGGCAATTAATATAAATGCTTGTAGTTTAGATTTCTGCCGTAGTAAAATCAATTTAAAGAAGCTCATATATAATTCTACCGCTTGAAGCAAACAATTAAAAAAAAAAATCAGATCGAGATTTGCTGACAAATCTCTTAATTTGTTAGTATTGCTTAAACATTTCTACTTTAAGACAAAAAAAAGCAATTAAATTGGATCAAACAATTGTTGAAATAGTTATATCTAGTTTTAAAGTTTAGTTTCTGAAAATAATTAAATTAATTAATAAACAAATTTAATTTCCTGGTACGACCACAAATTTCAGTTGAACATCTTGTAATGCAATAAATAATTCTAATTTTAGTAAATTTTAGTAATTTTTTTTATTAAAATAACTTCAGCTATGAGAATTGTTTTGAACTGCAAAATATTAAACCTTTTCGCTTATTGATTTGAGTTTTGATTTAGATCCGGACTCGGCTCGGAACAAGTAATCCTGAAGCATATATTAACCAATTTCGTGATATCATAAAGAATTTGCAACCGGCATGACTGATTACGAAGAGAAATAAATTATTATATGGAAGGAAAAGAAATGAAAACAGAGATGCAAACCAAAACTTTTTTGCAGTTGGTTCGGTTTTGGTTTAAGCATAAATCTTCTTTCTGGTTTTTGGTTTGGTTTTGGTTTCTAAATATTTGAAAATTTGGTTTTGGTTTGGTTTTGGTTTCAAGACTGCATAATTTTTTGGTTTTTGCTTTGGTTTGGTTTTCGTTTTTGGTTCAGAACATACATATATGTCTTTTCTTTTTCCTTAGTTGTTGTGACAGAAAGGAAGGGAGCCAATGGCAAATTTTTTCAGCTATTTTATTTGTTCGCGTCGTGTCAATTATGTTGCAAAATTCCGAGTGCTTTCTTTTAAGATACCGCATTAAATTTTCTGGGTGATTATTTGTCATAACAAAACTTACTGCTATTTGTTATTGAATAATAAACAAATTTTTCAAAACCCGGGAATTTTTTATCTTTGGTACCTGACATTTTCTTTTGGGTAATACTAAAAAATGATTATTAAACTCAAATTAAACTGGATATATACAGATTTGCTTCCATTTGTCCTTTAGATATGATTTCTATATCTTTTAATTTTTAGCATATTCTTCCTTTGTGTTTGTTTCTGTTTTTATTTTAGTTATGATTTCACTAATTGAACACTGTCAAACTGACAAACTGTTGAATGTTGGTTAACCATCGTTTTAACAAGAAAATGTAGTAGACTTTTTCAGTTTTTTTAAAAGAACAATTTAAATTATAGGACAAAATTTTTTCTGCTGAGCCGAACCATAAAAAATAGAAAAACTTCGGTTTATAGTTCGGTCCTAATATTAGTTTTAAAATGGTTTTGGTTTTGGTTTGGTTCGACCGAATCATTTTAAACGTGATTTGGTTTTGGTTTTGGTTTTGATTCAGAAAATTTCGATGGTTCAGTGGTTTTGGTTCGGTTCAAAGCAGTTCGAAGGAACCGGTTTGCATCTGTGAATAAAAAGAAAACAAGACATTTTCTCTTAAAAATACATATTGTTCTCTTTAGTTATCTATCATTTTTTTCAGATTACATTATGTTAGTTCAACGGAGATAAAATAGATTTAACTTTAATAAACAATTCTAACACTTATATAAAAAATAAGATTCACTATTCATACAGGTACCAACACTTCAAATATTAACAAAAATTCTCTTGTGCTTATTATTCGTACATGCATTGTTACGTAATAAAACTTAACACATTCTCCTCCAATAAAGTGATCAATGTAAATTGAAGGTTTTGGATACACGAAATAAGACCGAAACATCAGAACCATTTCAACATGTTGTGGACTTATTTCAAGTACAAATCCAAACCCAAAGTAATATCAGACACTTTATTTTTCTGGGCGAAAGTTCTGATTAAAAAAATGCACCATCGATAAAAGAAATATTTGAATTTCAAAATAGCAGTTAATTAAGAATTTGCGAAAGTCAAATATTGAAATGAATAAAATCTGGGAATTGCATAATAATGCAATAATTAAAATAATCTGTTTCTAAGTTTGAATAACGAAGATTTTTAAAGTTTGTGTTAAATTATTAAATTAGGGTTATAAAGAGTTGTATCAAAGAACAAGAAAACGGGAAAAAATTTCGTGAAATAAAGAGAAAACTTCCATCAGATGACGTAAGTCATTTGTTTTATTTATTTTCCATAACAACAAACACCTTCAAACCACCGAAGATTCATGTCCAAACTAGCAACGAGTCAATGCTTTCAATAAGTACGAAATCTAGATATTTATATTAATAATGCCCGAAGAGAACCACAAAGGTTGAGATCCTTTAAAGAAGTATTACATAACGGTGGCGCAGCTGAGTAGTTTCTGAGGAGTTAAGCTTTATAAAGCTCAGAAGAATCGAACCTAACAATAACTGCATAAAAATTCAGCAAATGACTTAACCACCCTATGCTCTGGAATTTGAAACTGAAGAGCTGTAACCTACTTTCGAGGAAAAAAAAATAAGCTATCATTTGACAACACCAACTTGCAAAATTTTCGTCACTTCATCATCAAGAAGGAGAAGCAGGATGCGCGCGAAGCGGTTTAATGTACGAATCATAGAAAGAGATATTTTTTCAAAAGGATTTTTTTTACAATTTAAGACGGTTTAACTATTAATATATTTTCACTTATTTTATGTTTAAGCTTATAAAAATGTGAATTGAAAAAATAAGGCAATTTGTTGCTAATTCAATGCCCATACTTAGCGCAAAACTCGGACCTAATCTAGCATCCGAAGTATCTATATTTATAGCATGTTGTCGAACAACACACGAAATTCTTTCTACAGAAGAGCAAAACATAAGATTCCGTGGTCGAGATGCCACCATTTTAGTAAATATTTCAACGGGAAATTTTACAGATTTTTTGAATACTGCTCAAGAGAAATTACTTGAACATAAACCTTATGCTATCTTGTTAAAAGAATTACAAAACTCCAGACAATTTCCTGGAGAAACTCTTTCAGAGTTTGCAGGTCTAATAAAATCTCTCTTGAAAGATCGCGTAGGTCAAGCAATCCAACGGCATCCAAACGCGTATGGATCCGTAGCCCAAGTTTTAGAGAAAATGAGAGAAATTCGCATTCCTCCTTCAAGGAAATTAATTCAGATAAAAATGGATTCCAAACAAGATAAACCATGCTATTGGAAAGCAGTTTATCTTGGAAGCTCCTTTGTTGAGCCAAGTGGAAACATAAAAAAACATTGCATATTCCAATTTCCGATGAAACAACTAGTATTTAAAAAAACATCAAGTCGCCTTCGAAAAGGGATGGAGAAATTATTTTTTTACGAGGATGTCAATTTTTTTTTTGAAGAATTATCGCGAACTAGATAGAATTTTAATTATTTAATTTTTTATTTCAAATATTAGTTTAATATAATTAACCATTTGTGATGTTACTTTTTAAAATTTTTATTAAAATTTTAAATAAATTCGTTCTGTTAATTATAAATGCTGTTTAAATAGAATAATCCGTTTTCCGTTTACAACTTCAGAAGCGGGATATAATCCATCAATAAAATACGTATTCCGCTGGAAAAAAAACCAGACCAATAATGAAATGAGTACGAAAAAAACAAAAGTGACCGAACTACGCGAGGAACTAAAGTCGCGAGGATTACTCTTAAAAGGCAGAAAGGCGGCACTATTAAAACCATTACAGGACGCAGAATCGATAAATGAAATTGATAGTGTGACCGGCCCAACTAGCGAGAATAGTAATAGCGAGGACGAAAACGATAAGACGACGTTGGAAAACGATGAATGGCCAAAAAAATATTCCGATGATGTGAGTTTCGAGAGTCTACTACGTGAAATCGACTTACTAACGCGAGAACGGGATGTAGCAATACGCGAAACCAAATTACTACAGAGGGAGGTCGACCTAATAAAATCCGACAAATCAGTACAAAGTTATGCATATACAAACGCGCAAGATATTCTCGGGTTGATTCCAGACTTCAACCCAGCAATAAATTCGTCTTTAACGGCCGAACAATTTGTAAAGAAGGTGAATTCATTAGTAACAGTACACTGTTAGGACGGTACCGTAGTGTTATTCGCAGTGGTACAAAAACTAACTGGATTAGCGAGACAGTGGTATGATTCGCAGGCCGAACTAATACCTTCATGGAGCGAGCTGTCAAGATTATTACTGGCAGCCTTTCCGACCGAAATAAATGAGGCTCAAGTACATTTCGAACTACAGTCGCGAACACGGAGTGAGAACGAAATTTTAGCCGCGTACTGCTACGAAATGCAGACGCGAGCAAACCGAGCAGGTCTTTCAGAGAAGGCAATCATAACGTACATAATTAAAAGCATAAGAGACACCAGTCTAGCAAAAGCACTACAGACAGTACTCGCATATATAAGGTGCGTAACCTTATCGAACAAGAACGGTGGATTCTTCAATGTAAGCCGCAACCAAAACCCCGAAATGTCGTAAACAATCAGGATGCATCGACAAAACGATTACCTTCGAGCCAAACCCGTACCGAATTTTGTAGTCAACTGATAAAGTCGAGTCAACAATCCACCGAACAAGTCCGAGCGCCTGTACACGAACCGTAGAAATGTTATAATGTTATGTGCCGGGCCACCGATCATTACATTGTCCGTTCCCACAATGACGACCACGCTGCGCAACATGTAACAGATCTGGACACGAAGCAGCACAGTGTAGTTTGTCAGTTCACACAGTCCAGCAACTGTCGAACTGACATAATACGAATTTTAAAACCGTCACTATATCGGATATACCATTCAATACGTTTTTTGACTTGGGAAGTGACGTTACGATGATTAAATATAGTTTAGCCAAATACTTACGACTACCCATTGAAGCTAAAACAACAACTCTCACTGGGTTCGCCGGAGGAAAATGTAATTCTATCAGACGAACACGTGCCGTTATTCAGATTGAAACCGTTGAAATAAAATCCGAACTAAAAGTTATACACGATACTTAAATGCTCTTGGGAGCTCCATTATTAATTGGTAGAGACTGTTTAGAGCAAAATAAAATAAGAATAATATATGAAGGAAAAGACGTATTGAAAACCGACAACCGATTAATAAAGGCGACAGCCGACTATTAAAATCTGAATTTGAACCGATTAACGACACCGACATTAACACAGGAACGTCAATATCAGACAACACGAAAATAAAACTAATGGACATCATATGCAATTATCGCACGTGTTTCTCAAAGAACACTCGGGAATTGGGCACCAGTACAACAGCTCAAATGAAGATAGAATTAAGCGATACTACACCAATCAATCGTAAATTATATCGAATACTGGTCGCTAAAAGATAGACCGTCAAGAAAATTACTAACGACTTGTTAGAGAACGGAATCATTAAACACAGCACATCCGAGTACGCATCACCAGTGGTACTTGTCCCAAAACCGATCGACTGTGTGTCGACTTTCGAGGCTTAAACACCGTGACGAAGAAATTACCTTTTCCAATGCCGATAGTAGAAGAGGAACTTGCAAAATTAGCCGGAGCCCGATTTTTCACGTCCGTTGATATGATATCTGGATACTATCAGATACCACTTGAAGAAAAGTCGCAAAAGTATACCGCATTCGTAACTAACGAACGACAATATGAATTTACCAGAGTACCATTCGGATTAATCAATGTGTCCGCCGTATTCCAAACAATGATGAATCAATTAGTATCACAAATGCCGACTAATGAAACCATCGTATATCTAGACCACATCATTATTCCGAGTGTTACCGAGGAAGATGGACTTGACCGACTGGAGAGATTTTTGAGAATAATTGAAACCGTCGGTTTAACCCTGAAGCTAAGTAAATGCACGTTTCTCGCCGAAGAAATAAGTTTCTTGGGACATGAAATCACACGTGATGGTATTAAACAAGGAAATATCAAAACCGCTGCCGTAGCCGCTTTTCCGACATCAAAAACCGTTCACAATGTTCGACAATTCCTGGAACTTACTGGATACTTCCGCCGATTTATCCGCAACTACGCAAACATCGTAAGACCAATTACTCGACTATTAAAATCCGACGTAGAATTCCAGTGACAAACCGACATAGAGCAAGCTTTTGACAAAATTAAGGAAACGTTATGTTCAGAGCCCGAGTTAATTATATATGACAAAAATGCCGAGCATGAAGTACACACAGATGCCAGCGCCATGGGACTGGCAGGTGTGTTACTGCAACGAGGGTGTGATATAACACTACAACCAATACAATATTATAGCCGACATACATCCGAATCGGAAACCAATTTCCACAACTACGAGTTAGAAATTTTAGCCAATAGTCGAAGCACTCGATAGATTCCCAATTTTCCTACTGGGAAAACCATTGAAAGTAATAACGGATTGTGAAGCAGTGTCAGCAACAAAACCAAAAAAACCGCTAATTCCTCGGATTGCAAGATGGTGGCTCAAACTTCAAGATTTTGATTTCACTATAGAAGATCGGATCGGAACACGAATGATGCACGTCGATTCTCTAAGCAGAAATTCCGTAGAAGCTTCAAGAGACACACCCGTTGCCGGCGCCGAAGTGTGTCGAATATATATAACCGAACCTGACTGGCTAATAACTATGCCAAGACAGGACGCAAAATTAGATGAAATAGTACGTATATTAAATGAAAACAATAACGATGCCGAAACTAAACAACTGAAAGGTATTTATGCTGTCAAATCCGGTGGATTATATCGTAAAGTTTCAGGAGACTTAAGAGGGGTCATACCTTCCCCCATTAGATGGAGGGTGGTAAAAAGTGCACATGATGATATGGGACATTATGGTCTCGATAAAACCGTAGACCGATTATGAGAAAATTACTGGTTCCCGCGCATACGACAATTCGTTAAGAAATACATCGAGGAATGCGTTGAATGTTGTTACCATAAACACAAAGGAGGGCGTCACGAGGGTGAGTTACATGTGTCAGAAATAACACCCATACCTTTCTACACCGTACATATTGACTATCTAGGGCCATTCAAACGAAGTTCAAAGGGAAATCAGTACGTATTAGCAATATCAGATGCTTTCACGAAATACTGTATATTAAAACCGGTAAAAAACACAAAAACGCAAACTGTAATTATAATGTTGAGCGAATTATCTGTATATTTCGGTACGCTCACACGCATTATATCCGATCAAGGAACCGCATTCACGGCTAAGACATTTGAAAATTACTGCCAAGAAAACGACATAGTGCACGTTAAAACCGCAGTACGGACACCAAGGGCCAATCTACAAGTAGAGCGATTGAACCGAACGATATTAACTGCAATCAAAACATTAACTCAGAGAGCCGATAGCCGCAATTGGGACACACATCTACGAACCATACAATGGAGCATCAACACCATGGTAAACGCCACCACGAAGAAAACCCCGCACGAGTTGATTTTCTACTTCACACCAAAAGACATTTTACAAAATAAATTATTATTATCACTACAAAACCAACCAGATACCGATGATGTAATCTCGGGTTCCCGTCTAGCAGCCGCACAACATAAAGCCGAATGGCATATAAATGAAGATCGATTAAAATGGAAAAAAAGATACGATGTACGACATCGCCCCACTACTAAGTATGCCATTGATGATATAGTTGTCATCGAAAATGAACCCACCGCCACTGGAGAATCCCGAAAATTAGAACCACTATATAAAGGACCATACATAATTTCACATGTTAGCGAATGATCGATATGTAATAGAAGATATCCCTGGAATCCAACGTACACTACGAAAATTTTCTTCAGTCTACACTGCCGATAAAACCAAGAAATGGTGTCCATTAAACGCAGCGGATCATGAATCGGACGAAAATATTGACGAAGACGACGACGATGAAAATGAACTCGGATCAAACTAGACATCAGGTGTCTCACAAACATCAGCGAGGACGCCGATAACATCAGGTGGCCGATTGTAAACATAAAAAAACACTGTATATTCCAATTTCCGATGAAAAAACTAGTAATTAAAAAAACATCAAGTCGCCTTCGAAAAGGGATGGAGAAATTATTTTTTTACGAAGATATCAATTTTTTTTTGAAGAATATCGCGAACTGGATATAATTTTTATTATTTAGTTTTTTATTTCAAATATTAGTTAAATATAATTAACCTTTTTTTTTCTTAATTTATTTAAAATTTTTTCATTCATAACAAATAATTGTAGGAAATTTTAATAAAAGCAAATATGTTAATTCACTTTTCTATCATAAATTTATTTATTCACAAAGATATTTCTAATTGCACAAAGCTTGTCACAAAGACTTCTTATTCGAAATAATGGTGTCACACAGACTTCTTACTTGAACGATAGTGTCACTAAGACTGACTTTAAAATTATATATGAGATTGTAACGTTGGGTTTTTTCTATCCTTACATTTTTGTCTTCACGACCACAAAAAATTGCGTGTTTCTATTTAGTTACCATTGTGCGATCTGATTTTCAACTTTCCCCTTTGTTCCACAATTATTTCGCGGAAAATCATTCCAACGCTTATATCCTGGTAACATTAAATAGAATATAGAAGAAAGAAGAAACGCGAAAAAACGAAAAAATGCCACGTAATATCGAATGTTTTGAGGAGAGAGAGAACCAATGAACCCGCAAGTGTGACCGAAAGATCACAAAAATTAAAGAAAAAATACCGGTTTTGGTTGAATATAGGAAAAAATTTTGCGAACGGGAGATAGAGAATAAAGAAAAAATTGTCGATGATGGGAGTCTAGTCTGAAGCTTCAAGAGAGTCTCTGGAGATAGAACTGAGGAGTCTGGTTTGAACCATGGACCCAATGAGTCTGGTTTGGATCATCAATGTGGATAGTCTAGTTTTGATAGATCACAAAAGTCTTGTTAAAAATAATGAAAAAACATAAAAATAATAAAACGTGCATAAATTTTGATAACGAAATGAATAAAATGAGGAAGCGAAATCGCGGGATAGTTTATTAAAAGCCCTTTTTACGAAATTTCTCTAAATTAATAAATAGCGTAAAACTAAATAAGAAAACACGCGGTTTTTTTGGAAAAAAAAGGGTGTTCAGTGAATGTATTTAGAGTACAAGGAAAGGGATTTTCTTGCCGTTTTTTTGTATGTTTTGGAAAAAAAAAAGGAAAAGGACACGCAGAGAAAAAAAAAAGATCCATTTAATTTGCAGGATTTTTCTTTTTGCGCGATATGTGATATAGTAACAGCACATAAATATAATGGTTTTCGCTTGTGTGTAAATTCCTGTTATATATAAAACTTTTTTTTTATTTGTGGAAAAAAAGGAATATCAAAATTTGAAAAAAAAGAGAAAAATTTTTCTGAAATGATAAAATTAATTTAAGCAAAAAAAAAGAAAAAAAAATGAAAAAAAAGGTGTGGGAGCCGCTGCTCTGACGGTAGTTGATGTGTAAACATCAGGCTTAGCGTTGCATGCGGAAATATCGCAGAGGTTGTGGTTTTAATAAGCTAGAGATTTGGGCCTTTTATTGAAATAAAGCCATTATATATATTTAATGTAAAAGACAAAATTTATTTTTAATATTTAAATGAACAAATAATTGGTTTGTGGTAAATGAAATAGGAGACGTATACCGTCGTCTCAAGTGTATCGATGTACCGTGAAAATATCGCATCGATTGTCGTTTTTGTGTTCGTCGTTGGAATGTGTCTGTTCGAATTCATTTCCAAGTTTAATTTTTCCCGCAAGAATGTAATGAGCGGCTCTGCCTCATCTAAGGCGAAGTTAATGTTGAAGTCGCCTCCCAATATCATGGGTAATTTGCCCCAAGCTCAGCGGATCCGACCGAAGTGTATGGTAAAGGAACGAAATGAATGAATTTTATAATTGCGTTGACGGGTTGATTTGGCGAGATGTACACGACTACTGAAAGTAGCTTCTGTCCGTTTTTACAAATTCAGTTGCACAAACGTCTCCGATTGCTCTTGACGTCATTGTGGCTCCCGAAATTTGGCGATCTGTAATAGTCACATTTGGTATATTTATACGTGCTGTATCACGCTTCTCATATATCGCTACATCACGAGCTGGTTGTCTTTCTCTTTTAAACTGCACGCAACAATCAAAGTTTGGAACGGAAATATGCTCATCGTTACGTAGCCAAGTTTCGCTGAGCAGCAAGAAAGTACACTGTTGAGTGACCGCATCTGTGAGGTCGTTGTTGTGTGCCCTAAGACTTTGACAATTAAACACGAAGAACGGTGTACATAGATTGTGATCCAAAATTTCTAAAATCGAGTCCTGATAGGTATGTAACGAATTATTTGCAAGTCAAAACAAATTCATTTTGGAGTGGAATCAAGGTGCGTGCAATTCTCCGCCCATGATGAAATTGTCGATTGTTGTTTGGTGCAACAACGAAAAGTCCACCAAGATTAGTTACTCTAGATGGAGCCACGTAGACGAGTTGTTGGTCTTGCGACTTTTCGTAAGCATAGACAACTTGGTCGAAAGTTCCACCTTGTGATTTGTGAATCGTCATACCACACGCAGGAATGAGAGGAAAATGATTTCGCTTGGCAGTTATTGTTCGATTCGTATTTGAGTAAATAGTATAATTTCCGCGTGCGATGGGAATCAAGTCTTTTGCTATATCATTTCGTAGTACGTATCTTCTCGCGAGTCTCATCACTTTTCGACCAATTTTGCAATTTTCAGGAAATCGTAACCACACGCGCTTCACCGTTGTTTTGCCGAATGCTATTGTTTTCAAAGTTCTCTTCGTCGATATTATTGTCATCAGCTTGGGTCTCGTTCTCATATTCAATGAGTTCCAAACACCCTACGGCTCCGTTTGCTAAACCATCCGAAACGTCAATATTCGTCGATATCATGTAAGGCCGCCCTTTAACGAGCGTAAGTTCATGTGGCAATCCTCCAGTATCCAAAACGGCCTTTTTGTGTAGCTGTTGTCGAACGTGTGCTAGTTGTTCAGCGCTATTGTAGCCGGCAAAAATGTCTTTCGCTACAGATAACACTTTCTCTGATGCCGTGCTAAGAATCTCTCTGTTGTAATTATCGACGTCGTGATTTTTGAAGAACAACCGTACTCCGGTGGGACATTGTTCGTCAGCTTCCTCTTTAGTGAAGAAGCGAGACTCAATCAAATTCTGCTCGCACTCGTCCAATATTTGGCCGTTTCCGACTTTTGTAAGCAAACCCGAGAAGCTGACGTTGGCTTGACGCATGACTTCGTTGAGTTCGTAGAATCTCAGGCTCCGCCACAATGTTGGACCTACCATGGTATTTTTCGATTGTTTATAAATAGCAGTTGCGCGGACAGTAGTAATTGTCGTAGATCACCGATGAGAAAATTGTCTTTTCCATCGTAAAAAGAGTCAACAGCTGTGATCTGTTTCAATCGCGAGTCAATTTTTTCGTTCAATTCCGCTGATATCATGCTGATTTCGTCAATTAAAATGCATTGGATGTACTTGAAGAGACTGCGATACTGTTGGGCTACTTCAAATGATAGAGGCAACGTCCGCCCTATAGAGATTTTGTAAGCGGTATAGACGGTTGTTCCATCAATAGCAACAGCTGCTTTCCCTGTCGACGCGCAGGTGAGATATGCATTGCAATACCCATCGGTATGGCCGAAGCGATTGTAAATTTCACGGAGCAAGTTGATGACGAATGTTTTTCCGCAGCCAGCAGGGCCAGTGAAGAAAATTTGCAAATTTTCCTGAGTCCCGTTGTTTAACAGATGTGAGATGACATGCAGTAAGAAACCTTTCTGGCGGTGATTCGCTGAACGCATCACACGATTCAAGTCCGACTTGTTCCTGACGTTGTCACGTTTTTTAACTATGGAGCCAAGACGATTTAGAGTAGCCAGTCCCAAGTCCGCGTTGGCATCCGTATTAGCGTTTGCAAGGAAGTCAGCATAAGGGTCTGTATCTCGTACGTGTGCTGCCAGTAGATTAATTTCGCTCGAAAGTTCTTCGTCGTCGTTGGCTTCATCAATGCACAATTCTCGACAGATTTCGATGGTTTTAGCGATATCGATAGTCGCCTCGTATTCTCGCCTTCGCTAGATTATGAGCACATCGTTGTCGTCATAAAGTTGAACGTATTTTTTCTCAGCGAGCATTTCATTTTACTCGTCACGGAAAGGCAAATGCAAGCTGACCCTTTCACGTTTGTATTCATATGTATCAGCCGTCATGTCATAGTTCCGATACCTAATGACTCGCTGAACCTTACGTCGTTTCCACTCATTGGCTTTCGATACTGTGTAATATGGAACAGCCTGAGCCAAAGTAATATCATTTAAATCTTGAGGCCTGCTTTGATATTTGTCAAAACAGTTTTCTAGCCAAACGTCACATGAGTCCTGATCAACATTTTCTTCTTCCAATAACTGAGTTTTCTCGCTATCTCTACTATATCGAATTCAGGGTGCTCGTCCATGGTTTCAATAATTTTCAGCTGAAGGTTGCTGATGCCCCTATTCGTTTTGTTCACATAGTCGACCACATATGTGGCGCAAGAGTATTCCGCAATGCAAGTCCATGTTTGAACCTAGCACACTGAGTATAAACGGATTAAATGGGTTCATCCACTTGTCTGTAGGTTGACGTTTGAGGAATACTCATGGCCTGGTTATGCCGGCTCTCAAGATATCCAAGTACGTATTGTACGACTTGATGTTGTTAACTCTTAAAAACTCATCCAAATCGGGATAATCATTATCTTCGAGTGCTTTCCAGATACGCTTATAAATCGTTGAATACGGCATGCGACATGGATCTGTTTTTGCCATAGGTTGAAGTATAATTGTTGAGCGACTTAGCATGAACGGCGCCTCAGAACGACAAGCGGAGGAATTTTTTTTCTTGTAACACGTGAACGTATGTTTATGTCGCTGAAGCTTTTGATGACCAGAAGCATCAACTGGCGATACGGAGACAAGTCTGTCAATTATACTCTCAGCTGCAGCCTTATCTTCTCCTATGGCATCGATTGGAGGTTCATTCAACCAAAGCAGTATATGCGCGTGTGCACTACCGCGGTGCTGGAATTCGATCCGTTTGAAGTAATGCTGGACGTAGTGATTTCCAAAGGGGCTGAAGCGTTTCGATTGTAGTATACCCATAATGACTTGCACGAGTTAATTGAAATGAATAGCACAAGTGACGGGATCCTCGTTGATGAGAGTAGCTTTCGAATTGTAGTGCATATTCGCGAGATCGTCTGAGTCGATGTCCGCTCCCTTATTTTGGAGTTTCTACAGAAATTTCATTCGCGCTCATCGTTAAGAAAAATGTAGGTCTTCCTAACTGGCGAATCATTGCAAATAGGTCTCCCTTTCTTTGCGACCAGTAGTAGACGGAATTAGGAATCCACCGCAAGAACGCCAAATTTTTTTCGAGACATCCATCGATGAAAACAATTGATTCTATTTGTTCTCTGGTGAGTTTCGTATCCTTCCCAACGAACTTGAAAGCAACTGTCAATGCATCTCGTGTACGTATTCGTAAGATTTTCATTGCCATGTACAGCAAGTGCTGTGGAGTAACTCCACGTCTATCTGCTCTTCGCAATTCACTGGTTGCTATTATGTACGGTGTTACAACAAGTCCTTCCTTGAAAGTACGAAATTGTCCGAGATAAATAGAGGGAAATGACAACTCCTCGCAGTGTTCGTCGAACAGTACACTCCGCGGAACCTTATTTTCTGCCGGAGCTATTCGTAGATATTTATCTTCACTCCAGTAAAGAGTTTGTTGCTGAGCATGTAGACTTTCTTCTATATTGATTTCTTCACTCAGATCTTCGATGGAATCAACCGCTGGCACATTCGTTAAGAAAAAGGACTCGTTAATAGTAATGTCATAGAATTTGTTCATTGGCGTGTCAACGAGATACCGTAGCCAAGTCTTGATAACGCGTTTCTTAACCATGCCGACAAGGTAACTTGATTTGCGTATCTTTTTGCGCTTTATATGAACGTTGATGCAGTAATCGTCGTCAAGCTCTCGAGGCAGACGGTGAACCATAGTATGAACGAAAACTGGAGCATTTATAACTTGTCCAAGAATTCCATATTGACCTTGACCATGTCTAAGTCTTCTTATTTGCATAAATGGCAAGCGAGGAGATATTAAACGTTCACATACTGAATCAAGCTGTGGCAAATTATCTGGCAGTAGAGGATACTTCAAACCGTTTGTCGTAGATAAAGTAGGTGTTCATCCTCTCTGGAATGAACTATAACAAGTGCGGTACGCTTGTGTCGATTGCACATTTATATCGGCAAATTCTGCTGAGAGAAGAGTTGTGGAATCAGACGGAACTGGCTTTAAATCGTTCTTGTACCATAATCTGTCGCATATGGCACATGCTAATCCAAAATTATTCTCTAGAAACTTCTCTCTGAACTGAGCATGAGCTTTATCGTGTGTAAAGAAAGCTGCATAAGGGGTGGTTGGCACTGACGGCGTCAATTGTTCTTCGATCCCCTCGTTTGGCTGTACTTGAGTTGTTGCAGTCGAAGCGGAATACACTGGCCTCGGTGTGGGCTCATTGGAGGCCAACGGCATTGTTCCCGTCTCATTCGTTGCCAGTTGAACTGTTGGATTAATAGTTATTGCAGTCCTTTGTCGGAGCCAATAAGCCCTCGGTTTTCAGCAATTTTGGCTCTTCGATGTTGAATACTTTCAAGTGACTTCGTAGATGCCGTTTTATTTGTCTCCTCAGCCTTTTTCGAGCTCGATAAGCACGGGAATATGCAGCTGCTTTTGCTTTTTTCGCAGTTGGTTCGTCTTGATCGGACGTTTGTTGAGTGTAATTTTCCCTCGGTGGATCCGACATTTTACTAGCAGACCAAAGGAAGCTGAATCCTGAAATTGATATAACTATATTAAAATATTAACTTTCCGAGGCAATATGACAAGAAATTATATTTATAGATCGATCCGCTGTATGAATTGACTTCATTGAGTCCTGATTCTCTTCGTGGGAATGTTTTAATAGGTAAATGTGGCAGAAGTTGATATAAATCAAAATCATAAAAGAGCTAACATTGTAATGATAACATAAAATTAAAATTTTTTAAAATCTGGGGACAATTGCAATGCGCAGAGACAAAAATGTAAAAAGGAGACATTTCTCTATTAAAACGTGTCCCCTCGAAGTAAATAGAACCTCCGCTATGTCAATTCACACAGCCGTTGGCAGTTATCTCTTAAATCATGTCCCCTTGAAGTAAATCAGACCTCCGCTAAGTCAATTGACACAGCTGTTGGCATTTTTCTATTAAAACGTGTGCCCTTGAAGCAAATGACACCTCTGCTAAGTTTATTCACACACCTGTCTGTTATGAATTATGTGCAGACTGTGAAAATTGAATTCACAATTACATAGAAAACAGAGGTTCAAACGAATTTTCATGGGCGGAGACCATGATGATCACAGTCGATTTTTCAACTAGCCTACCGAGAGCAAAGATGTTTACACATCAATAATCCCCATGAAAACCTCCACAACTTTGCTGAACATTGTAATCGCGTGTGACTTCTATATAAAAAGTTCAAAAGTTTATATTGACTACAGCGCCAAAGTGGTGAGAGATAGAACAATATGGTCTGCGATAGAAATAGTCCCCATGAAAACCTCCACAACTTTACTGAACATTGTAATCGGGTTTGACTTCTATAGAAAAAGTTCAAAAGTTTATATTGGCTCCAGCGCCAAAGTGGTGAGAGATAGAACTATATGGTGTTCAACAGAAATAATCCCCATGAAAACCTACACAACTTTGCCGAACATTGTAATCGCGTGTGACCTCTATATATGAAGTTCAAAAGTTTTATTGACTCCAGGGCCAAAGCGGTGAGAGATAGAACTATATGGTGTTCGACAGAAATAATCCCCATGAAAACCTACACAACTTGGCTGAACGCTGTAATCACGTGTGACTTCTGTATAAAAAGTTCAAAAGTTTATATTGAATACAGCGCCAAAGTGGTGAGAGATAGAACTATCTGGTTTTCGACAGAGGTAGTCCGCATGAAAACCTCCACAACTTTGCTGAACATTGTATTCGGGTGTGACTTCTATATAAAAAGTTCTTAAATTTGTATTGCCTCCAGCGCCACAGCGGTGGCTAATTGAACTTTGTCGTGGGTGTCAGAATGTGCGCCATAAATATCTCAATAACATTGTCTCAGGTCAGAATCATGTCCGATGTATATTTCAGATTATAAATGAGGTTTTCCAAAATGAGCCGTCAAACCCCCCTTTTGTAACCACCCGACCCCCAATCTCCCCGGGAACAAAATTTCTCCACGTTTCAACTAATTCTCTACAGCATATCAAAAATCGTTTTTTTTTTTTTGCTCAACGATATATTTATTTCCAAGTTTAATTTTTGATGGCTTCGCCTATCTGATGATCACAGCCGATTTTTCAACTAGCCCATGGGTGGCCATCGCGAGGCCCGCGGGCCGCAAGCGGCCCGTTGGGAGGTTTGTTGCGGCCCGCGAAGCTAAGTCAAAATTACACAAATGTTAACTTTATTGTACATATCACCAAAAGAACATTACATCATGAGTCGTTCGCATTATAGTAGGCTAGTCAAAAAGTTCTCGGGCTCGATAAGAAAAACACAATTTAATGGATCAAAATATGCTTTATCATTCAATCTAATCTCCCTCAACCTCAATGCACTTGTTTCAATGGTTTTCTAATCCATTGATTCCATCCCTGAAGTGAGAATCTGCAAGGTCTGCAAAATACCCCTGGGCAACTAGCACCTCTTTGTTTGACGAAAAACGCCTTCCCCGCATGAATTTTTTCAGGTTTGGAAATCGATGGAAATCACTAGGCGTCAAATCTTGTGAATACGGTGGATGTACTAACAATTTCTACTTTAATTCCGTTATTTTTGCAATAATATTTTGACTTTTGTGAGCTGGTACATTGTCTTGGTGGAAAATGATTTTTTTCTTCTTTAATCCGGGCCCTTTTTCACGAATTTTTGTTTCGAGCTGGTCCAGTAAGTTCGAGTAATATTTAGAATTAATTGTTTTACCAGTTTGGAGATAAACCACCAACAAAACCCATTTCGCGTCCCAAAACACTGAGGTTAAAATTTTTTTCGCCGATCTTTGGGCCTTAACCCGTTTTATAGCTGAATTATCTGTTTCACACCAGCCTTTTGATTCTGCTTTCGACTCAGGATCATAGTGATAAACCCAAGTCTCAGTCGCAGCGATGAATCAACGCACAAACGCTCGAAATGTTGTTGAGAAAGTCGCATTAGCACAAGTTTTTGTTCCATTGTTAGGAAATGCGGCACCCACATTGTACAAAGCTTTTTGAAACCTAAAAGTTCATGTCAAATCTGATATGTTGATCCATGCGAGATGCCTATGGTCTCAGCTATCTCATGCACCATCTCTCGTTTATCTTCCGAAACCATATCCTGTATTTTTTGAATGAATTAACAGATCGAAATGAAATTTCACACACGTTCTTATGAAGGATATGCCAACATAACAAATTTGGGCTGCTAGCAGCACATTCTGTTATCCACCCCGAGAACTTTTTGACTAGCCTATATTTTTAAATTATAGCTAAGAGAAATTTGAAATATCTCGCATTTTTGGAGAAATTCATTGCTTATGAGCTCTTTTAAATATACCGTATTTTCAGAAAAATGCGCAGATTTTAACTATTTCAAATATCCCGGTTCGATGTTATAAAATAATAACTTTTTATTTATGTGAATTTGGTGTACGATTATTTCTGCGCTAACAATTAGTCTTAAAAATATTTGTGTATTATTTTATACAAAATAATTTATCACAGTTTATTTGCATTAGAACAGTTACTATTTTCAATAATTATCACAATTTTTATGTTTAGGAGCAAAGTTACTTTTCTGTACTAGGCTTTATATTTGAAGTACACTTTTGAATTCAGATTGATAGATACTTGAAATCTCGTCTCGTATTTATACCTCAGGCAATACTTCGAGAAACGCCTGCAAAATTTTGAGAGTTTCTGATACAGATCAATTTAGATGCACTTAGTTCTGCAAAACAGAGTCAGATGTCTCGCTTTTAAATATTTGCAATTTTTGAAATAAATAATATGTTAGATTCTCAGTTATGCTTTATCCGCTTCCAAAAAAATAAATGTACCTATTTCTTTATTTTCACATTAAACCAGGCAAGCGTTTGACCAAAATCTCACCTACTGGCAAGCGACGATGTGGTGGAAGTTGTAGCACACTTGCTTGTTGACTTTCATTACAGAAAAAAAATATATTGGGTGCGTGGCCCGGCAGGAAATATTATTTCTGAAATTTGGCCCGCCTGCTGAAATGGTTGGCCACCCATGCACTAGCCCCTACCGAGAGCAAAGATGTTTACACATCAAAAACCGGAATTAAAAATTTTTAAATAACCGTTAAATTTAACCAAATTACTATAAGAAAAAAAAAGAAAAAAAGACACAATAGAAAACAAATTAATAATCAAATCATTTAATTAGTAGTGGTGTCCCGAAAGGGTAAACGCAACAAATTTTAAGAAAAAGAAGGAAAGAAAGAAACGGTTATAAACGAGGTAACAAATTTTAATTAAAATTTTTGCATCCTTTTATTTTGCGCCCAAAAAAAATATCGTCGAGATCATCAAATCCACTAGTCAACGGGTTTATATATTCCTATGCAACGGCTAATTATCAAGAAGGACCTCTCCATATGAATGCGCATTCATGCTCTCCAATACGATCATGCATCTTTCATCCTACAAATATTACGTACTGGATCTTCAATCAACAATTTTTTTCTTGAAACGAAACTCAACTAAATTCGACATTTTATGAATAAATTTAAAAAAAAAACAATTTTTTTTTAAATAAATTAACCTTTAAGAACATAAGTCATACTTTTTTTTTGAAAGCATAAATTTTCAGATAAATATATACAAAAGAAAAAAAAAGAAAACAAATATTCTTGTACTCACGTATGCATGTACCATTTTTAGGTGCTTGTAGTAACCGAAAAATTTTTTTTTAAATATAATTCTTCTTTTTAAACGAAATTATAAGCAATTGCATTTTTGTCACTATCTTTGTAAGAAGAAAAAAGGATTTTTTTGTAATATATCTATATAAATAAAATCGTAAATGTTCGTTTGTTCCTAACCGGTAATCTCCGAAACTTCTTGACCAATTGCTTTGAAACTTTCACAGAATGTCCTATGTGATTATGACCATGTATATATGTACTTTTTATTTACCTGGGTTATACCTAATTTGGGTTATACCTGATTTAAAAAAAGCAATCACTAACACATAGCCACAAGCATGTTTCAAATCAAAATCTTCAAGCGAGAAAAAGTGATTTTTCTTACTCACACACACATACATCAGTAAGCTTTTATTATAAAAATAAAGATGAGCGTAGTGGCGGCGTTAAAAATATTAATTCGGAGGGGCAACACTTAAAATGGGCTTAATGCTTATGTATTCTGGAACATCAGAATTGCGAAAAATGTTTGTGTTATTTATTCCAAAAAACAAGTTTCTCTTAAGCGTACAAAATTAAATTATTCGCTTTAGATCCTGTTTATTGAAATGTAACGAGCAAATTATGTCTCTACCAAATGGCGTAAAATTTTGTAAGCCCATAGCCGAAGCCATTTCATTTCTCATTTTTTGGAAAGCTTAAAGCCAAAAAAAAGGTATTTATAATTGACAAGGCTGAATTTTCAAAATCTTCGACCAATTTTAAGAATTGCCCCCAATTTCTCAAAAAAAATTACTGTCACTGGTAGTTTTAATAAAAAAAAAAAACGAGGGGATTTTAGATTTGGATTCAAAGTTGGTTCAAAAAAACGAATTTTTTACTAAATTATGAATTAACATCATTTCTGTTTGATTAATTATTATATATGTTAAAGGGTAATCCTTCTTTCTTTCCTTCTGTCCGTCCTATATTGTCCGGAAAGAAAATTCGTTGAGCAAAAAAAAAACACTTTTTGATATGTTGTAGAGACTTACTTGAAACGTGGAGAAATTTTGTTTCCGGGGAGATTGGGGGTTTACAAAGGGGGCTTGATGGCTTATTTCAGAAAACCTCATTTATAATCTGATAATCTGATAATCATGTCCGGTGTCATGATTCTGACCTGAGGCAATTTATTAAGATTTGCATGCCGGATATTCCAACGTACACGGCAAAGTTCCATTTCCCACCGTTTTGGGGCTGGAGGCAATACAAATTTACGAACTTTTTATATACAAGTCACACGCAATAAGAATGTGCAGCAAAGTTGTGGAGGTTTTCATGGGAATTATTTCCGTCGAAGACCAAATAGTTCTATCTCCCACCACTTTGGCGCTGGAATCAACACAAATTTTGGAACTTCGTATGGAGACGTCACACACGATTACAATGTTCGGCAAAGTTGTCCAGGTTTTCATGGGGATTATATCTGTCGAAGAGCAAATAGTTCTACCTTTCACCACTTTGGCGCTGGAGTCAATAAAATTGTGGAACTTGGTATTTAGAGGTCACACGCGATTACGATGTTCGGCAAAGTTATGGAGGTTTGCATGGAGATTTTTTCTGTCGCAGACCATATAGTTCTATCTCTCACCGCTTTGGCGCTGTAGTCAATGCAAACTTTTGAACTTCGTATATATACGTCACACACGAGTACAATGTTCGGCAAAGTTATGCAGGTTTCCACGGGAATTATTTCCGTCGAAGACCAAACAGTTCTCTCTCTTACCGCTTTGGCACTGGAGTCAATACAATTTTGGAACTTGGTATATAGACGTCACACACGATTAGAGTGTTCGGCAAAGTTTCAGAGGTTTTCAAGCGGATTTTTTCTGTCGAAGATAAAATAGTTCTATCTCTCACCACTTTGGCGCGGCGGTTGTTTAGGCCCCTACTCAATAGAGGTTTTTGCCTTTACGTAATATATGTTTGACGGGAGCTATTTTACGAACCGGAGAAATGGGATCAATTTAATATCTTCGCTGGGGGTGTTGCGTGGTAAATAATGTGCATTCTGAATAGATCGGCTTAAGACATGAAATATATCACCAGTGGTGCTACGAGAACGGGGTAAAAGATTTATAATGTTCCGAATTAAGATGCTGCGCTTGAATACATTTGGTTAATTTACAGCGATTTGTAAACCGAAATTTTTAGGAAGCCGTCTTAGGACGGGTTACAACCTAGCAATTAAATAAAGCCTATAAAAACATTTTTTTTGTACAGCAATAATGAAAATTCGCCAATTTTAAAAATTTTAATACGAGCTAAAAAAGATATCGTAAAAATAGTGTTTATGCCAAAAATCAAGTTTGTTTAAACACACGAAATTAAATTTTAAAATTATAATCTACTCTACTAATTGACGTAACATTTTGAAAACCCAAAGCCGAAAGACATTTAATAGTCTCATTTGTTGGAAACCCTAAAACCAAAAAGGCATTTAAAAATGAAAATGCTGAATTTAACAAAATCTTAGATGAAATTTCCAGCTTGGGACGATTTACAATACAAAAGCTCTGACTTCCTGGCCAATCGCCGGTGGATAGGCATGACATTACAGCACGTGTTTTCAAACAGAATCTGAAATCCCTGATGGAATTCATGGTAAAACATGAAGTGTTTAGGTCTGTGCGCTGCTGGATGTACTTAGTGGAACGGTAAAAGAGGGAATTCAAAAATGGTGGAAGAACGGCTCATTCCGCTTTGAAATTGCCATTAAACATTCACTTCATTGAAAGTCCCACATGCAACATTTCCAAAGCATCCGGCATGGGAAAAGTATTGCAGAAATGCAAACTTATTGTTTGGGATGAATGTACAATGGCGCACAAAAAATCGCTCGAGGCCCTTGATCGATCATTACAAGACTTACGTGCAAATATCAGACCATTTGAGGACGCATTAATATTGCTTGCAGGAGATTTCAGGCAAACATTACATGTAATTCGTCGATCGACACCAGCGGACGAAATAAATGCCTGCCTGAAATATTCTACTTTGTGGAGACGCGTAAAGACGTTAAAATTAACTACAAATATGCGAGTCCAGCTGCAAAACGATCGGTCAGCAGAGATATTCTCACATCAATTGCTGGAAATTAGGAACGGAAAGGTGCCGGTTGATCTGACGTCGGGACGAATTTCATTGCCTCATAACTTCTGCAATTTAGTGACGTCAAAAGAAGAATTGGTTGAAAAAGTATTTCCCAATATTCAAACTAATTACAAGAATCACGATTAGCTAAGTGAACGAACTATTCTTGCGGCCAAGAACAAAGACGTCTACGAACTTAACAATATTATTCAATCTAACATTCAAAGCGAGGTGGTCACATACAAGTCCGTTGACACTGTTGTGGAAGCAGATGAAGCGGTTAATTATCCAACATTTTTGAATTCACTCGAACTACCAGGGATGCCACTGCACGGACTGCAATTGAAAGTCGGTTTGCCAATTATCATGTTGCGAAATATCAACCAGCCAAAGCTTTGTAACGGCACGCGGCTTGCAGTAAAAAAATTAAAGAGCAACATCGTAGAAGCAACAATCTTGACAGGACCTATTAAAGGTGAAGATAGCCTCATTCCTCGCATTCCTATGATTCCAACGGATATGCCATTTCAATTTGAGAGATTGCAATTCCCGATTCGATTGGCGTTTGCAATCACTATCAACAAGGCTCAGGGCCAATCTTTAAAATTGTGCGGTTTAGATCTAGACACGGATTGCTTCTCACATGTACAATTATATGCTGCGTGTTCTAGAGTCGGCAAACCAGAAAATCTCTATATCAGCACAGAAAATGGAACAACAAAAAATGTTGTATAACCACAAGCATTGTGAAATTAAATACACGAGAAACGTGCGCTTTGTCTTTTCTTTTCCATTTAACCAGACTGAGCCACAGCAACGCGTGGGCGGGTACAGCTAGTATATATATAAATATTCACATACGTGCTATGAATAATGTGGCAAATGAGCGATCGAAATGAAAGAAAAAAATTTGTTTTTATATAATAATAAACAACAAAAAAAGAATTTATTGAAACAAGGTGACAGGAATTTCATTTTTCTCTTGCGTGATGATTCTCTTTGTAAATCCCAACTGGATTCGTTATAAATTCTACCGAAGGGAAAGAAAAAGGAAAATTGCTTATGACCATGTCAGAAAGTGTATAGTTGCCATTGAGAGAGAGAGAGAGAGATAGGGAATGGGTTGGTGATGTGTGGGAGCATATAAAACAAGTAAGGGTCCATAACCAATTACAGGGGCGGTTATGGACAAAGAGGACCAGCATTCTACTGTTGGTCCACTCGGGACGTGCCCCATATAAGTCCGGTTGGCAATAACACCTCTGCCAATCGGCCCCGACATGCCTTGCAAGGCGAACGGTTCGGTTAATTTCGGTGACCAAGGACTAACGAACACTCCCTTTATTCGTTTTTTTTT
The DNA here is from genome assembly GCA_963422695.1 of Xylophagus ater. NCBI lineage: Eukaryota > Metazoa > Arthropoda > Insecta > Diptera > Xylophagidae > Xylophagus > Xylophagus ater. The sequence continues at coordinate 272,309 of CAUJSI010000001.1, forward strand.
CTCGTGGAACCGAATTTCTTTGCTTGATAGCTCGCGCTATCCCTATAAAGTCTTAACGAAACTTAAAATCACTTGCACGCATATAAATTACTAGCTGACCCGGCGAACTTCATACCGCCTCAGAATCAGTAAATGTTGTGTTAACTTATTAGCTGAATTAAATTCAGTTTTTTATTAAGATAAAAAATGAATACTCATAATGAAGTTCAATAAATGTACAAAAATCAAAATGAAATGTATTTTAATTACATTGAAATGAATGTAATTCACGTGGCAGCAAGGCATTTGCTTTATTAGAGCGGATCGAAATGATTCACGTAGCATTGTTGCACTACTTTCTGTGAACTATTTGCTGGATGGGTTGCACCCGGGTCGATTCCCTTCATTGAAGCACCTTGTGACTTATGACATTTTTTATTTTGTTATCAGGTGCGAGAACGACCAAAATGGTTGGTTTGTCGACACGTTAACATGCTACGTACAATTGACCGCGAGAGAAACATTCATTTTCTAGATTCGGGCAACAAACACTCAAGGATTGGCCTTGTAATTTGTTGATCGGAAATTGAATTCGTTTATTCTCGAATGGCATATCGGTTGGTATCATCGGAATAAGAACTTCCTCACCTTTCCTTTGAGTCGAAGATTATCACGTTGTTGATTTGTGCGATAAGCTCGACGATTTCTCATTGTCAACTGAGCCGCTTGGCGTACTGCCTCTCTTTCTTCTTGTCTTTGTGAAGCACGAAGTCGGCCATACTAACGCGGCGCTCGTCTCATGCGATTTCTTGTTCATCTGCAGTGGATTGATACGCAATATTCCCAAGTCTAATTGGATTACGGTTTCCTTGTAAAAGATTAGATTTCCTGACTCGCAGCATTGTAAATAACACTGGAAATATAATCCCACAATTCAAAATTACATAATGAAACAACTATCGATGCGCGCACAATTACAAATGTGATAACCTCACAAAGTGAATATCCTTGAAGGCAACTCACCGTTTACAAATCACGATAGAAAATGGAATTCCACAGACTTACGACCATATCCGCACAGTCCAAATTATCGATTGGATTGATTGTCGATGCGCGCCCAATTACAAACGACATAACCTTTCACAATGTGCACTTGATAAAACTGAACCCACCTCTTTAGAATCAATTTTCGCTGATGAATTTCAGAAAAATTGTTTGGAGAAAATTAATTGAATCGAACTCAATTATAATAACCGTCGAAAACTGAATGAAAATTGGTGAAAACTAGAAAAAAATATTGATAAATCGCGGCCCGTCTTTACAGCTAGCTCAAAGGCAATGAAAACTGATGAGTGACCTTGGTTTTTTTGCATAATTATGCCAATTTTGTTTCCGCCCCTATTGTTAAATACAATGGATGTGTGGTTTTTCTCAGTAAAACATATAAATTCGACCCGTCATCTTTTTAGCTATGTATCATTTTTTTAGATTTCATCGCGTTAGTGCAACAGAGATAAATATGAATTTAGCTTTAATAAGCAATTCCAAAACTTATGTAAATAATAAAAATCGCTATTCATACAGAGACTAACACTTAAAATATTTGAAATATACGTAATAAAAAAATTTCTTCTACTTACACAAACACACGTGCTTATGGAAAATGCTTGTTTTACATGCACCAATCTTGAAAAGTGTTGAGAAAATCATATTGGCGCTTAAAAGTATAAGGAAACTCGTGGTTTTTGTTTAAACAAATTGACTTAAAAAAAAATCCGATTGCTTTCTTTGTTTCATTCTTTCTTTAGTCAAAAATCCATAAGACTATTTATGCTGTCCCTTGCTACAATTACAATTTATACGAAGTACGTTGTAAAATAAAAGATTTGTGGTTTATAGGTTACTTCATTCTTTCTGATGAAGAATTTTAATTTTCTTCCCTTTCTTTTTTGTGATTTTCTTCCTTTTCCAATGCGCGAGGAAAGTTCTCGAGGCCGAGACGAACAGTAAAAAGAATTTATCGAAATCAGTCAATCCGTTCTCGAGATATCATCAAAAAAGCCATTCCATACAAAATATATGAGAAAATGAATTTTCTTCATCAATTTTTTTTATAAATGAGTTATAAATGGTGTAAATGGCTTTGTTTTATATATAAAGATATGTATACGCGATGATAGATGGTGCTGAGCAACGACCCACCCCTCCGGCGAGCTAGTTAGTGCAACTCAGCTAGGCGTGCAGCCTTTAGTTGCTCACATTTGCTACATCATCTTATATCTTCTCCTCACAAGGAAGAAGATATACTTTAAAAATCATCTGGGGATTTGCTTTCTTCGTTAAACCCCATTGCAGTGTGTTTTACACACTGCAATATATGTGAACCACATGTTACATATATGGCGCCCAACGTATTCGTTGTTCCCTCAGCGAATTTATTTAATTTTGTTTCTATTTTGGTTGAAATTACAAATGGAGCTCAAACAAAATTGTTTGACACATTTTCAGACGAGTTGATGTTTGAAAATGGTGTTTTGTTGTTACTTCATAAACAAACATTTTTTCAGAAAAACAAATTTTTTTAAAAAATATCAAAAATTTTGACTCAAACTTTTTATTCGAAAAATTTCGGAACACCCTGTACTTTTATAAACATTTTCGCCTTGTTTTTTTTCTTGTTGTCAAAATATTTTCTGAAGGTGTGTTCACATCATCGAATTTCTGAACGAAGTTTTGATGTGAACATAATTTCGGATTTTCGTTAGTTTTTTTTTGGTTTTCAGAATCGGGCTGACTTTTCGCGATTGCGATTATGTAGAGTCCGGCTGTCATCACATTTACTTTACGGTTGCGTAGTAGCAGTAACTTCGGTTTTTTTTTTATTGAATATGCCGCTTCCCACAAAAGCGTTTGAAATGTGGATTACGTGCTACATGAATATGTGTAGTCATTGAAACGCTTCACGTTTTAATGCAGTTGGACTTCGGGGAAATGCTATGGGTGTGGATGTATGAGCTTTAGTGCGCCTTTTCGCACATTCTCGTGCTTAATTAAGCCGCTGGATAATGCGGTGAGGACACAAAAGTCATGCAACCTCATCAGACATAGTGGTCCGGAATTGTGCTGATCGTTTGGAGCGGATCACATGCTTCGGCCTTAATTGCTATTGCAGGTGTCCGATCACTCGACTCGGTACAATTCGCGGGCCACACAACAACATCCAATATTCGTTCCGTGAAGGTATGTCGGGTTTATGTTTTCTTCGTGTCGTCCGCTTGTTTCGTTTCTCTCTCTCGCTCTTACGTACATATACGTTTGATATTTAAATTTTTTTTTTGGAATTCCCTTTGGGAATTTATCTCAGAAACTAGTTCGTACTTTTTTCTGAATTTGATTTCGGAAATTAATTTTCATGGATTTTTTTTGGGAAATTTCAATTGGTTTTTTTTTTTGAAATTTAGATTTTGGGAAATTTGAGTTTCTTTAACACCGTGATTTTCTTTTGGAATGATTTTGAGGGAATTTTTTTTTTAATTCTTCATTTAATTTCGCTTTTTCGATTTGACAATGGACCGCAATTTATATCAAAAGAATTTCGCAAATTGGTTGAAGCGTATGGTGTGAAATACAATCGTACAGCTATTTACTCACCACAAGCTAACGCATCGGAACGTGTAAACCGTTCTTTACTGGTGGCCATCCGCTCTTATGTTGGCACCGATCATAGGGATTGGGATCGAAACTTGGGAAGCATCGGTTGTGCTCTTCGGAGTACAATCCATGCTTCTACGGGGATTGATCCATATTTTCTTGTGTTCGGTTCCCACATGATCACACATGGCTCGACCTACGAACTGATGCGAAAGCTAAATGGTTTGAATGATGGTGAATTGGTTGTGTCCTCGAAAAAAGACCACCTTGAACTAATTCGCGAACGCATCAAAAATAATTTGTCGAAAGCTCACCAACAGCATGATCGGATTTATAACCGTCGAACCCGGGTAAAGCGATTTATTGCCGGACAACAAGTCTACCGAAGAAATTTCACGCTTAGTGACTTCGCAAAAAACATCAATGCTAAGCTAAACTCTAAATTTCTAAAGTGTTGGATTGTTCGTGCGATTCGCGGTTCCCTCTATGAAGTTGAGGATTTGCAGGGTAGACCCATAGGGGTTCACCATGCAAAAGACCTGAGGCAATAGTGAGGTAGGAGCAAATATCTACTGTCGCGATCTAGATCGAATCATTTTTTTTTCTCTCTCAAAATTTTATTTTTTGGTGCCCGGCTAGTTCAGTCGTGACCACGCGAGACTCCTTTCTCGGGTGTTATCGAGTCCCACGTTGGACAGTACAAGCTTTCACGTACCACTCCAACCACCCACACGCTTTTCAGTTACGCCCGGGTTGATAGATCAATCCCTGACGCATCTGTGTTCTAACGGTGGCTTTTTTCTATCCTTACATTTTTGTCTTCACGACCACAAAAAATCGCATGTTTCTATTTAGTTACCATTGTGCGATCTGATTTTCAACTTTCCCCTTTGCTCCACAATTAATTCGCAGAAAATCATTCCAACGCATATATCCCGGTAACATTAAATGGAATATAGAAGAAAGAAGAAACGCGAAAAAGCAAAAAAAATGCCACGTAATATCGAATGTTTTGAGGAGAAAGAGAACTAATGAACCCGCAAGTGTGACCGAAAGATCACAAAAGTCTTGTTAAAAATAACGAAAAAACATAAAAATAATAAAACATGCATAAATTTTGATAACGAAATGAATAAAATAAGGAAGGGAAATCGCGAGATAATTTATTAAAAGTCCTTTTTACGAAATTTTCTCTAAATTAATAAATAGCGTAAAACAAAATAAGAAAACACGCGGTTTTTTTTGGAAAAAGAATGGTGTTCAGTGAAGGTATTTAGAGTCTCGTCAAGGAAAGGGATTTTCTTGTCGTTTTTTTTATGTTTTGGAAAAAAAAGGAAAAGGACACGCAGAGAAAAGAAAAGATCCATTTAATTTGCAGGATTGTTCTTTTTGCGCGATATGTGATATAGGAACAGCTCATAAATATAATGGTTTTCGCTTGTGTGTAAATTCCTGTTATATATAAAAAATTTTTTTATTTCTGGAAAAAAAAGGAATATCAAAATTTAAAAAAAAAGAGAAAAATTGTTCTGAAATGATAAAATTAATTTAAGCAAAAAAAAAAAGAAAAAAATATAGAAAAAAAAAACCAGAATTAAAAATTTTGAAATGACCGTTAAACTGAACCAAATTACTATAAGAAAAAAAAAATGCAAAAGGAAACAAATTAATAACCAAATCATTTAATTAGTAGTGGTGTCCTGAAAGCGTAAACGAAACAAATTTTAAGAAGAAGAAGGAAAGACAGAAACGGTTATAAACGAGGTAACAAATTTTAATTAACATTTTCGCGTCTTTTTATTTTGCGCCAAAAAAAAAAATATCATCGAGTTTATCAAATCCACTAGTCAACGGGTTTATATATTCCTATGCAACGGCTAAGTATGAAGAAGGACCTCTTCATATGAATGCGCATTCATGCTCTCCAATACGATCATGTATCTTTCATCCTACAAATATTACGTACTGGATCTTCAATCAACAATTTTTTTCTTGAAACGAAACTCAACAAAATTCGACAATTTATGAATATATTATACAAAAAAAAATGTTTTTGAAATAAATTGACCTTTAAGAACATAAATCATACACTTTTTTTTAAAAGCATAAAATTTCAGATAAATATATATAAAAGAAATAAAAAGGAAAACAAATATTCTTGTACTCACGTATGCATGTACCATTTTTAAGTGCTTGTAGTAACCGAAAAAATTTTTTTTAAATATAATTCTTTTTTCTAAACGAAATTATAAGCAATTGTATATTTGTCATTATCTTTGTAAAAAAAAAGAAATTTTCTTTGTAATATATATATATATAAATATTCACATACGTGCTATGAATAATGTGGCAAATGACCGATCAAAATGAAAGAAAAAAGACTTTTTTTATATAATAATAAAGAACTAAAAAATAATTTATTGAAACAAGGTGACAGGAATTTTATTTTTGTCTTGCGTGATGATTCTCGTTGTCAATCCCAACTGGATTCGTTATAAATTCTACTGAAGGGAAAGGAAAAGGAAAATTGCTTATGACCATGTCAGACAGTGTATAGTTGCCATTGAGAGAGAGAGAGAGAGAGATAGGAAATGGGTTGGTGATGTGTGGGAGTATATAAAAGAAATAAGTGTCCATAACCAATTACAGGGGCGGTTATGGACAAAGAGGACCAGCATTCTGCTGTTGGTCCACTCGGGACGTGTCCCATATAAGTCCGGTTGGCAATAACACCTCTGCCAATGAGCCCCGACATGCCTCGCAAGGCTTTCGCGAACGGTTCTGTCAGTTTCGGTGACCAAGAACTAACGAACACTCCCTTGATTCGGTTTTCTTTCTCGCGGAACCGAATTTCCTTGCTTGATAGCTCGCGCTATCCCTATAAAGTCTTAACGACATTAAAAATCATTTGCACGCATATAAGTTATATGTATACGCGATGATAGATGGTGGCGAGCAACGACCCAAACCTCCGGCGAGGTAGTTAGTGCAACTCAGCTAGGCGTGCAGCCTTTAGTTGCTCACATTTGCTGCATCAGCTCATATCTTCTCCTCGCAAGGAAGAAGATATGCTGAAAAGCCCATCTGGGGATTTGCTTTCTTCGTTAAACCCTATTGCAGTGTGTTTTACACACTGCAATATATGTAAACCCCATGATACAAGATACTGCTTAGAGCGAGACAGATTAACATTTCGCCTTACATTCGGCCATCCTAAATAAATTCGCCCTCGAATTCTCTACACAATTTCTAAGTTTGGCAATCGTTGGCCCCATAGTCCGATTAACTCGCTCAACTTGGCCATTTGCTTTGGGACAAGCACTTGCAACTAATATTTGTTGAATATTAAGGTTTTTCAAATATGCTTTGAATTTTGCTGAGGTGAAACAAGTTCCTCTATCACTAATTAACTTAACGGGCCTTGAATAGTTGCCAAAGTAAAAATTGAGACACTTGATCGTTTCAATTGTGGTTTGTGCTTTAGTGGCATATAATTATACGAATTTGGTGAAACCGTCAATAATTACCAAAATGTACTTTTTTTTATTGCGTACCGAACCAAGTGGGCCGTAATAATCGATAGGAATAGTTTCGAATGGCACATCCCCTTTCGGAATCGAATGAAGATATCCAGGAATTCTTCCGGTAGAACTGTTAAATGAAATACAGTTAGAACAATTGGCTATATATTCCTTCACTTTGCCTCGAAGATTTGGGAACCAATATGTTCTTTTAATAACCTCAATTGTTTTCTCTACTTCCTTGTGTCCTAACAAATCGTGTGAATTTTTCAATACTTTAATCTGCATTTCTTTTGGTACGTAAACCCGAATTTTTGATTTGTCAAGCTTTTTGTAAATCAGACCATTTCGTAATTCGTACGAAGCACGATCTTTAACTTCTAGTTTCTTTCGTAGTTCTTCCAATTCGCGATCCTGGCTTTGACAAATAGCCATAGTCTCCTCGAAGGTATTTTCTTCAAGAACTAGTATGCACTGACAACGGCTTAATGCATCTACGTGTTGCATACGTTTGCCCTCTCGATGCTCAATTGTATAATCGAAATTTTGCATTTCCAATGCCCATCTACTGATTCTCGGATTTATAATTTGTTTCTTTAAGGTTAAAGCAAAGGCATTACAATCTGTTATGATTTTAAATTTTCTGCCCAATAGATATATTTGAAAACGTCTTAAAGCATAAATTATGGCAAGAGTCTCAAGTTCATAAGAGTGATACTTGGCTTCTTGATCAGTAGTACGTTTCCAAAAGTAGAATATCGGGTGGAATTTCCCATCAGACTTTCTTTGCATCAAAATTGAACCGTAACCAATGGAACTTCCATCGCAATGTAGTTCAGTTTCCTCCGAAGTACAGATTGATAATAATGGTCGTTCTAGTAATTTGGATTTAAGTTCATCGAATACTTTTAAGTGTTCTGATTCAATGACGAATGGAGTATGTTTTTTCACTAAGCCTTGTAATGGTTTAGCAATGAGTGTGAAGTTAAATCTAAATTTTCGAAAATATGAGCGCATTCCAAAGAATCTTTGTAATTCGCAAATATTCTTTGGTGGAGGATACTCGTTAATTATTTTAACATTAGATGAATTAGGTCGAATACCATTTACATCCAAGGTATATCCCAAATAGTCGATTTCAGTGAAAACAAATTTGCATTTCGATACATTTAATTCCAGTAAGTTATCCGACGGTATTTGGAACACGATTTCTGGTGTTTCCAAATGTTCTTCAATGGTACCTGTTGCTGTTAACAAGTCATCAATACAAATGATTATTTTATTTGATTCGATCAATGGTTTAAAAATTTGTTGAACATATCGTTGAAAAACCGATGGCGCGTTCTTTAACCCGAACGGCATTTTCAAGTACCATAGCTGTAATGAAACTGGTGTACTTGACCGAACTTTCTGCCATGTAAACATGACGAAAACCACTCTTCAGATCTAGAAGCGTGAAATATTTTTTATAGCACAACCGATCAATTAAATCTTCAACAATTGGAAGGGGGTAATTATCGCATACTGTCATTTTATTTAAAGTGCGATAATCAGTACACAGTCGATATTCGTTCTTGTCCTTTTTTTTAATTAATACGATTGGAGACTGGCTTTCTCTAATTATTTGTTTTTTAAGAAGATCTTCTAACATTATCGTCACTAGTTCTTTTTCACTGTATGCTAATCTTCTAGGTTTTGCGTTGAAATAATTGTTAGAATCCAAGACAATGTTCATTTCGAATCTCTTCTGGGGTCTGTCAATTCTGAAAAAGTTAGATTTATATTTATTAAATAAGCAATTTACTTTACTTTTAATTTCAAAAGGTATTTTTTCTTCAAATATCAATTCAAATTTGGTCTCATCATCTTCAATAGTAATATTTAAGATTTCGTTTTCAAAATTACAGGCCAAATTTATTTAAATAAACTCTTCCGATAATGAGATCAGTTTCCATAGTATAATCCTTTACAACTAATAATATTACATTTTGAATTTCGTTAAAAATATTGATTGATCCCTCAAATGTACGTAAAACATTCAATTTTGAATTATTAATTCCTACATATTTATTTAAATAATTATTTTGACGTTATTAATTTCTAGTGAACTTCCCTTTAATGATCGATACAGCACTGCCTGTGTCTAAAGGTCCGTTTCCACCAAACGCGCAGCACGCGGCTGCAGCGCGTTCTGTTCGCGCCGCTTGTTTCCACCAAAAAAGCAACGCACATTTTCAGGACGCGCAAATCTTGTGCGTGTACATTTTGAACGTGAACCTGTTCGCCTCGCCGTCCCCACCGAAAAAAGGGTACGCGTGGAAGAAAACGAGATTCGCGAACTGCGCGCGAAGCTGCGCGCTTGGTGGAAACCGGAAATTTTTGCTTCGAAGTTTGCTCTCGTTTTTTTTTGCCTTTTTGTGCTTCCCATCACCGAAGCAAAAATGTTTTTCGTGTTTCAAAATCGTTTTTTGTTGGAAATAATGAATTTTTTTGTACATGGTCTTCGATATAATACCTATTTTTTGGATAAGAATTTAAAATGTTCATTAATTAAAATTTAGAAAAATTTTCATTCTCATTTTCTTCCAAAATTGTAGATTTCAAATATTCAAAATGTATGATTCGAATTTTTATGAATTCATATACCAAATTAAGGATCATTGAAATTTCCGCAAATTTGAAAATATAGTATGTATTAAAAAAGATCCTATTTTCAATTTATTTCGAAATGTTTCTTAGCAACTTTAGAATTATAAAACAATTATTTTTTCTTCAACGCTGGCAAATCTTTTTATTTTCAGTTTTAATCAGGAAAGTATTGAAATAAATTTTATTGTGGGTTTTTTTCCTAGGATTTGGGAAATATTTTCACCCAATTTTTTTTCATATGTAATTTGGTTGCAATTTATTACATTGTAATAAAATAGTGCTTGCAAAAAAATGTCCAGACAAAATCTTTTACAATTGCTTGATATAATGGGATTGGAGTTTTTAGTAATTGCAACTGCCAGTTAATTATATGGTGTTCATATGGAAATTATCGAAAGCGATACTTATATTTATTTTTTTTTTCTGTCTTTTGATTAACAAGTGTAGTTTTCAATCCTTATTATAATCGTGTCATCAATTACCCAAAGTTATATAGTTTCCATAGCGATCGTGATATTTAATTTCGTGTTCTAGTTCTTCAAAAAAAAAAAAAAAAATGCAGTGGTCGGAGGCTAATGTGTCAAAATTATGATAATTATCAATTTCCAAATTATTCAGTAACATTTCCCCTTCTCTGGATCTTCAACATCGTGGTGACTTTCGTTTATTAGGTTCAGATAAAATAATCAACGAAGCGGTGCAAATTACTTTTTCGTCTTCAGAATACATCTAAATATCTAAAATCTAAAATTCTCGATATACCATATACGTATTCAGATGTTTTGATTTTCGTTTTTGGAAATAATTTTTCAAACCGATATTCCAGGTAAACAATATTTCCAAAATAGAAATTTCATAGTTTTTTCCACATATTTTTCGGTACGATAATAATTAATTTAATGAAAATTCAAAATCCTTTATTTTAAATAATAAAGTATTTCTGACATAATAATAACAAATGATAAAAATTTTCTCTCTAAAATTTTTTTAATTAAAAAACCACCGTTCATACCTTCAAATAAAATTCAAATCCCATCACACTATCTTTGAATTTTGAAAATCATCGACGAACACGCGTGCATGTTGTTTTAGCATGAAGCAGAAACTTCACCCGTTTCCACCAAACGTTCATGTGCGTGAGATAGCCGTGAACTGTACGCGACAAAGTTTTTCGCTGGGGACGAGAAACGTGCAAAACCGCGCACAGAACGCGCCGCAACTGCGCTTTGTTTCCACCAAACGCGCAAAGAGCGCATCTGAAGATGCTCTATCAAAATCAGAAGCACGTAAATGCTTTGCTCGTTTACGCTCTGGAAATTTCGATGTTAATGCGCCGCGCTCTGGTAGACCAATTATTGTACAAGTCGATGAAATTCTCCAAAAAATTGAGGATGACCTGCATACTTATCTTATGACATTACTGAGAAACTAAAGATTGATCAAAAAACCATTTGTGTGAGGCTGGGTACAAAAAGAAGGCGCCATTTACCTAATCTGCACCCGCGCCAAAATAGCTTGGACCGTCAGGATGCGCGCGCAGATTAATAAAAAAATCATTAAAATTCAGATCAATTTAAATTAAAGTTTTTCATATAAAAATATAAAATAAAAAATTGTGAAAAGTGAAATAAAAGTTAATTAAAACAATAAAGTGTCTTGTTAACTTAAAAAAATGTGAATTTAGTCCATATATTACCTGGAAAATTTCATTTTTCGGTAATATTTTTTTTTTGACAGTTAAACAATAGAACACATAGTGAAAATTGAAAAAAAAAAATTAAAGGAAATAAACTTACTTAACAAACTATTAAAAAGAAAAAAAAAACAAACTAAAAACAAGCGGAACGTTCACCAAAAGATACACCAAATAATGCATTGCTAAAAACTATGGGAGGCAAAAAAGTCACAGAAAAAACTGCCCCGCGCAGATCTCGATCGGCAGGTGGTATAAAAAACTACCTGGAAGTAGAAGCAGATGAAATAGAAACTAGCCAACAGAAAAATCAACCAGCGAAAATCCAACAAAAACACATCATTAACGCAATAAATATGATAAACGAAACAAACAATAATGATCACTTATTATTTACAGATTCCGAAAAGTCAATAACATCAAATCCATCTACCTCAAAAATGACATCTGAAAGCAACATTTTACAACAACAAAACAATGAATTAGCAACACAAAACGAATCTCTACAACAATACGTCATCGTTCTAAAAGAGAAACTAGAACAACAACAAAGTATGTTTGGAAACAAACTAACAAATCTACAAGAACAACTAGAGCTTTTGCAAAATAAAAAAAGCAACATTCAACAAAGCCCAGTAAAATCACCGAACAAATTAAAAAAAATTGCAACAGAAAACAACAACAACAAGCAAGTAAGAACTGCAAACAGATTTTCAATGCTTGAAAATGAAGAAAATATGATGGATACATCCAATAACCCTTCGCAATCGAATCATTTCCCCCCCCTTGATGCATTAACTCAGTTAAAAAAAAAATTCTAATAATAATAGTAAAAACAACAATGAATTAAAGACAAAATTAAAAAATGATAATAGTGAAAATATAATTCACAAAAATTTTGTAACCAATTTAAAAGTAGTGGAAAAACTTCCACCAATTAATGTATATAACCAGGATATTAGCCTTGTTCAAAAAACTATAATTGAAGGTTTAAAAACCAAAGATTTTACCATTAGGCGTATTAATGGTAATAAGTCGGCTATATATACTAATACCATTAAAATGTATGATGGTATTAAGCAATTATTAAACGAATGTAATGCACCATATTTCACCTACACACCTAAATCTTTAAAACCACATACATTTCTACTCCGAGGTGTGGATCCTAACACAGAACAAGAGGATATATTATCCGAACTAAGGGAAAAAGAAAAAACAATAAATAACCTATCCTTTATCAAGGTAACTCATTTTTCTACGACGAAATCACGTCTAGAGGGGAAAAAGTTACCTATGTTCATAGTGCAAATCACTCCTCAATCTAACCCAGCAGGTCTAAAAAATATCAGGTCAATTATGAACCAAGCGGTTAAATTTGAAAAAATTCAACACAGTGATGTTGTTCAATGTCATAAATGCAAACGATTTGGACACTCAGCTTCCAATTGTGGCATGGATTATCGATGCACGAAGTGCAAAGAAAAACATGAACATGGAAAGTGTAAAATTTCTGAAATTACCGAAAAAGAAAATATATTATGTGTTAATTGCCAACAAAATGGACATCCTGCTACATATAGAGGATGTCCGAAATATGTTGCGATGAAAAAACCCATTCAAGAAAAGATGGCCGATAAACAACTTAAAGCCAAACAAAAAGCTATTTCCCTGAACAATTTCGTTCAACCAAATATTTCCTTCTCGAAAATGACTCGTAGCAATATGCAAGCGGAACGCCAAAATGAATTAAATTCAAATATAAACACTACCATTAGCAACACAAATGCTATGAATGAAATAATACGTCTCTTAAAATCCTTAGAGAGCGAACTATTATCAATTAAAACAGAACTTAATACCCATGCCCAGAAAATTGAGGTATTATATAATGCGTTCGAAATGCCTAACAATGTCTGAGTTTTTCCATAGTAATACCCAGAAAACAAGTCCTTCGAAAACTTGTACAAAAAATAACTTCAACATTTACACTATAAATGTTAATTCCATTATTACAAACGTTAGAAGGGCTAATTTGGCAAACTTCTTAAAACTCAACAGCGCGGATATGGTTCTCTTGAGCGAAACCAAGCTAAAGAAAAGTCATAAAGACTCATTCCAAGACTATAATACCATAAGAACCGATAGACCAAGATCAAAGCAAGCGGGCGGAACAGCGATTGTAATTCGAAAAAATATCCCGTACGAACATGTGGATAATGAGATAATCCTCAATTTTAAAATCCTCGAAACAACAATTATCCGAATAAAATTGACACAGAACCAAAATTTGTACATTGTGCCTGCATATGCGAAACATGAAACTGATAACGTGTTCTTTGGAGAATTAAATTCATTATTCGAGATATTACGATTAAATGATCTAAACAATTTTTATGTTATAGGCGGGGACATTAACGCCAAACATACTAATTGGAAAAATCATGTAAATAACACCAGGGGTATACATCTTGTAAATTGGCTAAGCAATAGCGCAATAAACTATCGGACGAATTTGGCTTCAGGTACTACACCTACTTACGTTCGAAGTAACTCATATCTGGATGTTTTCCTCTTGGATAGTCGCTTATCGTACTGTAGAATATCAGATTCTAACCTAAATGACCATACAATGACGAATTGTCTAAAAACCATTAATTACGATAGTGATCATAATGCGGTACAAATTAAAGTACAACATTTAAACGAATCACCATTTAATTTACTTAATATAAATGAAACAGATAAATCACAAAATAATCTGAATTTCAAATTTATAAATTGGAGAAAATTCGAAAAAAAGATAGCGACTATGTACCAAAACCAAAACATTCAGATACCGATCAACGAAAATATAGGTAATTGTGAAATAAATAGTTACCTAGAGCAAATGAATTGCGTTATTGCTGGGGCAATCGATAAAATGGTGCCTAAAATCGATAACAATAAGGACTCGGTAAAACCCTATATGTCGCGAACAATAAAGAATTTATTAGCTTACAAGAACCAAATTGTTAGTAAACTTAAAAATCATGTGCGTGCTAATTATTCTTACTTAGATACTGGCTCCCAAGACCCTGTTGTCAAGAGATTTAAATCCATCATTAAAAATGTCAAAGTCCTGCTTTCACAAAATATGACAAAAAATATTAATGAATACTGGAAAAATAAGATTGAGAATATATCTCCACGCGATCCAGTTAGTATGTATCCCAACATTAATAAAATTTTCAGAGCAAAATCGAAACCCGAAATTGAAAATCTCAAGATACTACGGAAAATAGGAATATTATACAATATTCTGATATCTCTATAAATCAATTTCCGGTTGAAAATGAAAAAATTTTAATATAACAAAACAAAACAAATTAAATATTTTAGGTGCTTTTCTACAAGATGTGCACAAGGAATTACCACTTAATCCAACCAACCCTACACACAATTTGGTAAAGAACAATTTCAAGAAATTTCTCAATCAACATAAAAGCGCAAAGGAACTTAACCAAACGATTCTGCAATTTTCTCCCTCGCTGCACGCGAACAGTATTCCCAAAGAACATCTTAACAACTATTTTACAACAATAGATACATTAACTGAATATTTCCGTTCTCTGAATAACAAAAAGTCCTCAGGACATGATCATATTCCAAATATCATACTAAAACACTTACCTTCTATTATTCTAAACGATTATTGTATACTATTTAACAACCTTCTTAATAACAGTGCCTTTCCTAGAAATTGGAAAACTGCAAAGGTAGTTGCAATCCCAAAAAAGGGCAAAGATTTAAGTTCAATAAAGAATTATCGTCCGATTAGTCTGTTACCAAATATCAGTAAGGTGTTTGAGAAAATTATAAATAACTTGATATTGCATTTCACTGAAATTGGTAATATTGTACCTAATAACCAATACGGTTTCAGGCATAGACACTCTACAACGCATGCCGTGACTAAATTGGTATCAGACATCATCTGGTATAAAAATAAACAACAAGTAACCGGTGCCTGCCTAATAGATTACGAAAAGGCTTTTGATACCGTTTGGTTAGAAGGTCTAATATATAAACTGACAAACAACCAAGTCTATCCACAACATCTAATTAGACTAATATATGAAATGATATCTGAAAAAAAATTCTACCTTACTGATGGTATCAAACACTCGGAACATACTTACCGAATAACCAACGGATTGCAACAAGGCACTGTTAATTCACCAATCTTATTCAATATTTTAACGTCCGATTTTATTGCAACCAAAAAACATAACACTATCGCCTTTGCAGACGATTTAATATTTTATACGCACGGTAAAAAAGTGGAGACTGTAACACAAAATCTTCAGCGACTCTTCAAAGCAGTTGAAAAATATAGTAATGATTGGCATTTAAAAATAAATTATAATAAATGCGAAAGCATCTTATTTAGAACACCTTTAAACATTGCTCCTAATAACATAAAAAAAAATTACAAAAAATTTCAAATTAAAAACTCCCAAGAACGGATCATTGAAAACAAACAGGTAGTCCGATACCTGGGTATACACCTAGATCATTTCTTATATTTTAACAACCATGTTAATATACAATTGGAAAGAGCTAACAAAAATTTCCATCTGATTCGAAGACTTTTCTTTACGAAATATCTTAACACTCGTGTCAAAATAATCTGTTACCAATCGCTGATCCGCCCAATACTTTCTTACGGGTGTCCGGTATGGTATAATATCTCTCCATCCTATATGGAGAGAATTCGAATATTCGAACGTAAGTGCTTGCGTACCGCTTTACGTAAATTTAGAAATTTAAACACTTTGCACTACGTTCCAAACAACATTTTATACAACACAGCACAGGTACATCGCTTTGACGTTTTCATCCTCAAATTAATTCGTAATCACATATGCAAAGCAGCGCAGACTCACGATAACGATACTATATATCTGCCATATCATATGGATGACGGATACTTTGAAAATGCGAGGAGAACTGGAAACTTCCCACAGGAAGGGTTCAACTATCTCGATAAGAAAGGATTTATCCAGGATCGCAACAATATACCCTCGATATATCATATTTATCGCCCTTCGAATGATAAAAAGGTACTCTACAACCCAAGCCAAGTAGAAGATATATCGAGTCTGGTCAGATTTTCCACAGATATTTCTTATCGAGATAAAACATATAATCAAAGAGAGGTTAAATACTGGTGGAAATAAAACGAGTACGACGAACATCTTTCGTATTAAGCATTAAAAATATTCAGGACAAAATAATAGATAAAATATCTAAAGATCATCCCTCCTCCCCGCTCCCTTATCCCCTTTCCTACATAAAACATGTGCCTGTCTACCGTCTGATATATTGTTTCGTCTTAATGTTATTTATTTAGAATAAGTTTTAAAAAATATATATATATATGCATTAATTGGCGGAGGTTTTTACACCCTTTTCCTCATGCAATACACAAAAAAAAAAAAAAACAATAAAATTTATCAAAAATTTTAAAAATAAAAAATGAATAAAAACTAAATTAAAATTTTTTACTGTAAAAGAAACAAACTTTAGAATTCGAAATAAACACAGTAGCTTTAAGTTAGCCTTAAGTTTAAATAAAATTAGATATAAGAAACTCTTTAATACTTTAAGTTTATAGCAAAATATGAATTCAGGGTAAAATAAAGTACATATGAAAAAGAAAAAAAAAAAAAAAGCTTGGACCGTCCTTGTTTCCACATCGTGAAAATTAAATAACTGCGGTGATACCATTAATATTAATATTAATACAAGTAATAAGAGATAGAAGTGTGCTAGCTAAAGCAAAATATTCACAACAAATATTTTTGAAATTCGGAAAACATTGTAATCTTGTTGGTTAATGTTATTGTTTATTTGTTAGAATGGTTTTAATAAAAGACGATTTCATTTTATGATTGCAACTTCATTTTGTCTCTCTGACACTATCAATTTTATATTGTTACTGTTATACTCTTTTCATGCATGTAAGCTTATTCTTATCGTTACAGTGGGACTTCTGCTTTAAGAGATATGAAAATCATAACAATTGTATCAACTGCAGCGGCAAATTCTAAAAAGGTGAACCTTTACTGTCAGAGTTTTCAAAATACAATACTCTCTATAATTCGAAATTCTATATACGAAATTTCGCGATGATTTTTTGTTTGCATTGGTATTTTCAAAAATTGTTTTTACTAAACTTGTTTTAGTTCAATGAATGATTTGACACTTTCGTTAGAAGAAAGTCAAATGTCATCTGTGAAGTAGAAGAGACAAGTTCGGTAAAGTCAACTTTTAAAAGCCAGTTTGGTTACTATTCGCACACGAGTTTTGGTACTTAATCAATCCCTTGTTGACACAACAGCACCGAGGCCACCAAACATGATAGATCTATACAAAGGATTAAAGTATCAAGGCATGTGTGTAAAATATGTGCACAGATAGGTCTGTTTTATTTGCCACTTGCCACAAAAACAACAAAAGAGCAAATCCTACACTACTTTCAGACCTGGTGCTACTAACACACCCGAAATTAGTTCAGTTTTCTCCCGTACAAAGTGTATTGGCTAAAAATTTTTCTGCAAAATTAAACCTAGAATGTTGGTAGAACTGTTTAGAAATCTGTTATTTAATTATGTAGAAAATGGCGCCAATTGAAAGAAGGTAAAATGAAAATAATATAATTTATATTGAAGATTATAATAGGTATAATAATTAAAATTATATTAATTTCAAGCACGGCTGTTAAAGAAAGAAAATAGTCTTCCTTATTTTTATTTTTTAGAAAAACGTTCTTCCTTATTTCTATTTTTCACACAGTAGTCTTTTTCGACAGAATATTGTATTACTAGGTGGTAACCCGTCCTAAGACGGCCCCCTAAAAACTTCAGTTTACAAATCACCGTAAATTAACAAAATATATTCAAGCGAAGCGTATTAATTCGCAACATAATGGATCTTTTACCCCGTTCTCGTAGCACCTCTGGCGATATATTTCAAGTTCAAAAGTTTCTATTGACTCCAGCGCCAAAGCGGTAAGAGATAGAACTGCTTGGTCTTCGACGGAAATAATTCACGCGATAACCTGCATAACTTTGCCGAACATTGCACTCCTGTGTGACTAATATATACGAAGTTCAAAAGTTTGTACTGACTCCAGCGCCAAAGCGGTGAGAGATAGAACTATATGCTCTTCGAAATAAATAGTCCCCATGAAAACCTCCACAACTTTGCTGAACATTGCAATCTTGTGTGGCCTCTAAATACGAACTTGAAAAATTTATATTGACTTCAGCGCCAAAGCGGTGAGAGCTGAAACTATATCGTCTGCGACAGAAATAATCCGCATGAAAACCACCATAACTTTGCTGAACATCGTAATCGCGTGTGACCTCTAACTACGAAATTCCAAAATTTTAATGACTCCAGCGCCAAAGTGGAGAGAGATAGAACTATATGGTCTTCGAAAGAAATAGTCGCCATGAAATGCTCCACAACTTTGCTGAACATTGTAATTGCGCGTGACCTCTATATAAAAAGTTCGTAAATTTGTATTGCCTCCAGCGCTAAAGCGGTGGGAAATGGAACTTTGCCGTGTACGTGAGAATGTCCGACATAAGAATCTTAATCAGATTGCCTCAGGTCAGAATCATGTCCGATGTATATTTCAGCTAATAAATGAGGTTTTCCGAAATAAGCTTTCAAGCCCCCCCTTTGTAACTCCTCCGACCCCCAACCTCCCCGGAAACAAATTTTCGCCACGTTTCCAGTAATTCTCTACAACATATCAAAAAGTGTTTTTTTTTTTTGCTCAACGCCGTTTCTTTCCGGACAAAATAGGACGGACAGAAGGAAGGACTAGCCTTTTATACTTGTATATATAATTTGTTTTGTATACAAAATATGTCTGTAAATGTTTGGCATTTCTCAATTCACTAAAATATGGTTGCTAAGTAGCGCTACCAAATTATATCACAAAACAAAGTTTTGTAGGAATTGAAGTCGGTATGATTTAATAGTTAATACAAATAATTGGCATTAAAAGTAAAAAATTTTACAACTAGAATTATTTCAAATAATTCTTGTATTGTTTAATAAATTAGAATTTATGAAAAGGGGTAAATTTGGCAGATTATAGGTACAATGTGGGATGATTGAGGTGATTTCGTTTCGCCATAGAGTATTGTGCTATGCAGAGATCCAGTCTTTAATAGAGTATTTTACTGTGCTCTTAGGCACTTCAAGGATAGATTCCGGTCCGATAAGGTTTTTGAAGGAACTTATTTTGGCCTTTGCATGTGGCAAATAGACTTTTACGTGTTAACATAATTTCACTAAATGGATCGCTAGACTTTGAACAACTGGCTCAAGCGCATGGATCGGACGAAGAATTAGCAACACTAATTCATTCTAGCAGCACTTTGAAATTTAAGAAATTTAGCATACCAAATTCAAATTTAGAATTAACTTGTGATGTTTCCACCGGATATATGAGGCCATATGTTCCTAAAAATGTTCGAAAGGTAGTTTCTCAAAATCTATATATAAATATTCAAACACAAAACTTTTCTTCCCTTTTATTTGCATTCTAACAAAAGATGTGGCTTAACATATATATCAATGGAAAGCTATTGATGAGAAGAAGTGTTTAAGCACAGAAAATATGTTGATATCTGGTCGTTGAGCCAGGTTAGACAGGTAAAAGATTTCCATATATTTATATGGAAACAACAACAAAATATATGGCACACAGTTGTGTGCTTTACGAATTTGTGTAATGAAGGAATGGAAATAACTGAAATGTTTCAGAAAGTTTTTGATTCTGAATTATGTAGAAAACAGCTGTTTATTTTTCTGGACCAAACTCACGAAAACAATTCAAAAAAGCATTGATGTTTGGATTTGTAAATAAATAAGCGTGAGAATAAGAATATCATATTGAAATTCACAAGTTTAACTTTTAATTATTGCAATCGATATTTTAATTTTAATTTTATTAGGTCGAATTTCGACCAATAGGCGGTACTAGTATTCATAACTTATCAGATCCAGGTGTTAAAGCAATAGGCAAGCTTTTCAAAAGCAATTGTATTTGGACTTCAATTAACAAGGACTCCAATAATTGGACGAGAAGTTGTGAACATTGTCAACAATCGAAAATTCATCGGCATGTTCATAGTCCTAGTTAAATCTCCAGATATTCGTTTTCGACATATTAATATAGACCTGTTTAAATTTTCATACTGTCTGGCGCGCATTGATAGTTTCACAAGGTGGCCAGAAGCAACTCCAATTTCTGACATTAAAGCTGAAACAATAGCGCGTAATCTTCTTTTCCACTGGGTTTCTCGCTTTGGTGTTCCAGATAAAATAAGTACCGATCAGGGACGCCATTGTTTCAAGCCTTATCAAACATATTGGGAGTGAAACATTTGTGAACCACTGCTTGTCATCCCCAGGTAATTGGAACCTTGGTATCGAGCATAGAAAACTGCAATTAAATGTCACCAAACGGAACGTCGAGTCGAAAATGGACGACTAGTTCTACATAGAATTCGTGCTGGAATTCAAGAAAATATAGGTGCTTCTTCTGCCGAATTAGTTTATGGAACAAATTTACAACTTCCTGGCGATTTCTTCGTTTCATCTCAACTTGATCAGAATAAAGATCAGGCGGCGCTCTACCTTACGGGCTAATGGGTCTAAGGCCCACCAAGCAAAACAGATTTGTTTTTTTTTCTGAAATTAAAATTTTTCAGTTAAATCTTATTTTAAAAATATATTCGAAAATTACAATATAAACGAAAAGTTCTTATATATTTATCCCCTATGGTATGTACTACCAGAGGGTATATTAGTTTTGTCACTAAGTGTGTAACGCATAGAAATAATCATCGCAGAAAAATTTCAAGGGTATAGTTGTGCAGGGAATCAAAAGTTATATCGATTTATGCATGTCCGTCCGTCCGTCCGTCCGTCTGTGGACAAGATAACTCAAAAACGCGTTATTCGATTTTGTTCAAATTTAGAATATAAGGTGGCTATTCGTTAGCTGCATTTGGTATTGCATTTGAACAAAATCGATCCGCGGGGGGCAAAGTTATAAAGGAAAAACCAGGGTGACCAGAAAGTTTTGTCGCTTTTTGGTTATGGTTTTTCGGATGTAATTAGAAAATTTGTCAATCGATTTTGTTTAAATTAATTATACAGAGTAACTACATAAATAGACGATACTATATTAAATTTCAGTCACATCGGTGGAAGGATAGTGGAGAAAGAAATAGTTCTTACCTAAAATAAGCCTGTTCATAAAGTTTTTCCTATGTATTTTAAAAATTTATATACCGATTTGAATCAAATTTACGAAACTTGTTTATGCTACCTGTGAATTTGGGCAAATTTGAGAATGAAGAAATGAAGTTATGGAGAGAAAAACCTTAAAATATTGAGTTAAGTAGAAAGTTCGTGGCGTTTTTTTCCAATAGATGGCTTTAGAATCGTATAACTTTAGTAGTTCTATTCCTATCAAGTTATATTATAGCGCGCTTAAAAGGTGACATTTTATAAAATATTTATGAAAAAAATTGTGAAATTCAAAAAAATTGGGGTAATTGGGTTTTGAAAGTGAGCCAAAATTCTGAAAAAATTCCCTATATTAATGCTCCATGTAAGGTACTGCCGTCCGTCCGTGGACAAAATAACTCAAAAACGTGTTATCCAATTTTGATGAAATTTAGAATGCCACTTGGTTATTGCTATAGTGGATTTGGTATTGCATTTCAGCAAAATTGACCGAAGGGGAGGGAAGTTATTAAGCAAAAACGAGGGTGACCAGAAAGTTTTGTCGTTTTTTTATATGGTTTTTCGGATTTAACTGGAAAATTTGTGAATCAATTTTGTCTAAATTAATTATATTGGTTAACTACGTAAATAGATGATAACATGTTAAATTTGAGGAAAATCGGTCCAAGCATAGTGGAGAAAGAAATAATCCTAGGAAAAAATAAGTTTGTCCATTAAGTTTTTTTGATGTACCTCAAAAACTAACATAGTGATTTGTGGATTCGATTTATCCTATTAGGGTCTAGGTTACCTGCGAATTAGAGGAAATTTTGAAAAGAGGAAACAAAGTTGTGAAGAAAAAACCTTGAAATACTGTTATATTTGACTGTTTTTCTGTCCTATATCTACCATAGGGCATCAAAAAATCGGCTATAGCCCGATTTTAAGTTACTCTATGTTATACAATTACAATCCAAAATAAATTAATTGGAAGCCCTTACTTTTGTTTCTTATTTCAAAAAAAATCGAGTCGAGAACCTCGCTAGCTTAACCACAAACAGCAAAAAAACATAGAAAAGAAACGATTCGAAAAACCTCAGTAGCTTAAACACAGAAAAACTATAATACCATGTTTTCATCTCCCTGAAATCTCGAGATTTCGACAAAGAGATTTCAAAGTGTTTTCATCTCCCTACGAGACTTCACTTGACGTTTCCAATTTTGAAAACTAGAAAAAAAAATGAATTTTGAATGAAAATATTCCAAAAAATAAGTCTTTCAGAGCATATTGAAAATATTTATATATATTTTTGTGTCAAAGGAGGCAAAATTCATGTTTGTTAAAATATTACAAAAAAAAAACAAATTCAAATACAGGAAAAAGGTACGCAATTCAAATTATTGAAAAGGGTCGTCCATTTGCCAATTTTTATACAGGCTGAATAGCGTAGAATAAGTTTGCAGGATTGAAAAAAAATTTTAAGAGATTTTGAAGGAGATTTCAACAGAATCTCATTGAAATCTAGAGATTTTGAAATCCTCTATGTGTATGGGAAATCTAGTAGATTTGGACGTAGATTTGCAAAAATCTAGCAATATCTAGAGATTTGAGGGAGATGGAAACATGGTATAAATTCGAATAATTGAAAATCTTCAGCATACGAAAAAGGGCTATATTCGTTTCAGTCCCGAAACAACAACAAAATCATTATACACCACACATTTTTTTCTTCTTCTTCTCTTCTTTGTCTACTAAAATTTCATACATTTTGGGCTAATTTCAATCAGCCCCAAAGAGATGATTAGTGGAAGTATTGTGCGCATAAGAAAGCATGCAGTTCAAATTTTGATAATTTAAGCGAATATCTCTATAATATTAATCGCTCTTTTTCTCTCAATTTTTACACACATGATAATATGATAGCATTTGAAACACCATTTTAGTATGAAATTGATAATTTTTTTTACATTTTTGAGTATTTTAGATAAAAAAAAAGGAAGTGTGCTTATGACCACACTGCAGAAGTGAAATAGAAGCTTTTCTTTATGGTTTGTCAGCGAGTTGCATTTGTTCCGTTTGTTTAGTAAGTTGCCTAGCCCTACATGCCCGCATCCGTTCTGCACCAGTCATATCCGTAGTCGTCGAAGCCTTGTCAGCGAGTTGCATTTGTTCCGCTTGTTGTGCAAGTTGCCTAGCCCTAAATGCCCGCGTCTGCTCTGTACCAGTCCTAGCCGTACCTGTCAAGACCTACTCATCGAAGCCTTGTCAACGAGTTGCTTTTGTTCCGCTTGTTGAGCAAGTTGCCTAGCCCTACATGCCCGCATCTGTTCTGCCCCAGTCATATCCGTACTTGTCGAATCCTTGTCAGCGAGTTGCATTTATTCCGCTTGTTTAGCAAGTTGCCTAGCCCTACATGCCCGCATCCGTTCTGCACCAGTCATAGCCGTATCTGTCGAAGACCTACTCGTCGAAACCTTGTTAACGAGTTGCTTTTCTTCCGCTTGTTGAGCAAGTTCCCTAGCCCTACATGCCCGTATCCGTTCTGCACCAGTCATAGCCGTACTCGTCGAAGCTTTGTCAGCGAGTTGTTTTTGTTCCGCTTGTTGAACAAGTTCCCTAGCTCTACATGCCCGCATCCGTTCTGCACCAGTCATAGCCGTACTCGTCGAAGCCTTGTCAGCGAGTTGTTTTTGGTCCGCTTGTTGAGCAAGTTGCCTAGCCCGACATGCCCGCATCTGTTCTGCACCAGTCATATGCGTACTCGTCGAAGCTTTGTCAGCGAGTTACATTTGTTACGCTTGTTGAGCAAGTTGCCTAGCCCTAAATGCCCGCGTCCGCTCTGTACCAGTCCTAGCCGTGCCTGTCAAAGACCTACTCGTCGAAGCCTTGTTAACGAGTTGCTTTTGTTTCCCTTGTTGAGCAAGTTCCCTAGCCCTACATGTCCGTATCCCATCTGCACCAGTCATATGCGTACTCGTCGAAGCTTTGTCAGCGAGTTACATTTGTTCCGCTTGTTGAGCAAGTTGCCTAGCCCTACATGCCCGCGTCCGCTCTGTACCAGCCGTAGCCGTATCTGTCGAAGACCTACTCGTCGAAGCCTTGTTCACGAGTTGCATTTCTTCCGCTTGTTTAGCAAGTTGCCTAGCCCTACGTGCCCGCATCCGTTCTGCACCAGTCATATCCGTACTCGTCGGAGCCTTGTCAGCGAGTTGCATTTATTCCGCTTGTTGAGCAAGTAGCCTAGCCTTACATGCCCGTGTCTGTTCTGCACCAGTCATAGCCGTACTCGTCGAAGCCTTGTCAGCGAGTTGCTTTTGTTCCCCTTGTTGTTGCGTAGCTCTACGTGCCCGCGTCTGTTCTGCAATAGTCATAGGCGTTCTCGTGGAAGCATTGTCAGCGTGTTATGATTGCGCAGAATTGTCATATCGCAAACATTTCTTACCGGAGTCATTGTTGTCGTGGTAAGAAGCAATGCCCGTTAATGTCTGTAAGATGCGCTGACCGCTTTCTACTACGCAATATTCGCATGCGCCAGCCTTATGCACTGAAATGACGCGATCGTTAGACAGCTTACACTGATGTGACATGTGACATGTTAGCGTTCCGTGATTTTTTCCTTATAAAAAGTTAAAAAATTTTATCGACTACAGCGCCAATACGGTGGCAGATAGAACTATTTGGTCTTCGACGAAAATATTGCTCATTATAACTTCCACAATATTGCCGAACATTGTATTCGTCTAGGACGTCCATATAATAAGATATTTTGTAATGTGACGTTTCGTCAAAGTTCAAAAATTGTTATTGAATACAGCGCCGAAATGGTGGGTCTGCGACGGAAATAATCGCCATAAAAATCTCTACAACTTTGCCGAACATTTCAATCGTGTACGACCTCTATATAAAAAGTTTAAAAAAATTTCAAAAATTTGTATCGACTACAGCGCTAATACGATGATAGATAGAACTATTTAGTCTTCAACGAAAATAATTCTAATCACAACCTCCATAATATTGTTGAACATTGTAATCGTCTAGGACGTCCATATAATGAGATATTTTGTAATGTGACGTTTCGTCACAGACAATCGTCACATAATTTTTGCTAATCGCCCCCATAGAAGTATTTCACTTCAAAAATAATAATTTATTTTGATACCTTACTTTATAATGAAAGCATGGGTATAAAAAAATGTTAATTATTTAATAAATTTTGATGAATTTAATTTAAATTTCTTCACACCAAATTTTCATATAAAAATTTGCAATTTTCAATTATGTATTAAAATTTCCGGCGAGTACTTTCAATTATGTAGTAAAATTATTTGGAAGCTCAATAATAAATTTTTTTTATTCCACTGCGTATATTATTAAATAGAATATCAAAATAGCAATGTCAGTTGGTTATTCCTCGATTCGGTATTGCATTGCAGTAAACTATGTATTTCAGTAAAATCCATCCAGCATTGTCGAAGTAGAAATAATAGTAGTTCATAAAGCTCTTTGATGTAATTTTAAAACGAATGTACCGATTGTAATAAAATTTGCAGAACACATTTATTTCACAAGGGTCCAGACTATCTGTGATTTAGAACAAATTTGAAAAAGTTATGCAGAACAACTTTGAAATATTATTAGTTTTGGCTGTTTATGCCCTATGGTTGATACTACCAGAGTGTATATTAGTGTTGTCACTCCATTTGTAACACACCGAAATAATAGTCGTAGCAAGGTTTTAAGGGTATGGTTGTGTCGGAAATCAATTTATGTATGTCCGTCCGTCCGTATACAAGATAACTCAAAAACGCATGATACGATTTTGATGAAATTTAACATGTGAGTTGCTTATTTCTCAGCTTGGCTTCGTATTGCATATCAACAAAATTGATCCAGGAGACCAAAGTTATAAAGGAAAAACTACGGTGTGCAGAAACTTTTGTCGTTTTTTTCTCTATGGTTTTTCCGATTTTACTGGAAAATTTGTAAATCAATTTTGTTTAAATTAATTATATACGTTAACTACATAAATGGACGACAGCATATTACATTTCAGTCAAAGCCGTCCAAGGATAGTTGAGAAAGAAATAATCCCAGAAGAAAATAACCCTTTTGATAGAGTTTTTTCGATGTACTTTAACAACTAATACCCAGATTTGAATAAAATGTGCAGATTAGATTTATGCTATCATATTGTTAAAGTTATCTGCAAATTAGAAGAAATTTTGATAAGAAGAAACAAAGTTATGAAGAAAAACCTTGAAATAATATTAGTTTAACAGTTTTTCTGTCCCATTTCTACCATAGGGCATCAAAAAATCGGCTATAGGCTCGTTTTCAGTTACTATATGTTGGTTATTGTTTCAATAACCATAGGTCGGCTCCATACTTTCGTTGAAAATTATTTGTTGAACATTTCGTTTAGTGAGACAAATATTTTCCAGTAATTAATTGCAAACATTCGTCAACGTATGTATTTTTGTACTTCTACCTTAAACTATCATTATACATTTTTGGGAAACCAATCAGATAAAACTCGGTGACCACTTCGATTGCAATACCTCTAGGATGAAGTACAAAATTGCATAAATTTGTTTACAATATTGTGATATGGAGTGACCTTTTTTAGGCAAATATTGAATTAGCCCCACCTCCGCAGATAGTCACGAGCCGCCACTGATAAAGTTCCATCAGGATTCGTTCAACATGTCAAGGAAGTTATCGAACAACTTAAACCAGTTTCAGTATCAAGTCATACAGAAGCAAAAATCTTCATTCATCGAGAACTAAATTCTTGTACACACGTTTTTATAAGAAAAATTTTGTTAAGCGTCCGCTGCAAGCTCCATAAGATCGTCCATTTCCAGTTATATCAAGACATGAAAAACATTTTCTTGTCAAAATTAAGAACAAAGAAAAGGCTATCTCCATCGAGAGATTGAAACCAATTTTTGTTGTCAAAGAAAATGAAGCACTAGTTGTTAAACCAGCCGAACCTTGTCAAGACGAAACAAACTTAACTGATCTACCAACAAAAAAAAACGAGATACGGAAGAGAAATTAGAATTCGAGTCAGATTTAAAAGTTTACGTTCCATTAGAAGGGCGATGAGTTCACCGCCTCTTTACCTCTATACAATTTGGAAACGGCTCAACCGATTTCAACCAAATTTTGTATGTACGTATATACCGATCCATCTTAGAAAATGCTACTTTTTCAAAAAATCGGTCAAGCCGTTTTGGCGTTATGGTATACTTTTCCTGCCCACATTTCATGCAATTATATACATTTTGACTTTACTTCACTAAAGAAATTTTAGTAGGTGATCTTGGCAGTTCATTAAATAGTTTTTACAAAAAAATTATCTGATTTTATTTAAAAGACTAGTGCATTACCCGTCCTTAGACGGGTTCCTAGAAATTTCAGTTAAAAAATCACTGCAAATTTACAAAATTAATTTGAGCGTAATATATTTAATTCCCAACTATATGGATCTTAAAAATAGCCCCAATGCGGTGACAGGGCGAACTATAAAGTCTCCGATAGAAGTAATATTCACGGAAAGCTCCACAGCTGAACTTTGCAATCGTGTGTGACCTCTGTATAAAAAGTTCAAAAGTTTGGATTAACTGCAACGCCAAACCGCTGAGAGATAGAACTATTTAGTCTTCGACGGAAATGATCCGCATAAAAACCTCTATTTTGCTGAATATTGTAACCACGTGTGACCTCTATAGACAGAACTATTTGGTCTTTGATGGAAGTAGTCCCCTCCACGTTTCAACTAACTCAATTACATATCAAAAATCGTTTTTTGTTGTAGTCAACTGATAGGACGATAGAGTTATATTCACTAGAGGTATTAACTTTCTATCTCATGTAGGCCGACAGAGGGGAATATGAAACTTGGGTTTATTCGTATGTAAAATTAAATCAACGCAAATTTTAAATGCTAACGGAGGGGAAACCAAGTTAAATTATTATATCATACTAGCTGTACCCGACCACGTGTTGCTGTGGCTCAGTCTGGTTAAATGGAAATGAAAAGAAAAAGCGCACGTTTCTCGTATATTTAATTTCACAATGCTTGTGGTTATACAATATTTTTTGTTGTTCCATTTTCTGTGCAGATATAGAGATTTTCTGGTTTGCCGACTCTAGAACACGCAGCATATAATTGTACATGTGAGAAGCAATCCGTGTCTAGATCTAAACCGCACAATTTTAAAGATTGGCCCTGAGCTTCGTTGATGGTGATTGCAAACGCCAATCGAATTGGGAATTGCAATTTCTTAAATTGAAATGGGATATCCGTTGGAATCATAGTAATGCGAGGAATGAGCACATCTTCACGTTTAAAAGGTCCTGTCAAGATTGTTGCTTTTACGATGTTGCTCAGTAATTTTTTTTAATGCAAGTCGCGTTCCGTTGTAAAGCTTTGGCTGGTTGATATTTCGCAACATAATTGGCTTACCGACTTTCAATTGCAGTATCTACGGTGGCATCCCCTGCAGATCGAGTGAATTCAAAAATTCTGTTGGATAATTAATCGCTTCATCTGCTTCTACAACAGTGTCGACGGACTTGTATGTGACCACCTCGCTTTGAATGTTAGACTGAATAATATTGATAAGTTCGTAGACGTCTTTGTTCTTCGCCGCAAGAATAGCTCGTTCACTTAGCCAATCGTGATTCTTGTAATTGGTTGGAATATTGGGAAATACTTTTTCAACCAATTCTTCTTTTGACGTCACTAAATTGCAGAAGTTATGAGGCAATGAAATTCGTCCTGACGCCAGATCAACCGGCACTCTTCCGTTCCTAATTTTCAGCAATTGATGTGAGAATATCTCTGCTGACCGATCGTTTTGCAACTGCAGTCGCATATTTGTAGTTAATTTTAACGTCTTTACGCGTCGCCACAAAGTAGTGTATTTCAGGCAAGCATTTATTTCGTCCGCTGGTGTCGATGGAGGAATTACAGGTAATGTTTGCCTGAAATCTCCTGCAAGCAATATTAATGCGTTCCCAAATGGTTTGATATTTGCACGTAAGTCTTGCAATGAACGATCAAGGGCCTCGAGCGATTTTTTGTGCGCCATTGTGCATTCATCCCAAACAATAAGTTTGCATTTCTGCAATACTTTTCCCATGCCGGATGCTTTGGAAATGTTGCATGTGGGATTTTCAATGAATTGAATGTTTAATGACAATTTCAAAGCGGAATGAGCCGTTCTGCCACCTGGTAGCAATGTCGCAGCTATTCCAGACTACGCACGAGCTAAGGCTATGTAATTTTGGAATCGAATTGCAGCCAGAATCTATCTAATTACTAACGGTTTACCAGTTCCTCCTGGCCCATCTAAAAAGAATATTCCTCCTACTCGGTTATTGACAGTTTTCATTACTTGATCGTAAATGTCCTTTTGCTCAAAATATCACCCGTGTTGCAATTTTGTACACGGCCCAATTCTACACCAAACAAAGCAGCAGCAGATTGATTCGGTGATGACATTCCCAATTGATTGAGAACTTTGTTCGCGATTTCTAAGCATAAAATCTTCAATCATTATCAACACCAATATCTTCAGCCATGTGGGTTTTAAATTTCTCCTATAACTCTGTTGCAGATGAAGGAGAGCAGGCGGTCAATATAATTGCAAACAATGCACAAATTTGATGTCGATGTGATGTGTTGCACTCGTCATTAATGCATACATCCCAGTGTCGGTCGTTCTGCAATAAATTCAGAGCTTGACATGCACTCCGAAAAGTGGCATGTGTAACACCGTTCACAATTCTCAATTGGTGGAAAGACGTTGGACCGGCCACATTTATCAACAGCGTGCGAAGAAAGAAGCATTCATCTTGATTGTGATGCACGGTGTAGAGTTTGCCTATCGTAGTTTCATCGAATATGCTAGGGGTTGCTAATTTACCGCCATCTTCTGCTGATCTTCTTCTGTATAAAGGATATCCATTGTTTCCTGTAACTGTGTTGGATACTATCATGCGTGGTGAATTTGGATTCAGCGTACCGCAAGGTCCATGTATCATATTTTTCGTGACAACTTCATACAAATCCTTATCGACATCGGTATTTCAGAGCATATTACATCGTCGATTTCGTTTGAAGTGATTTTGTTATAGATCCAGATTAGTATATGTACGCTTGGGAATCCTCCCTTTTGCCAATTCACTGAGTACATCCAGCAACGCACAGACCCAAACAATTCATGTTTGTGAATTCCATCAGCGATTTCAGCTTATGTTTGAAAACACGTGCTGTAATGTCATGCCTATCCACCGGCGATTGGCCAGGAAATAAGAGCTTTTGTATTGTAAATCGTCCCATACTGGAAATTTCATCTAAGATTTTGTTAAGTTCAGCATTTTCATTTTTTAATGCCTTTTTTGGTTTTAGGGTTTCCAAAAAATGAGACTCTACGTATTAATTGTCTTTCAGCTTTGGGTTTTCAAAATTTTACACCAATTAGTAGGGAGTAGATTATAATTTTAAAAATTAATTTTGTATATTGAAACTAACTTGATTTTTGGCATAAACCTTTTTTACGATATCTTTTTTAGCTCGTATTATAATTTTCGGGGGAGGGGGGCAAATTTTCCTTTCACACGTAAGTTTGATATATTTTGTACTAAAATGGGCGAATTTTCACTATTGCTGTACAAAAAAAATGTTTTTATAGGCTTTATTTAATTATAATTAATCAAACACAAATGATGTTAATTCATAATTGAGTAAAAAATTTGTTTTTTTGAATCAAGTTTGAATCATAAATCCTAGAGCCAAATTCCACTTCTTTTTATTTAAAAAAAAAACGAAAACAGTGACAGTCATTTTTTGCTCAAAATGGGGACAACTCTTAAAATTCATTGATGTTTTGGAAAATTTAGCATTTTCAGTTTTAAATTTTTGTTTTTCTTTTAATGTTTCCAGAACACACGTATGAAATGGCTTTCGACTACGGGTTTACAAAATTTTACGCCAATTATTAGAGATATAATTTGCTCGTTACATTTCAACTAAACTAAAGCGCATAATTTAATTTTGTACGCTTAAGAGAAACTTGTTTTTTGGAGTAAATAACGCCAACATTTTTCGCAATTCTGATGTTCTAGAACAGTGGTTCTTAACCTTTTTGTACTCGCGGCCCACCAAATATTTCATAATATAATAATATAATGTTTTTGTGACCCACATTTTATTCATAATAATTTATTTTTATTAAATTATCTTTAATAAATTAATTTTTTTATACAATGAATATAAAACATAACTTTATTATTTCATTATCTATTACAATTAAATTAAAATTTCATAATTTAAAATAAAAACAAAAACTTAACAAAAACTTGAACAAAAAATAATATTGGATGAAAAAATTCAAACTCATTTTTATAACATTTTAAATGATCTTTATTGCACCAAAAATGTGCCATTTTGATCGATAATCTTTTGCCATTTTTCTGGTAAAACCATTATGCCAGCACTGTAGAATTCCTGTGATTTTCACTGGTCTATTTCGAAGTCAGCTTTACACCATCAAAGGAATTCTGCATAGACCAAAGCAAATGGTAGCCGGGCGGGGCAAGGTCTGGACTATACTGTATATGCATCAAAACTTCCCAGCCAAGCTCTCTCAATTTTTGCCTACTCATTGAAGTTATGTGCTGTCTGGAATTGTCGTGATGGAAGAAGACGCCTTTCCTATTGATCGATTCTGGCCGGTTTACCTCAATTGCGTGCTTTATTCGCATTAGTTGTTGACAGTAGAGTGTGGAATCAATCGTCTGGCCAGGTTAGAGCAATTTATGATGCACGATTACAATCCCACAAAACCCGAAGTTTACCGTACGTGACGTTAGTCCTGGCTTTGCCACAGTTTGTGCAGCTTCATTCTTCTTGCAGCACGATATTTTTTGAACATTAATGTCGTATGAGATCCATTTTTCATCACCCGTTATCAATCTCTTCAAAAATGGCTCGATTTCGTTTCGTTTCAGCAGCAATTCGCAGATGGAAATTCGGTTCATTAAATTTTTCACTGTTAATTCATGTGGAACCTAACTATCAAGCTTCTTTTTGTTTCCAGCTTTACACAAATGGTTGAAAACTCTTTTACGAGCAATCCGTAGTTCCTCAGAAATGTCATAAGTTGAAATGTGCCGGTCTTCCTTAATTTTTTGGAGAGTTTCATCGTATTTGTCAATGATTGGTCTACCTGGGCTGCGTTCACTCACCAACTAAATGCAACTAAAAGCGACTAAAAGTTACACTTTTGCGTTCACTGGTCAACTTTTTTGCCTAGGCTAACGTCATTACACCGACACTCTATCATTCACTGGTTAACACCGGTGTCGATTTTAGTAACTTTCTTCGACCAATGTCGTGGGGTGTAGTCGATTATTGTCATTTCTATTTCGTCAGTTTGATTTTGAATTCAAAAAAAATTTTTATGAATTCAGTCTTTTTTTTAATTATTTGGCAAATTTATAGAAAAATTATAGTTTTAGTAAGAAGTTTATATTCGTTGAATTATATTCAAAAAAAATTTGAAATATTAAATTTCTAAAAAAAAGTGAAACCATGAAATATGTTCTTTATACAAAAATTTGCTACTAAACTAAATATAAAAAATAAATAGATTTTATGAAAAACAATTTAATAATTACAGTACATTAACTAGCCTATAAATGCGCATTTTATCAAAGTACTATTTCGAAATGACACTAATCGACTACGACTGCGACTACGACTACGATCGTTCACTCGCAAACAACTTACATCGACTTTTTTTTACACCGGTGTGATCGAGTGAACGAAACCCAGAACTTAGTGCATCTTTAAGATCGAAATTTTCAGAGCGGAAACTAGCAAACCATTTACTTGTTTCTGATTTCGATAGAGCATCTACACTATAAACACTACAAATTTTTTCACAAGCCGAAGCTTTATCGCCTTGGTCGAAGTGATATTGTAAAATATAGTGAATTTTTTCAGGATTTTGGCTCATTTTCAAAACTCAATTACAGCAATTACTTCTGACTGAATTTCACAATTTTTTTTAAATAGTTTATGAAATGTCATCTTTCAAGCGCGCTATAATATAACTTGATAGGGTTAGAACTACTAAAATTATGCGATTCTAAACCCATCTATTGGAAAAAAATCCACGAAATTTTTACTTCAAAGAATTTGTTAATTCTTGGCTCTATTGTCTGTAATGCTATTCGCATGCAGGCATCTAATCGCAATCGATGACGATTATATTTTCACAAAAAATTAGCAGTTCTCTTTGAAACGAGAGGAGTACGAAGAAAAAACGAAAAAAATCTAATTCTTGTACACAGCTTCTAAACACAAAATATACTATAAACGTAAATGCATGTATACAAATTACAATAAGAAAACCGAAATAAATAAACAAAATCTAAATAAGAAAATTTTAACTTTCCGATTCCGTTTTCAATAGAATATTCGGTTACTTATCAATTTTTTTTATTCGATTGTAAAGGAAATTTTGCATAATTTGTCGGACCCCTGACAAACTTCGCACGGACCCCCAGGGGGCCGCGGCCCACCGGTTAAGAATCACTGTTCTAGAATACATAAGCATTAAGCCCATTTAAAGTGTTGCCCCTCCGAATTAATATTTTTAACGCCGCCACTACGCCCACCTGTATTTTCTATAAACTCTGCTTACATTATGTACATTATGTACATTATTGATGTATCGCGTGTGAGTAAGAGTAATCACGTTTTATCGATGGAGGACAACGATTTTCAATGTTCTTGTGGCTTTGTATTAGTTTCGGAGATTACCGGTTAGGAACAAACGAATATTTACGATTTTATTTATATAGATAGATTGGTTGAACGGCGAGTCGTTATATCCAATAAAGTTCCGGGACTATTTCCCATATGACTTTTATGGTGAGCCTTCTTGGGGAAATTGACGTTGATTTGAGGGGCGTGGCAGGTCAATGAGAAGGTAGAATGAGGGAGTGGGGTAATGATAGGCGTGGTTTTCGTCGAAGTGGTAAATTGGGGCACTTTTTTTGGGAGAGGGGCGTGGTAAATGCTGCCAATGCCTAAATTGTCCTTTTCTCTCCTGTAATTAGTGGATGGTGGTGTGTTAACATTCGCCGGAATTTATTGGTTGTTGTTGCCCCGCAGTTGGTCTTAACTTTTGTGGGGGGGGGGGAAATGGCTGTCGAATATCCAAAAGCATGCCACACTCCGAAAATGGGCTGTCGACACAAAGCTTTTAAACATAGCTGTCGACACATGTGGTAGAAAACATCGTCAGGGCGTGGTCTGGTATTTAGGGGTATTTCATCGACAGGACGTGTGATATTTTTCGTTGGTTTCTTTTGACCGGTATATGGACATTTTTCAAGTTCGAACTGTATTAGATTACAAATTTGACCGGAATTTCCCATCCGATGACAATTATAAGAAAGCAATTGTGCATGTAAATTTATGGATATTTAGAAAACATGTGGAACAACTGCGAGCATCACCAAATCGACGACATGTAAATTAAAGGCGATCAGAAAAAAACGTCGCGTGTGGGTGGGAACATGTTTTGTGAAATATATATCTGATCGTCGGGGCGTGATGTGGTGTTTAGGGATACTTCATCCATTGACGTGTGATTTTAAATATTGCTGCCTCTGGGCCGATTAAAAACAGCCGTATTTTTGAAAAAAAAGACAAAATAATTTATTTGAATAATACTTTATTAAAATAATAATATGGTTTCTTCTCTTTTAATTTTAAATAGAACACTATAATTTTTTTTACAGCTGAGATGTTCATGCAGACATAATCATGAATAGAACATAATCATGAACAGCTCTCGTGGTACTCGCCACGCTTTCCAATTTTATTTTGTGTGCATTCAGTTTCTCTGTATGTTATTCAAATAAAAATCGCTGTAATCTTATAAAAACCATTCTATATCATCCAAGGTTTTCTGTATATCCATGTTGATTCTTACCGGGCTGCTTAGGTAGTTTTCGTACTACATTAGTAAGTGGTCTCTGTTCAACGATCTAACGAACTAATTTGCAGAATTTAAATGAACTTTTATATCTGTGAGTTTAAAGTGGTCAAAATTACTGGCATCTTTACTTTTCTGATTTCTGCGGTTGGTTTGTAGAGCTAATATAACGTATCGCGGTTTCTCTAGCTGGTTCGAAGTTTTAACTGTCCGAGTCTCTTGGCCAGTTTCTGGTAGGACTGGATATTCATACTTATGCCAACTGCGAAAACTCATTTTGATAGGTTGGTTGTTCTCAATTAGGTTATATAAAATGAGTGTTTCTTCATCAGCGAGAGTTATATTCGGTATCTTTTATTTTAATTTCAAAATTTTTACCGTGACAGTATCCGTGGCCGGTGACATGAGTAGATTATCATTAGATCTAGCATGGATTATAATAAGCTCATGCTTTGCATTTGGAATAATTTTCTGATAGTCTTCGGCGAATCCTAGGAACATGTTTAGTGGAATAGTAAAATTGAATTGCCCAGATTGCAATGTAATTGGAACTGATGGTGGCCAACCCGCATTGAGTAACATTCTAAATGGTGAGTAACTGTGAAATTCCTTTTTCACAGCTAACACCATTCGAGATTTGTAATAAATCATTCATTATTTTAATGTAAGCCCCAGAAATCTCACGTATGCTTTATTTATTAGTGAAAACTGCGGCTTGGTTGTTGTAGGTTCTGAAGTTATACTCTGAATGAGAGTACTATTACGCTGCGGGGTATTGTATATCAGCATTTTAAATGTAGTCGAATAGTAATCGTTTCTCCTCGAAAATTCACTAATTTGCCGTCTTGGTCGACAAGCTTTAATGTGAGAAAACCTAATCGTTTGACGTTCAAAAGTAAACAGATGACATTCGTGGGCACTTCGATAATTTTATACCCTGGGCCCAGCTTAGGAGCAAACTTGTGCAATGTATCAGGTCTATGCATGCGAAATG
Organism: Xylophagus ater; assembly: GCA_963422695.1. NCBI lineage: Eukaryota > Metazoa > Arthropoda > Insecta > Diptera > Xylophagidae > Xylophagus > Xylophagus ater. The sequence goes on from CAUJSI010000001.1 coordinate 309,123, forward strand.
AACCTTTGCAGATAGATGGCTGTACTTATAGGCAATGTTTTGTTATGAACGAGCCATGACTCTTTTTTCAATGTCTTGATATCTGTCAATAACGTTCAGTATTGAAAATTTGATTTATGATACAACAACATAAAATTTTTCCGTGTTCAAAATGTCGAATTTTGTGCCTGAAACATACGATTTGTGGAGAGCATTAGTTTTTTTGTTACCATTTGAAAAACGCGGCAGTATCTCAATAATAGCTTGAAGAGGCTTATGGTGATCATGCTCCATCCTTAGCAACATGCAAAGGATGGTTTCAACGATTTAGAAATAATAATTTTAATGTGAGGAATGAAGTACATGGAAGACTGCCGAAAAAGTTTAAAAACACCGAATTGCAAGAATTATTGTAGGAACATGACACTTTATGCCAACAGTAAATGGCAGACATATTAAATGTTGATCAAGCAACAACTTGTAGACGTGTACATGCTATGGGAAAGATTCAAAGGTCAGGAAAATGGGTGCCACACGAATTGACTGAAAGGCAGCAAGAAAACCGAAAAAGCACCAGTGAAATTTTGCTACAACGGAACGAAAGAAAGTGTTTTTTGCACCGCATTGTTACTGGTGATGAAAAATGGATTTGTTTTGAGAATTCAAAACGTAAAACATCTTGTGTTAATCCAGGGAAAGCATGAACTTCTACTGACACGGTAAGGTAATTTTGCTTCATGACAACCTCCCGTCACACAAAGCAAAACTGGTTCAGGGTACTGTGAAATCACTTGGCTGCGAACTCTTGCCCCAACTGGCGTAATCACCAGACTTGGCTCCTTCTGATTACCATTTGATTTCATCGATGGAACACGCACTTAAAGAGCAGCACTTCAGAACATCTGAAGAACTGGAAAATTGGATCTCTGAATGGTTTTCATCCAAAATTGCCTGAAAGGTGGTCAAAATATGTAGCGATGGACAGTACTTTGAATTAAATATTTTTACTTTCCTGTAAAAAAAGGCGTTTAATTTTCGTATAAAAATAAATGCATAGGCCTAGTATGTACCTGCTTACTGTTAATGTAAGACCCTGAAATAATGTTGCATTCTACTCGAGCAGTGTTCGTCTTAATACGGTTGACTGGTATATCTGAAAAGTGCATGATATTTTTCGGGACTAAACGCTTACTAAAACTCAATAATGAACCAACCGAGTCTTTGTGGGTGAAATCTATATTTTGAGAAGATTTTAGTTCACTCTTCAATGTGTTATTATTAGCTGACAATAAAAATGCAATTTTATTTTCTTCAAGCTTCCTTTCTATATATTTAAAGATATCGTCAATTTCTATCTCCATAATTTTATTACAATATCAACATGAAATTTATTATTGTCCACATCAATATTTGGTATTGAATTACAATATGTTGGAAAACCAACGAGGCCACGCCTACATCCCTCAGGCAATTCCAGTGGAGGAAAATATTCTGCGGATAAATGTGATTCGTTGTCATTTATTGTAAGGGTTAACAACATGGTGAGATGGTCGTAATGAAACTAACCAATTTTATTAAAAATAAATTTATTTATTTTACAAAAAATATAAACATTACAGAGTCATAGTTTTGATAACTGTTATAGTTATATTTGATATTATCGCTCAAATAACGAATAATTTCAAGAGGCGGTTATAGATTTCCGAAACTATCAAAGTATTCAATATTTCGGCCTCGTTTGTAGTAGGCCACTCAATGTGTTCCTTCATCAGTTGTCAAATCAAGACTCACATTTCCACACTCGTCATGGTGTCTTCAGTAAATTATTTCGCATAAACACACCTCGGAATTGGGGTAAAGACTTACTGTATATATATAAATCTAGTTCATCTAAGAGTTTATTAGGCAGCATTTTTATTAATTTTTTGGATTCAAAAATAGCCCAAGGCCCTTTTTATACGGCTTCAAGTATAGCCCTTTACCGACAGCAATAGATTCCATTGTTCGATTACGATGACTTTTTTCCTCCAAATCTTTTTTAGCAGCACTAGCATCGTTAACAGCTTTAGCTATACTAGCAGCACCACCTGAGAAGGCACCCAATACCGACAGTGCTGCAAAAATGGGTACCAGAGGGAGAATACCACCGACTTTCGGATCTTTAATCACACGGGGGTATTTTATTTCACCACCATTCACATTCTTTGTTGCAGCGAAAGCTATTTTTACTGCTTCCTATGTAGTTTTTGGTTTCCGAACCCTCAATACTACTCGAGCTTTTCAAGTAACCTCTTGAAAAGATGTCTGACGTTTCGCGCCCCTCCCTAATTTAGTTTTAGTTTTCATAGTATTTGTTATTAACCAAGCATTCAAGCATTTACTTAAGTTTGAATCAGAAGATTTTACTCTGCCAGTCTTTTCCAGCTAATATGCGATCAGCAATATAGCATTCGTTTATATTTTTAAATTTTAAATATGCTATATAGTGCTCTTTGCAGACTTTATCTAATTCATTAATTCCAGGATCTCCTTTGGCCAACCTTTCTTGTAGTAGAATTTAATAAACCTCTCCCTTGAATGGTTTTAGAACGAATCTCGTGGCTGAGCTCAATCACGTTGTACTCGGAGCACTGGTCAAACTGACTAGAATGCCTTGTCTATGATCTCTTGATAAAATAGGCTATATAATTTCGCTCAACTGCTGGATTCTTCGACTGAATCCAAATCTAACGACGGCGTACATTTGCCACAGCTTTTTAAGACTAGCACGATATGCAAAGTCTAAAGTATACATATTGTTAACTTGGAGTTTAATATTGATCGTAACATTCTTGTTCATAATACCTTAATTGAATAAGTGGCGGCGTTTATAGACAGTACTCTTTATTCGCCACTGTAGTATATCATAGTATGTGTTTACTGCTTACTGATTAATCTAAAACTGTAATGGTTATGGACAGGCAATTCTAATTCGTTCATCTGAGATTAAAGTTATAAATTGTACTTAAATAAAAGAATTAAATAAAATGTGATTTACATAATAATTGTATTTAACACATCACAACTACAATGCGTTTTATCAACCAATATCTGAACTAGGTTACTACATATTTTCAAATAATAACGAGGTTAAACCACCTGAAGAGGCCATGTCCAATTCGATCTTTATCTTCGATGATGTTGCTTGTGATAAACAGAACAACATTCGGGCATATTTTTGTATGAGTCGGCATAAAGATATTGACAGTTTCTATCTCTTTCAAACATATACGCATATACCTAAACATTTAATTCGAGACAATACGAATTTCCTAGCTATATTCAAACAGGAAGAAACATGTTTATAATGATCATGTAAACACATATATGCTTTTGAACACTTTCCAAAGTATTTGTTCAGAATATTGGAAAGAAAAATACGGTTTCATTGTAGTAGATAAAGATAGTCTTTTAAATAAAGGCCGCTACTGAAAGGGTTCTGATATATAAATAAAAGTAACTACAGGTAACTAAAACAGATCAATACTAATACAGCTGCGAAACAATGAGGAGCTCTTAAAAAGTCGAAAGTTGTAATAGAAACCAGTTGTGCTGATGAAAACAATAATCCGAGCTGTTAAAAAGCAGTTGAAAGCCATTCGAAACCTGTACCGTCACTGTTTAAACCAGATGTATAAGCTGATCAGAGCAGATTTGAAAGCAGTTCAAAAACATGAAAAAAGCAACTAAGAGCCATCATAAAAACCACGAATTCAATTCGTAAGAAATATCACGCTTTAAAATCTGGAGGAATAGAGAAAGAGATCAGGTTTCAAGAAACTTTTAAGCCAATCACTGAACCTCTTAAAGAGCTCACCAAACACCCAAAGTTGACAGAAGAAGTCAAACCAAAAGAGGAAATAAAGACTGAATTTGTAACACCTAACCAAGCTGCGAAAGCTTTGTATTTCGAGGAGGAGGATGATGACGAAGATGCATTTGTCGAGTCCCCTGGCCACACCCTTCAAAAAATTTGACCGTGGTAAGTGGCTTGATACACCTGCCGGGCAGAAGGCCGTAGATGAGCTTATAGTTGAAAAAGAGTTTGATACTCTAGCTAGCGACAATCACCAACTTTTTATTTTGGAGAAAAGTGTATAATGAACAATTTCATCTTATTATAGTAAAGCGAGCAGTCATATTTGATAAAAAGCAGTTAGTCGATGAGCTGCATAAACCGGCTCGAAGAAATTTTAAACGAAAACATGTTATCATAAAAGGTTTTAACGATTTGTGGCAAGCAGATTTGGTGGAAATGATACAGTATGCCGCAGAAAAAAAGACTATCGTTTCTTTTTACAGTCATCGATTATTTTTCGAAATATGTGGGGGCTGTGCCTGTAAAATAAAACAAGGGTTGAAATAACCAAGGCAAGGGCGACAATTTTTAACCATATACGCATTTGACAGTACCCGTGTGCGCATTTAACAGCACCAGTATACGCTTTTGACTCGGTGTATGCATTTAACAGAACCAACAGAAACATATAGTACACGGTATGCGTTAGTATACGATTTGGCAGTACCACCATAGTGTTTAAACGCTTTTTACCTTTCGATATTAAGTGTAATATCGGGTTGCGCCGTCGTAATAGTTAAGTTTGGTATCGATCTTAATACGGAGCACTGCTGCTGATAAATTCGTACCCTGTTGAAAGCAGCTCTGATGCGGGCAGATCTTGTTAAAAAAGCAGTCCTGGTGTGGGCACATCCTGTTAAAAAAGCAGTTCTGATGCGGAGAGTTCCGGTTAAAAGCAGTTATGATGCCGTTAAGTGTAGTACAAGTCCCGCTAAAAAAGCAGCCCTGGTGCGGTAGGTCTGTGGTGAACCAGCCTTTAAATTTATGCTTAGTTTTAATTTTAGTTTTTAATGTATTATAAAAAAAATAAATTTATTAGATCTAAGTAGACTTAAGAAATTTTTATTTTTTCATTAATATAAAATGTAAGCTTTTATGTTTCGTTAAAAATATTCATCAAACCGAGAGGTTCTTTAATTAAAATAAATAACTTTCTTTTTATGTTGAGAACATTATTTAATAATTGCCCCACGTAATTGCTGACCCCGAAAAAACGTTTTTACAATAAAAAAATGACTATACAATTATACTATATAATCAATAATTTTATTTAAGTGAATTAATTCAATAAAATTCAATAAATTCAATGAAAAGTGAAAGTGGGTTTCACAAATAAAAGAATAATTAATTATAAAGGATTAATTTAACAAAAAGTGAAACAAATTTTTTTTCCCTGCGTTTGAACAATTCTACAAACACATCAAAAAATCAAAGAATTTCCTTTTGAATAAAATAACAGGCTACATGTATATATATATGTATATAGTACCGGGAGACCGAGCTTTGCTCGGTAAGGCAAAGTTGAAGTATGCGAAAAATTTAGAAATGTGAAAGTTCTTACATTTCCATATTTTTCAATTTTCGGCAATTTTTCAACAAATTTTCGGCTACCCTTTGACAATTTATTGGTTGCTTTTTGAGATGCTTGAATTCAGCCAAACGGGTTGGTTATAATTGTGCAACAAAATTTGTGCAAATTGATTTGTGTGTCAGTATGTATTCCGCATAAACATGTACACCTATAATTTTATATGCATTTTGGTATTGCGCAACAAATTGCACCTAAACAAATCTTTGTCTAAAAATATTGCAAATTAGCAAATCTTTGCCTAAAAAAATTGCGGCCTAAATGACCGCGTGAGAAAAATTGATTTTTTTTAAGTTAATTTTTCTAAACTTTCTTTCACTTTTTCTGAAGTTTTTCTTATGCTTGAATTCAGTCTAAAAATATTTTTGTTTTAAAAATTGCGCTAAGCTTATTTTAGCCAGAACGGTTATATATTTACCCGGTTTATTTATAGGTTTAGCTATAAATTTTTATCTTGATCCGTTTGTGTAGCCGCATTTTGTTAAAACATCCGGCAAGTGCTTTTGCGTTTTTGTACGTTTTGAGTACATGAATTTATAGGCATAGGATCACCCTCCCCGATAAATTACTAAAAAATCAAGCGTTGTTACAAATTCGGTTAGTGTTAACATCCCTTTTTTAGCAGCCACTTTTTTACAAAACTCTATCTAATTTTATAGTTGTTCTAAGTGATAGTATTTATGATATTTTTATTTATCATACTTTTATGTATCAAAGGCTATACAGTTAAGAAAGACAATAAAAATGTAATCAGTGTTTGTTTCTATATTACTTGTCGAGATTCGCATGAATAAACTGAAACTATTACTTAAGTTTGAGTTTATTCATCAATTGCAAAGTCTTCCATATGGTCGGGATAGTCCATTAGTGTAGCTGCATTATTTGGTACAGGCGTCGTATTTGGTTTATCCAAGATGTCTTTCCACACGATATTTCGAGCGTGTCGTGGATTTTCCGGTGCTAAGGTGACTTCCAGAGCATTTCGTCCTTTGACCCGGGAAAAAGCGACGTACATCATGCCAGCATAAAGGCCGCAGTAAGAAGGAGAAGACCAACAAATTCAAAGGTTTGGCCTTGGGACTTATGGATCGTCATGGGAAATGCTGGTTTTACAGGAAACTGATGGCTCTGCATGATGCACCCAAGTTGAGATTTGTTCGAATCAAGCGTAATTCTTGGAAGAAGGACTTCACGGCCGGAGTATTCGCCAGTGATGATCTTAGCTTTGATGAGGTTATCGCATAACTCGGTCACTATCAGCCTTGTCCAGTTGCACAATCCTTCAGAAACATCTAGAATGCGTAAAAGCATAATAATTCTGTTTTTTTTAAGCTTGGGATTGTGAGGCGGCAAATCGGCAATTCCAGTCGAATTTAGAAATTCCGACGTAAACTGCAACGCTCCGTCATGTTGATCTTTAACAGTGTCAAAGCTTTTGCAGAACTTTTCTTCACCTGGTAGCATTTTAATAATTCGTTCACTTCTTTGTTGAGTGGAGCCAGAATTGCGCACTTTTTCATATTTTCGTAGTTTCCACTGGCCAGAAATGCTCCAAAGGTTTTCTATAAGGTCCCCATTTGAGATTATGTTGCTCGGAATCTCTATTTCGCCAAGTTCGTTTGTCGCCAATTCTCCATTTCCGAGTTGCAGCAAATAGTACGTGAATTCTTCTTCTTCTGGGTCGACATGCATATTCTTAGTAAGCGAGTAACGGATAAAAAAGTCGCCATAAGTTGCTTCTTTTAATGCATAAGTCGAGTAGCTCGCTCGATTTGTTTACTCTCTTCTAGTACCTCCTTTACCATCATGTATGCTTGGGCGAACGGGTTTTGGTGACGCATAATTTTCTCTAAAAGCTGCATAAGCTCTCGACTAAAACCCTGGGTGATTGGTTCGTTGACTCGCGCCTCTACTGCAGTGCCCGGTCCACGAAATACATTTGAGCGTATCTGGGTGTCTCGTATTTACCATATTGATTTTGAGTACGTTGAGCCGCAACATTTACTTTATGCTAGATTTGACCGCCGGCCACAAAACTGTCGATTCCACGATTGTTGAATGTTCCTATCATCAGCCACGTTGAATGATGCGAAGGCAAAACAGGCACTAAGACATCATACCTTGGCGTGAAATTCATTGGCTAGAGGATGTTGACATGCAAAAAGTAGTGCTAATTCGTCAACCAGAATTTCCCATCTGGTGGTGGTTGTTCAATAAGACCGTGAAGACAACAATTGCCGAAGAGTTAACATCTGTTGTGTTCGTATGCGTTCTTCTGGAAAATGCAATGCTCCGCAATGAATACAGGCGACATTAAATGCTCCTAGGCGCGAGTATTCAACGTTTTTTGTTGCCAGGATTTTAGAAGTCAGTAGCTGTGCAGCATTTCTGCAAAGCCGGGCATGGCGACGAACTACTTCAAGACGCTGATTTCGTTCATCGTCGGTTTCATGTAAAAAGCGACACCTAAAATAATTAACCCGCTATTCTGATTGAGAAGTATTAAGATGGCGTATGATTTCGGAGATTTTTTCTTTACTTCTTGTCTTAGCAGCATGGCTAGGTCGAGTTGCAGTAGTCGGCTGCTCATCAAAATGTAATGGTTCGAGCAACAGGTCAGTGCACGAAGGGCCCGGTCGCGATGATCCTGGCAAGTTGGTGTTATCATCTTCTGGTTCTTCCTTCTTGAGCTGAATCACTGCTTCATCCACTAAAATTGAAGTGACGCCAGAAAAATAAACTTAAACTCATGAGTGTTTCTTGACGAATGAAAACAAACTCCATACGCACAGTTCATTTCTCTTCCTTTCGCTTTGAACACAATTCTCTTCTCTAGGTTTTCTGCAGATGTGTATGAGATCGTGATGTTTGATATTTTTGTACTGCGTCTATGTGTATGAGATCATGATAAAACCTGTTTCGTGTTTCTGCACTGTGTGTGTGTGTGTGAGATCATGATTCTGATGTTCAGTAGTTTTGAGCCGTGATTTTAAACGGAATGACGATTGCGATCTACTTCGAGACGCTTATTTTGTCCGTCCTCGGTAACGGCTATTCGGCGTGTAGCGTGACTTCTGATTGAGAAGTTATAAGATGGAGTAAGATTTCGGTTATTCTTCCTCTACTTTTGGTCTTAACAGCACGGTTAGGTTGAATTGAAATAGTCAAAATCAAAATAGGTCGAGGAATATGTCAGAGTGCGGAAACCCCAGTCGCGATGAACCTGGCAAGTTATACTGGAGACAGTTTGAAATGGTAATTACAATAGGTCATGGATTGCCAATCTTAATGCAGTCTGTCTCTGTGTAATTGAATCCAATTGTAATTGCAATCTGATTCGTATAATGAGGTATAATGGTTTTGTATAGTAATTACTATTTACCGCTGCCGATAAATATCTAAAAAGAGATATTTTTATGCATATCGAAAAACCTTACCCCCTAGCAATAATGCAAATTTTAATTAAGATCCCTTCACGTAATTCGAAGACACCAAGCGAGAAGTATCGAGGGAAGGGGAAAAGTGAGGTTTGGAGTGGGAAAATCGAAAGCTCTTAGGCCCATTAGTAATACTGTAAAGTTTCATTAAGGTCGGACCACCCAATTCGAAGCCACCAGGCAAGGGGTATCAAGCGGATGGGAAAAATGAATTTTGTAGTCGGAAAATTGAAAGTTCTTAGCCCCCTTAGTAATAATGTAAAGTTTCATTAAGATCGAACCACCCAATTCAAAGCCATCAGGCGAGGGGTATCGAGGGGATGGGTAAAGTGAGTTTTATAGTAGGAAAATCGAAAGTCCTTAGCCCCCTTGGTAATATTGTAAAGGTTCATTAAGATTGGACCACCCAATTCGAAAATACCAAGCCAGAGGTATCGAGGGGAGGGGAAAACGAATTTTCTCAGAGGTGAGACCTATCTAGATCAATTTCTAGTCCCCGAAAACCCTTAACTCCCAAGTTTCGTGAAAATCGTTAGACGCGTTTTCGAGATCGTTGTGGAAACATTCCTCGTATTATATAAGTAATAATAAAACATACTAATATAGATTGGAATTAATGTGGACAAAGCCTTTTTTCTTCTGGTGGCAGATTTCACCAGGCATTTTTTTTTAAAAGGATGAATACTTCAGAGCCCTAAGACGACGCTAACAAAAAAACAACGAATAAAGAAAAAAGGGCCAAAGAAAATGCTAGTAGAGACATTCATAAATAAATTTCTTCAAAGTACAAAGAATACTCCACAGTCCTAAGAAGAGGCTCACAAAAAATAACGAAAAACGGGCCCAAGAAGAGGCTAGCAGAGACATTCATAAATAAAAGAAGAAAGAATACTGAAAAGGTTTGAAAAAAAAAAAATTTAAACTCAAACAACATTTACCGACATTTGTAAGTAAATATATCAAACACTTGTCAAAAATTTTCTGATACAAATTTTTTATATTTATAAAATTATATTAACTTTATTTTATTTAAATCATAATCATTACTAAAAAAAATTCACTACAAAACTAGACCCTTCAAATGTTCCTTTTTGCTTTATATTGCCATTCAAAACCATTTACGATCTACTTAACGATGAATTACGCTGTGAGTCCGCGTGTGTTAAGGTGAATAAAAACTAAAAATATCTAATACAATGACCACATCAGGTAATTCGGGTTCCAGTATGTTTTTACCATCATAAATTTGGTGCATTTAGATGCGTTAGTTCTTGGTGTACTTACTGGCACATAGATAACAAATTTTCATTCTGCCTCGAAACATTCACACAGATAATAAAAAAGATGACCAGAACATACTTTCAGCAGTTAACGGTTCAAATACCGCCAGATACGAAAAAAATCTATGAATCTCGACCTAGGATTACGACGAGATTTTCAATTTATTTTTATTACTAGGGGGTTACCCGTCCTAAGGCGGGATCCTAAAAATTTCAGTTTACCCTAGTTGATAAAATAGCTCCCGTCAAACGTATATTACGTGAAGGCAACAACCGCAATAGAGTAGGGACCAAAACAGCGTAGAAACAACAGGTCTAAAGCCCTGAGAGCCGGAGCTATAAGGTCTTCGATAGATATAATCCCCACCATAACCTCCACAATTTTGCTGAACATTGCAATCGTGTGTGACTTCTATATAAAAAGTTCGTGAATTTTTATTTACTCCAGTCCTAAAGCGGTGAGAGATATAGCTATTTGGTCTTCGACGGAAATAATCCCCATGAAAACTTCCAAAATTTTGCTCGCTGAACACTGTAATCGCGTGTGACCTCTATATATAAAAAGATCAAAAGTTTTTATTGACTTCAGCGCCAAAGTGGTGAGAGGTAGAACTATTTGATCTTCGAAAAAAAATACACATGAACACCTCCACAACTTTGCTGAACATTGTAATCGTGTGTGACTTCTATATAAAAAGTTCGTAAATTTGTATTGTCTCCAGCGCCAAAGCCGGAGATGGAACTTTTCCGTGTACGTCAGAATGTCCCTCATAAAAATCGTAATAAGATTGGCTCAGGTTAGAATCATGTCCGATGTATATTTCAGATAATAAATGAGGTTTTTGCGAAATGAGCTTTCAAGCCCCCTTTTGTAACCCCTCCGACCCCCAATCTCCCCGGAAACAAAATTTCTCCACATTTCAAGTAATTCTCTAGAACATATCAAAAAGTTTTTTTTTTTGCTCAATGAATTTTCTCTCTGGACAATATAGGACGGACAGGAAGAAGGGATGAAGGAAAGAAGGACTAGCCTTTTATATGATATATATAATTGCGGATCTCAATACAACTATTCTCGGTACAGATTTTCTTACAAAATTTGACCTATCAGTTGAATTTAAAAATAGACGTTTAGTCGACAATAACACAACTGTTCATCAATGCTCTTTCCTATAGCGATGAAATTATATCCCCCAAAATATTTTAGGTTTCGTAGATTTACACTAGTTTACCAACAAGTACCCAGTACTTACATCTGAACCAAATTATTCATCATCACTGAAATACAGTGTCCAACATCATATTATTACTCAGGCACACTTTCCTTTTTCCAGGCTCAGAAATCTAAACCCAGCAAAATTTAAAACCGCAAAATGCGAATTCAAAAAAATGATTAAATTGGATATATGTCGCCAATCTTCCTCTTCCGTGGCTTCTCCACTGCATATGGTACCCAAAAAGGACAGCAACGACTGGCGGCCATGTGGAGACTGCAGGCAGATTAACGCCATAACTATTCCCGATAGATATCCACTTGCATTAATACAAAATTTAAATTTCATAATTCAAAATGTACTACTTTTTCAAAAATTGGTTTGATAGGCTCACCAAATTTCAGTTGCAGAAGTAGATATTTACAAAACAGCCATAACAACAGCTTTCGGGCTTTTCGAATTCCGAAGAATGCCTTTCGCTTTACGGAATGCTGCACAAACCTTTCAGCGGTTCATAAATATTGTAGTAGATGGTCTTGCGTTTCTTTTTGTTTACCTTGATGATATACTAGTATGCAGCGAAAACGAAACCGAGCATTTAGAGCATGTTGACAAATTATTCTCTCGCCTAACCGATTTTGGAATTAATATGAAAACTTCCAAATGCCAATTTAGAGTAACGCAGCTAAATTTTTTAAGCCATACAATTTCCGCGAAAGGGATTTTACCGTCTGAAGATCGTATTTAGGTTGCTAGGGATTTTCCACAACCAAAAACACTAAAACAGCTTCAACGCTTTATAGGCATGATAACTTATTATCACCGATTTATCCATAACTTAGCTGTGGACTTAATTCCTTTCCACACTCTTGTTGCTCAGTTGAATTCATCAAAAGCGAAGGAAATTCCTAATTGGACAGATGAATATGAACAAAATTCTGTTTCTATTACAAACAAATTAGCAAATGCAACACTCTTGGCACATCAAACCAATGAGGGTTTCCTTACCATTACTGTAGATGCTTCAACAGTAGCTTTAGGAGCTACTCTGGAGCAACATGCAGACGACTCTTGGGAACCTTTAGCTCATTACTCAAAAAAAATTTCAAATACTGGATCGTGTTATTCAGCCTTCAATAGGGAACTTCTCGAATGCAGGAATAAAACACTTCAGACACTTCATGGAAGGTCGAGCATTCATAATTTTCACAGACCATAAACCTTTAATAACGGCGTTAGTCTCAAAAACTGAAAAAAGCCCACGTCAGACGCGTCAAATGGAACATTTCGCACAATTTTGTACAGATATCCGCCATCTAAAAGGAAAAAATAATTTTTTGGCCGACACGCTTTCCCGTTTAGATGACATTTTAACACAACTTTGATATCAAATCATGCAGCGCAGCGCAACAAAAAGATACAGAACTCCACACTTTAATAACCAACAAATCACAACAAAGTACCATATCAATTCAGGAAGTAAAGATTCCTTTTCCAACTTTCAAATTATTGTGTCAAGTTTCCGCTTCAATTCAAAGGCGCTTTGTACCAAAAATTTGTAGAAAATCAATTTCCGATAAACTACATAACCTATCTAATCCTGGTATTCGAACTACAAGAAAAATCATAACATTAAAATATTTTTGGCCACGCATGAACACAGAAATCGTAATTTGGGCCAAAAACCGCATAACTTGTCAACAATCTAAAGTACACAAACACAACCAAATTAATCCAAATTACTTTGAAGTACTTAAAGGGCGTTTCAAACACATTGATCTAGATTTGGCAGGACCTCTACCGTTTTCAGGTGGGTGTAATTACGTTTTATCTTTAATTGATCGCTTTACCAGATGGCCTGAAGCATTTCCCATCCCAGATTTTTTAGCATATACCATCGCAAGCACATTCTTTACGCAATACATCTCAAGATTTGGTGTACCACATACCATTACTACAGACCAAGGATCTCAATTCGAATCTCGACCATTTCTGGAACTAATTCGTTTTCTCGGAGCACACAAAATACATACTGTCACATATCACCCTCAAAGCAACGGTATGGTATAAAGACTCCATAGAACGATTAAGGCCTCACTAATGGCTCGAGACAACTGAATTGCCTGGAAAACAGAATTACCTATTATTGTACTAGGAATGCAAAGCTCATTCAAACCTCATGCAGAATTAGTTTATGGCCAAAACATCCGTCTTCCATGTGAATATTTTACTTCATCTAATTCAAACTTAGATAACCCTCAAATGGGTACACAGTTAAGAAATATTTTTAAAGATTTGAAACCTACTGAGACTACATGTCATTCTAGCAATAAAGATTTCATTCATCCACCTCAAGATATTTGCAGCCATGTTTTTGTTCGATGTGATACATTGCGACCGGGATTAACTCCACCATATGATGGGCCATTTAAAGTGATCAAACGAACCGGTGATCACGTATATATTGAAAAATCAGGAAAAATCCCTCTTGTGCAGAACAAAACCGGCTCACATATTATACATGGCTGCACAATTACCAAAATTTTAAAAAAAAGTAGTACCTTTTGCAATAAATTAAAGTAACGTTTCCACTGGAAGTGGAGTATTGTGGTGAACCACCCTTTAAATTTATACTTAGTTTTAATTTTAGTTGTTACTGTATTATTAAAATAAAATAAATTTTTTGGATCTAAGTAGAATTAAGAAATTATTTTTTCATTAACATAAAATGTAAGTTTTTATGTTCAGTTAAAAATATTCATCAAACCGAGAGGTTCTTTAAATAAAATAAATCATTTTCTTTTTATGTGGAGAGTATTATTTATTAATTGCCCCACAGGCCCTGTTAAAAAAGCAGTCCTGGTGTGGGCAGATCCTGTTTTAAAAGCAGTCTTGGTGGTGATAAAGGGCAGTACAAGTTCTGTGGTATATTTCACTCAGCAGTCAACTTAACAAGTCAAACTAACAGCATCAACCTGCTGGCAAGCCGAGGATTAGAATTAACAAATACATAAATTATATAAATACAATGTTTTATATTACATTTAATATAATAAACATATATTATAAAGCATAAAGATAACAAACTGGCGACGAGGATCAACAAAAGAATCAAGGAAAAGTTTTAAAAGCAAAAGCAAAAAAACAAAAAAACAGGAAAAATTTGGCTTGAAGTAATTACATATATACTGTCCTTACGTACAGTTACATTACATTAACATACATTACATTTACGGAAGAAAGTTACATCAAATAAAACTTCATAAAGAGAAACATAAGAATTTAAAATTTTTTTTTTACGTACAATAAAACTAGTGATTGCATTTTACAACCTAGTTCGCCGACAAATTTCAACCACATTTTTTTAAAATTTATATAAATTTTTGTTTGGAAATCAGGTATATATATTTATACATATGTATTAGTGAAAAACATTTCTAAAATCTGTACCTTCATACATACGTATTACGTAGTAGTAGTAATTAAAATGACTGATGCAACTACAATCAAACAGCAACTTACAGCAGCGTTGGCAAATTTACCAACAAGGTTACAGAACTCTTCATCACAAAGTATACAGTTACAACCATTTGATAAAGCTAATGAAAATTTTGATACGTACATTCAAAGAATAGAAAATTACATGGAATTGAAAGGGCTATCGGACAACACTACAAAAGGAGATAAAAAATGCGTTCAAATTCTAATCAATTGCCTCGGACGTAAATTATATTATACTCTGACATGTCTTACAGCACCTGATGCTCCAAAATCAAAAGCATAAAAGGATCTAATTAAATCTTTACGAGATCATCTTTGTCCCCAACCAAGTGAAATCGCGGAACAGCACAAATTTTCTATGAGTATTCAACATGAAGGTGAATCAATTGCGAATTTCCAGGCTGAATTGAAGAAAATGTCCACAAATTGTAATTTTGTTAGCGGAAATTGTAATAAACAGACAAACAATACACATTTACGTTCACAATTTGTAAGGGGAATCCGAGATAATGACGTTCGCGAAAGGCTACTCCAACAAGACTCTACCAAATCTTTCGATGCTGCAGTCAAATTAGCGCTGGCATTTGAATCATCTAACGGTGAAAGTAGAGAAATGCGTACCGATTACAAACCAAAATTTTGAGTATTCAAAATGACAGAACCAAAAAATTCCGCACAAAGTAAGGAAAGAAAATTACAATTTTTCCTTACAAAGAATGAAATAACTATGAATCAAATACATTCTATTTTACATCATGCTTCCTATAAGATAATTGTAGTAAGCGGGGGCGTTAATAGTCTTATAATGCTCTTATTGATTTTGGACTAAAGAAAGAATGAAACAAAAAAAGTAATCGAAATTTTTATAACTCAATATTTGTAAACAAAAACTACGAGTTTTCTTATAAATACTTTTTCAGGTATTGGTGCTGTTATGTAAAACTTCTTCGAAGGATCTCAGCTTTTGTGGCTCTCTTCGGGCATTATTATTGTAAATATCTAGATTTCGCACTTATTGGAAGCATTGACTCGTTGCTGGTTTGGTCATGAATCTTCGGTGGTTTGAAGGCGTTTGTTATTATGAAAAATAAATAAAACAAATAACTTCCATAATCTGATGAAAGTTTCCTCTTTATTTCACGTGATTTTTTCCCGTTTTCTTGTTCTTTGATACAACTCTTTATAACCCTAATTTAATAATTTAACACAAATTTTAAAAATCTACTTTATTCAAACTTAGAACTGAAATCTTCTTTTGATTTCAATATTTTAAAACAAACTTTAAAAATTTTCTTTATTCAAACTTAGAAACAAAATCTACTTTTGATTTCAATATTTTAACACAAACTTTAAATATCTTCTTTATTCAAATTTAAAAACAAAACCTTCTTTTGGTTTCAATATTTTTACACATACTTTGAATACCTTCTTTATTGAAATTTAATAACAAAATCCCCTTTTGATTTTCAATGCTTTAACACAAACTGTAAATATCTACTTTATTCAAATTCAAAAACAAAATCTTCTTTTGATTTCAATATTTTAACAGAAACTTTAAATATCTTCTTTATTCAAATTTAAAAACAAAATCTTCTTTTGGTTTCAATATTTTAACACAAACTTTAAACATCTGCTTTATTCAAATTTAAAAACAAAATATTCCTTTGATTTCAATATTTTAACACAAATTTTAAATATCTACTTTATTCAAATTTAAAAACATAATCTTCTTTTGATTTCAATATTTTAACACGAACTTTATTTTTTGAAAATGAACTATAATTCTTGAATCGCTTTCTCTACTCGCGAATAATAATAACTGCTTTATTTTTCGACTTTTAAAACTTAACGATTACTTTTAAAAGAAACTTAGCGACTTTAATGTAAGTCGTCCGCGTTTATCCGATAATTTGGAACTAACTTTAGGAAATTTTACTATTGTCTTTTATAGGCGGAAAGTTCCAACCTTTGCACCCATTGTTCTAGATTAAGACTTTTCAAGAAACTTTGCACTATTGTGCAATTTCCTGATTTACCAAT
The DNA here is from genome assembly GCA_963422695.1 of Xylophagus ater. Taxonomy (NCBI): domain Eukaryota; kingdom Metazoa; phylum Arthropoda; class Insecta; order Diptera; family Xylophagidae; genus Xylophagus; species Xylophagus ater. Next base: position 326,060 of record CAUJSI010000001.1, read on the forward strand.
TTGAATATTTGAGTTTCGCTATTTCTTAATTAACTGCTATTTCGAAATTCAAATATTTCTTTTGTCGATGGTGAATTTTTCAAATCACAACTTTTGCCCATAAAAATAAAGTGTCTGAAATTATTTTGGGTTTGGATTTATACTTGAAATAAGTCCGGAACATGTTGAAACGGTTCTGATGTTTCGGATTTATTTCGTGTATCCAGAACTTTCAATTTACACTGATCACTTTATTGGAGGGGAATCTGTTAAGTTTTATTACTTAACATTCCTTCCCCCTACAACAACAAAATTGTATTTGCCCTTAAACAACAACAAGTTATTTTTGTTAAAAGGCAGATACAATTTTGTATACGTTTACATAAAGAAATAAAACTTTAAAAATTAACTTAATCGATATGTTATCAAACATTTGTAAAATAGTTAATAAACAATAAATATATTAATTCTATTTTTGTTTGTTTCAACTATGAAATTAATTTTTCATCATTTAAATAAGATTCGATTTGTTTCTAATTCAATTTTCGACTGGTTGTTGCATTTAGAGGGTTTCATATTTTCAATATTTTGATAGACCTTTATTAAAAAAAAAAAAAAATTAAAACGAAATAATTTTGCTATAAAAATTTATAAATGCCTTTTTATAACTTGGATACATGCATTAATGGTATTTGTTAAAAAAAGTTAGTCACATTTTTAGAGACTGATAATTTTGTTTTCAAAATATAGTATTTAGAAGAGAATTGGTTTTATTTATATTTTTATTAAAAATTCTGCTATTTTTGAAACACTAAGCGAATGGCATATATTTATTTAAAATTATTTCTTTGGATTTACTTTAATTGTTTTATATATGATTAAAATTTAAGTTGCGCGTTTGTTTACGTTGTTTTTTTGTTTTGAACAAACAGCGCGCGGATGCGGCGCGGGCTGTTTGCGCGTTTTGTGGAAACAGAGCGCAGTTGCGGCGCGTTCTGTTCGCGCCGCTCGTTTCCACAAAAAAACTTTGTCGCGTACAGTTCGCGGCTACCTCACGCACATGAACGTTTGGTGGAAACGGGTGAAGTTTCTGCTTCATGTTGAAACAACATGTAAGCGTGTTCGTCGATGATTTTCGCAATTCAAAGATAGTGTGATGGGATAGAAATTTTATTTGAAGGTATGAACGGTGGTTTTTTAATTAAAAAAATTTTAGAGAGAAAATTTTTATCATTTGTTATTATTATGTCAGAAATACTTTATTATTTAAAATAAAGGATTTTAAATTTTCATTAAATTAATTATTATCGTACCGAAAAATATGTGGAAAAAACTATGAAATTTCTATTTTGGAAATATTGTTTACCTGGAATATCGGTTTGAAAAATTATTTCCAAAAACGAAAATCAAAACATCTGAATACGTATATGGTATATCGAGAATTTTAGATTTTAGATATTTAGATGTATTCTGAAGAAGAAAAAGTAATTTGCGCCGCTTTGTTGATTATTTTATCTGAACCTAATAAACGAAAGTCACCACGATGTTGAAGATAATTATCATAATTTTGACACATTAGCCTCCGACCACTGCATTTTTTTTTTTTTTTTTTTGAAGAACTAGAACACGAAATTAAATATCACGAACGCTATGGAAACTATACAACTTTGGGTAATTGATGACACGATTATAATAAGGATTGAAAACTACACTTGTTAATCAAAAGACAGAAAAAATAAATAAATATAAGTATCCCTTTCGATAATTTCCATATGAACACCATATAATTAGCTGCCAGTTGCAATTACTAAAAACCCAATCCCATTATATCAAGCAAATGTAAAAGATTTTGTCTGGACATTTTTTTTGCAGGCACTATTTTATTACAATGTAATAAATTGCAACCAAATTACATATGAAGAAAAATTGGGTGAAAATATTTCCCAAATCCTAGGAAAAAAACCCACAATAAAATTTATTTCAATACTTTCCTGATTAAAACTGAAAATAAAAAGATTTGCCAGCATTGAAGAAAAAATAATTGTTTTATAATTCTAAAATTGCTAAGAAACATTTCGAAATAAATTGAAAATAGGATCTTTTTTAATACATACTATATTTTCAAATTTGCGGAAATTTCAATGATCCTTAATTTGGTATATGAATTCATAGAAATTCGAATCATAAATTGTGAATATTTGAAATCTACAATTTTAGGAAAAAATGAGAATGAAAATTTTTCTAAATTTTAATTAAACTAATTAATGAACATTTTAAATTCGTATCCAAAAAATAGGTATTATATCAAAGACCATGTACAAAAAAATTCATTATTTCCAAAAAAAATAAAAGTTTGAAACACGAAAAACATGTTTCCTTCCCATCGGTGTTGGGAAGCACAAAAACGCAACAGAAAACACGAGAGCAAACTTCGAAGCAAAAATTTCCGGTTTGCACCAAGCGCGCAGCTTCGCGTACAGTTCGCGAATCTCGTTTTGCTTCCACGCGCAACCTTTTTTCGGTGGGGACGGCGAGGCGAACATTTTCACAGAATTTAATATTTCTGCATAGGAGTATATTATTACGGTGATTTGGAAATTATTGCGTAATATCGATCTTCTAAGCGTAATGTCATCCAGGAGAATAAGAATTATGTTAATGAACAAATAAATTGAACATTAGAGAGAAAGAGACAGAGATGGTTTGAGAGGGTGCCGAGTTAGGGCATAAATAATACAAGAGACCATTCCCATTTATAGGGGCGGGTATGGTCATGGGTACCAAGGTTCTGCTCTTGGTCCAATAAGGGTCAGTTTCGGTGACCAAGAACCTAACGAACCCTTATTCGGTTTTTTCGCGAAGACGAATTTCCTTGCCTGATAGCTCGCGCTATCACGTTATAGTCTAAACGATATTAAAAATCTTTGCACGCATAAAAAAATTATGTGTTAACGCGATGACAGATGATAGTGAGCTACGATTGTGTGTTGTGTGTTGAACACACTGCATATGTAAACCCCTCTGTTACATATTACAACATTATTTGTTAAAATCTCAATCGAATTATTGATATTTGTATTTAAAAAGAAAACAACTATTTTAAAAATAAAAATTTTTATTTTTGTGGACTGTAGTTGTTAACCAATTAATTAATTTCTATGTCCAATCGATATAGACTATGAAAAAAAAATTAACTCTAAAATAACAAAAACTAAATTAATATTTCTCAAAGCCAACTTAAAGTTCAAAAATGAAAATATAAAATAACAAGTGAATTACAAAAAGCAATAAACTGGAATATTATAAACACTCTATGTTAGTACGGAACATTATTAATTCAGGATATTTATAATAAATATTTTTATGACTTTTTTTTAAATTTTTAAATTAAATTTTTATTTCCCCTCTTATTGTTAATATTTTCATGCTAATCAACAGTTAATGACGAATGTATTACACCTGTAACCCAGTGGTTATAGGTGGAAGACATGCTGTGAAGAAATGTATTAATGAGTGTGTTATTTGTGAGAGATATCGAGCTAAGGGATTCAATCAACAAATGGGTAATTTGCCATCATACAGAATACAATGAATACAGGTACAGATTTTAGTGGTCCGTTTCAAGTAAAGGCTTAGAACGGAAGAGCTTCCAAGCAGTTTAAGTGTTACGTGGCAATATTCATATGTATCTCCACGAAAGCAGTACATATCGAACTAGTGTCTGATCTTTCAACAGATATGTTTTTGGCAGCATTTAAACATGGTGATTAATGACCCGTTGCTGACATATGAAGAAATTACCACACTCTTGTGTCAAGTAGGGGTCTGTTTAAATTCCAATCTAATAACGTCTAATACATTTGATTGTGGAGATATAGAACCATTGACTCCTAGTCATTTTTTAACACAAGGACCTATACAAATGTCTCCATCAAAAAAAACAGAAGACAATTTTACCATAGCGACAGATGGAAACTCATACAACAAATTTATAACGCCTTTTGGAAACGATTGTCGGCAGAATACGTCTCTACATTACAAAGGCACAAAAAATGGGCTGAACAAACAAAACATCTCCAAATTAACGATGTAGTTCTTATCAAAGAAGACAACATGCCTCCTTGTTAATGGTTGAGGGGTGAGGTAGTAGCAACTAAACCAGGCCGCGATAATTTGGTTCGCGTTGTAATACTAAAAACAAAAAAGGGATTGATAGACCGATCCATCAGAAATTAGTTATAATAATAGTTGTAGTTCTAATTCAAACAACAATTATAATTTCAAATATTGAAATTTTATTAGCTCATATTTGTTGAAATTATGCTTCTCAAGGCTAGCGGGATATTACAACTTAACCGTAAAACCATATTTCTTCGTTTCTACTTATAAGATTTCAATTTCAAATTAATTATTCCACATAGTTTTATATTTTTTTTAAATGCAAGTTGGCCTTTTATGATAACTAAAATTTTCAAGGAAAGAAAAACGACACAGTCCACTAAACTCAACCTAGAAGATAACTGCTCATACAACATTGAAAATTTTCCCGTAATTTAACTTAATTAAAATAAAAATTTTAACAATAAAATATTTGTTAAATTGTTTTTGAAAAGGATTTCATTTTTTGCATAAAATCGTAACAACCATCAACAATTATATTTCACTATATGGCGATGAAAGTAACATGTTACTCAATTCGGGGTGGTAGCGATCAGCTCCAATTAAAATTCCTTTAAACATGCTCTTAGGATTCGCCGAAGACTATCAGAAAATGATCCTAAATGTAAAGCATGAACTTATTTTAGTCCGTGTTAGATACAATAGTAATGTCCTCATGTCACGCTCGGATACTCTGACTTTTAAAACTTTTAAGTAAAAATGTATAATACCTCATATAACTCTTGCTGGTGAAGAAAAACTCGATTTATTCAAACTAATTGATAACAACCAGCCCATCGAAATGAGTTTACACAGGTGGTATATGTATGAGTATCCCGTATTACCAGAAACTACAGTTAAAACACCAAACCAACTAGAGAAAGCGGGATACGTTATATTGGCCCACAAACCGACCGAAGAAAACAGGAAGTTAAAAGTGCCATTTTAACCAGGGTAAACTCACCGTTATCAAAGTACATTTAAATTATACATCATTCCCGTATGACGACCTGGATCTTGAATTCGATGAAGATCTCTTCGATCTAGTTTACGATATGTATTGTAAATTGTAATCAGCATATTATATCTCCACACAGCGGACATCTTATTCTGATGAAAGTATCGGATACACTTATGCAAATTTGGGTTAAACGGAAAGCGCGAGACAATCATCCTACTAATTTTGTCGGCTTCTGCATTTCTCATTTCCCCATCTGATTCTTGATCTGCCAGACAATTTCCCCCAAAATCAGAAGAACTTGTTTATCTGATTTATGGCTCTTCATCTGCGTTTGCATATTCTGACAATAAACACACACGATACCGTCCACACTACCAATTTTTCTAAATTGTGTGAGGCTGGGGAGACTGATGTTTTTAGTCGATCAATCCTAGCGAAAATTGCAAAAGTCCACCTCTTTCTAGTTTTCCGATTTTTCCCGTCAGAGTGGGATGTCGGCTGTGTGGAGACTGGCTTTAACGCCACTCTTTCCAAATGAATTTAAAAAGAAAGCTTCACTTATAATTATCGATTGCGCACATCAAAGCGAATCAATCGAATCTGGTCTCGTAGGTGTTTGAGAGGACCTTAAACTGTCTGGAAATATGCCAGCTAAAATTTCTGCATTTTCTTTAGTAATACATGATTAACTTGTCGAACATAGCCCACTAACTAAGGAAGTACGAAAAATTGTTTAAATGTCACCGACAGTAACTCGGTAAATTTCGAAGAGTCAACATGGAACCAGATATACAAAAAACCTTGCACGATATAGAATGGTTTTACAAGATTACGGTAACTTTATACTTGACGAATATAAAGAGAAAATTAATGCACACCATGCCTTCTTGGAAACGTACGTCAAAGTCCAAAAGGAATTAGAAAGCATGGTGAGAACTACGAGAGCTGTTCATGGGCAAATGATTATACAAACTGGGAACGGATACTTGCGGATGCAGTTATGTCTGTATGAACATCTCGGTTGTAAAAAACTTATGTATTTCTATTTAAAATGAAAGAAAAACCAAACCATGTATACAATTTTATTAAAAAAGAAGTCCCAAGCATAATCGCAGTCACATTTGACTAAGACACAAGTTCATGCCCATCCTTCAGTTTCACCAGAACTGAGTAGATCTCCACTACAAGTGGAGAGTTCAAATCAGATATAGTTTCCCCAGCAGTCACAGTAGTCTCTACGCAATTATATTGTTGAGTGCTACCCGTCTGGTTCGAATGTTACAAAATGAAAACACTTTTTATTTATGTGAATTCGGTGTATAAACTTTATTTGCTATTTTTCTGCGTTAACAATTAGTTTTAAAAATATTTGTCTATCAATAATCAATTATTACAAAATTATTTTATCACAGTTTATTCACAATGAAAAAACTATTAAACAGTTGCAGCGATATATAAAAATTCCCACTCTACTGGCGATTCAACAAAATCAAAATATAATTATACTAAACCAATCGACTAGATCTGCTCATCAAGCTCAATAACATTCAGTATTACAGGCTAAATTTTAGCAACAGACTTAGTCGCCGCCGCAGCAGAAGCCTCAACAAAATATATAAGCATTGCAAAGTAGGCATAATATTTTTTACAACAACATCAACAAAAGGAACAAGAACAACCAAATTCCACAAATCCCATCTCACAACACCAACAACAATCACAAATTGCCATTGCTCCTCAGCAACAACGACAGTGTTCTACAGCAACAAACAATTGATGACTTTCAAACGTTAAACAAATTTATTAATCAAATCAACATCGTTCTCACTGGAAGGGGAGTATTGTGAGTTCAATAATTTTTTCGGTTTTTCTTTTTTGTTGTTTGGTTTTTTTTTATTTTCCTGCTGTTTCTTGGTTTAAATCTAAGACCGTTAGTAATCCTGTTTCATTTATTTTAATTTTTAAATGTTTTAGTTTGTAAGGTGTGGATTATTAACTTTTCATTTATTTAGTTGTCGTTTAACTTTCAAAGAATTTAATCCGTTTTAAATTGTTTTGATTTCACGATAGTGTACATAGTTTTTACGATGTATGGTTTTTTTTTCAATACACGAAAATGATTTATGTTGCTTATATTCCATACTTTTTTTTTCGCAAAATGTATGCTCTAAATGGTGACAAACCTGGAATTTAATTGCATCGATACTCTTGTGGCATCAATATTAAAAATTCTTAGCTCTATCTATTTTAACCGCTTTCAGGATTCACCATTCTGCCATTCTTTTTTTTTGGCGCCTCACAAACAAAAGGCTGTCGTAATTACATGATAAAAAAAAGTTTTTCAAATAAAACAATAATGATGCTAAATTGTAGTAATTCTTCTTGGAGCTGATAACCTACTCCTACATATTTGCAGTGCGTAAAGGCAGCGCCTAAAGACACAGAAAATATATACACTAGTATAAATTACATCTAGATGTATTTTTTTTTTTGAGTCCTAAAAAAATGTTTTAAAAACCGATGTGTACTTTTTTAAATATTGGTACTGATCTTTGGTCCTTTTTTTTAACCCTGATTATTTACAGTTATTATTTCATGCTATAAATAATTTTTTTTTCGATGTTTGGGTCGACAACTCCAAAAAAAATGCAGCCTTAAAACATACATACATTTACCCACGAAAAAACTGACATCGGAAAATTTACACATTCTAGTATAAATTACATCTATACGCATTTTTTTGAGTCCAAAAATATTCTCAAAAAATTGACATGTATTTTTTTTAAAACATTTGTACTTTGGTCCTTTTTTTTTAAAAACACTGATTATTTTTGTGGAGTACCTTGTTTACCCTTGTTTCAAGCCGTATATAATTTTTTCTAGATGTTTTTGGTCATCAACTAAAAAAAAATGTACCCTTAAAACATACATGCATCTACAGGCGAAAAAGTTGACATGCTAACACTGATTATTTTTTTCTTTGTCTACGCCATAAATATCTATCCACCTTCCAGAATATCTAGGATTCTTCGCCTAAAGATACAGAAAATTAACATATCTGTTGCATAACAAATTACATATATATATATATTTGCATTTTGTTTTTTTTTGGGTCCTAAAAAAAATGTTTTTAAAAAAATCGACATCTGCCTTTTAAACATTTATACTGTTCTTTGGGCAGCTATGATTTTCTTATACTTTACTGATGATCCTACGTAATAAATTACATCCTACATGCATTTTTTTGAGTCCTAAAGAATGTTTTAAAAAAAAAAAGATTGACATGTACTTCAAATTTAGGGAATTCTTTGCAGGGTTAATTTTTTGAAATCCTATAAATTATATCGGTTAACAGTTTTTTTAAATCCCAAGTAGTCGATCAATCGCCGCAAATGATTTTTAAAAAGGCATCGGAAGTATAAATAGGCACGGTATACTCAGATCCTTGTAAGTTTTGTTAAAAAAATAATGGCGGGACAAACAACTGAGGAACAGTACCTACCGAGGTATCTAGATTGTAAAATATGGGACCTCATTAGAACGGCCGTAATAGTTTAAGAAGGGGGAGAGCTAGCAAGGTAATTCTGGGGAGCGAATGCCCTCCTGAGGGGGGAAAATGTTAGCGCGTTTGAGCGCTTCATAGAAATTAGCGATAACGTGTGAGAAGAGGAAGAGAGAAGGGACGAAGGCAGCGAAGATGGCGGAGAGGATGACGACGAGACGAGCGACGATGATGCTAATATGGGGCCTGCTCGTCCCATGATAGTATGGGAGGCGATGCGGGAGTAATTAGTTAATAATTAATAATTAATTGCTCATGTAAAAAAAAACTTATATATATATATATATATACATACATAAACCTTTATCCACCCCCGCGCGACGTACCACATGTGTAATGTTCAAAGCATATAAAACAGGTTTTTTAAAACATCTGCTTCGACTCATATTTCAATCCTTTCACGACGATTTTTTTTTTGACGACATCCATAAATTTAAGATTAATTGTTGCCAAATGGTTAAATTTTGTAAACCTGTCACAAAAAAAAATAGGTCCTAAATACCACGCCCTGACGGTGTACATGTGTCGGCAGCCATGTTTAAAAATAATTGGTCGACAGCCATGTTTAAAAACTCGACATCCCCATTTTAGGGGTGCGGCAACAGCCATTTTTTTCCCCCACCAACCAACCGCTGGGGCAATAATAAATCACGGTGCCGCCAGAGAGGAAGAGACAAATGCCGCATTGTCCCCATTTACCACGCTCCTCTACCAGACAACGTGCCCCGCCACGCCTTTCCATCTCCTACTCCCTCATACTGTCTTCCCATTGGTCCGCCACGCCCCTCAAACCCACGACAATTTACCCCAAGAACGCGCCCCATACAAATCAAATGGAAATCAGTCCCGGAACTTTATTGGCTTCGCCCACGGCTCAATCGCCGGGATACCTACTTCTCACGTTTCTGTCCGGTAAGTTTGCCGCCTAGATCGTGCGATTTACCGACCCTAGATTATTTTTTGTAGGGTTACGTGAAGTCACTCGTCTATGCCGATAAACTAATTTAAATTGAAGCCTTGGAAGACAACATTACTCGTGTTATTAGCTAAATACCAGCCGTAATACTCGAAAAAATGCTTCAAAATTAGACTTCTGGAATGGACCCTTTAAAATGTAGTCGTGGTCAACATTTACATGAAATAATCTTTAAAAAGTAAATGGCAAGAATTGATTTATCGATTTAAATAAAAACTTCATATACTTTTAGCATTTTTCTGTCTTTTTTTTAAAATTAAAAACCAAATGACTAAAAAATCAGCCTATATGTATTAGAAAAGGGTCCTATTTTAAAATTATTTTGATATTTTTCTTAATAAATTTATAAATATAAAACAATTATCTTTTTTCAATTCTGGTAAACCTTTTAATTTTAGGAAGGCTCAATACCTAACATTTTTTCAGTTTTGATCCAGAAAGTATTGAAATAAATTTTATAGCTGGATTTTCCTTGTAACGTGTGATTCAAACCTTAGTTTTTTTCAGTAGGGTTTTTTGACAGATCACGCGTGACTAGTGTCATTCTGATTTGTCATTTTTGTTCAGTATTGTATGGCAATTCATCATGTCAAGACTTACATCTGAGCAACGTTTACAATGGGCGCTTGAACGCATCGAAGAAAATCCGGAATTTTCAAGCCAAATTTTGTTCAGTGATGAGGCTCATTTCTGGCTTAATGGCTAGGTTAATAAGCAAAATTGCCGTATTTGGGATGATGACCATCCACAAGAGTTTCAAGAGCTACCATTACATCCATTGAAAACAACAGTTTGGTGTGGTTTATGGGCCGGGGGCATCATCGGTCCGTATTTCTTCGAAAATGCGGCCGGCGGGCCACGTTACCGTCAATGGTGAGCGCTATCGTGCCACGATAACGGACTTTTTGGTACCTGAAATTGAAGCCCGTGGTCTGCACAATATTTGGTTTCAACATGACGGTACTACGAGCCATACAGCCCGTGTTACAATGGATTTATTGCAAAATCATTTCGGTGAGCAATTAATTTCACGTTTTGGCCCAGTGAATTGGCCACCAAGATCGTGCGATATCACACCTTTGGACTTTTTCTTTGGGGCTATGTAAAGTCAAAAGTCTTTGCCGATAAACCAGTGACAATTCAAGCATTGGAAGCGAACATTACACGTGTCATTCATGAGATTCCGGTTGAAATGCTTGAGAGAGTGATCGAAAATTGGACCGCCACACTGGCCGAGCTGAAACGTAGTGCCGGCCAACATTTGAAGGAAATTATTTTCAAACATTAATTGCCATACTATGTGCTTAAAGTTGATAATAAAGATTAGATATTTGCATTCAATTCTAAGTGTTTTATTTTTATTTCAAAAAAAAAGTACAGAATGAATCACGCTATATTTGGGAGATATTTCTACAAACATTTTCTAGATTCGCACACATTTTTTTTTCATATGCAATTTGCTTGCAATTCCATTCGTGTGTTCCTAACCGGTAATCTCAGAAAGCTCTTGACCAATTGCTTTGAAACTTTTGCAGAATATCCTATGTGATTATGTCCAGGTTTACATATACTATTTATGTACCTATGTCAAACCTGAGACAGGTAAAAATAGATTTCATAAAATTCATCACTAACACAATGCCATAAGCATCTTGAAATTCATAGATTTCAAGCGAGAATATACCAATATATAGCAATATACATCATGCATACGCAAAATAGATATCAGTAGTAATAAATATAGTAATAAATAGTAATAAAGTATGAATGATGTCATCCCCACACAGAATAATAGCGAATATTCTCAGTTTACATTTTGCTTTCAGGGAGTAAGCATCGCAGGCAGTGAACATGCAGTGCCAAAAAGATTTTTTTTTCTTCCGATATTTTCGTTTTTTTAGTGCAATTAAAAAAAAAACTGAATATTTGTGAAAAAGTTTGTGAAAAAACTTTTTTTTTACTTTCTATTTCTACGACTGTTTTTGCAGTGCAAAAAAACGGTGAATTTGGTGACGTTTTTGTTTTTTCGTTACCATTGTTGGAAAAAGACATTATTTCTTCGTTTAACGCATTTTCTTCAATTTTGTTGGCATCGTTGATTGGACAATTCTTTTCATATTCGTTTTCATTAATATTGTTGGAAATTTGGCGCTCAAAGAATTTTCTTTGACAGCAACAACGCTGGTAAGCTCTTATGACCTGAAAAATCATGAGACTCAGTGGCCCTAACACTTTTCATTTGCCTTCGCTTTTTCGTAGCATTGTTGGGAAATATCATTTTTCTTCGTTTTTCATGGCATCGTTGGAAAATAAAATCTGTTCTTCGTTTACCGCTTTTTTTTTTTTTTTTCTTGTTGGCTTTGTTGATTTGAAAATTCCTTTCATTTTTTCGTAATATTAATAACAATAAAGAATATAACACTAATAACAAAAGTTTCATTGATACTAATACCAATAGTAGTATTAAAAAGATTATCAGCCGTTCCACTACTGCTGCCCTTGATACACCTATTCTTCTTCCCATCGTACCCCCTCCAAAATCTATCTTTGCTTCTCGTTTCCTTCAGTCAACAACATCTACGGATATACTAAATTATTTAAAGTCTGTGCTACCTAATGATTTTACGAGCATAAATGTTAGGGCTGTTAAAATTAGTAAACTTAACAGTAATGTCTCATCCTTTAGACTTCTGGTCCCTGATAATGCTTTCTCTCAGGTAATTTAGCCATCCTTTTGGCCCGACAAAACTCTCGTCAAAGAGTTTACTGCTAGAGAACTTTCTAGTCGTCGACCTTTCTCTGCTGGTGCTCAAGTCAATAAAATAATTCAACAAAAAGTCCATTAAATTCAAAAAACTAAAACACTTGTCCCTTTACGACCAAAACGTGAGGGGACTGCGCTCTAAATTGAGTAAAGTTTTTCTAAATGGACAAGCACTTTCTTACGACATTTTCGCATTGACGGAGACGTGGTTAAATCCTAGTTTTAATGAGAACGAGATGTTCACCTCGGATTTTCAAATATTTCGCAGAGATAGGAAAACTGGTGCTGAGCAGCATGGTCGCTTGGGGGTGGTGTGCTTATTGCAGTTGGATCTGTGTTGGACTGTTCGTGTTTTGTCATTCCGAACACCGAACTTTTAGAATTGGTTAGTGTTAAAATCCTTCTACACCATGAAACCATTTATATTTTAAATAGCTATTTGCCACCTTCTTGTTAAATTGAATATTACTAATTCTTGGTCGCTGCTGTTGATTTCATTACTGACTCCATGCGTCCCAATGATACCCTAATCATATTAGGCGATTTCAACCTACCCCAATTGACATGGGCGCAGGCGGATGATGATGTTCACTATACTGCTTCCAATATTTCTTCATTGGGAGAATCGCTTATTATTGCTAGCTTTACAGCATGCGACTTACGGCAGATTAGCGGTATTAAGAATAGTTTGGATAGATTATTGGACTTGGTCTTCTGTTCCAACTCTGGCAACTGCCTGGTCAAATCTGCCGATGCTAGTTTTTTTGTCATTGATCTTTACCATTCGCCATTGGAATTATTATTCGCCTATGACATGACTAACGACAAGGCATGTTGTAATGAAGTCTGTAAGTTTAACTTCCGTAAGGCTGATTTCAACTTACTAAACTCTTTCCTTCATGGCATTGACTTTAATGATATTATTAATGACCATGACATAAATGTTGCCATTTCGAAGTTTTATTCCGCGTATTTGGGTGTTTGGTTTTGTCAGTACACACAAAAAATCATTCTTCATCTCCCCCTTGCTATACCAATAAACTCAGAGGTTTGCGGAATCAGCGTAATAAAGCAATGTTTCTGATCATGGCGAGTATGTATCTTTGCTGAAAGAATTCCAATGTTTACTGGAAATTGAGTATAACTCTTATTTACCAAAATGCATGATACTCTGCTCGTAGATCCGAAACAGTTCTGGAAATTTGTTAATTGCAAACGTAAAACTGATGGATACGCTTCTACCATGAAGTATTTGGATAGCTCGACAAATGACGCCCGAACAATTTCCAATCTGTTCGCCTCATTTTTTGGACAAGCTGTTTCTGGCAGCAATTTTACACCAATTGATGACTACTTTAGTTATTTAGGTGACTACCCGAGTACCACTCTTAATTCAATAAATATTGATGGCGAGACTGTTGTTAATCAGATCCAATTGCTAAAGGATGACTTTACCTCGGGTCCTGATGGTTTGCCTGCTATAGTTTTAAAGAAGTGTTGCCATATTTTGTCGGTGCCGCTTAATAACCTTTTTCAAAAATCATTGACCTCGGGTGTATTTCGAAATGCTTGGAAAGCTTCCTTTATTATCCCGCTTCACAAAAAAGGTTCTAAAGCTGACATTTGTAATTACAGGCCCATAGCTAAATTATCTTGCACGCCTAAACTTTTTGAAAGTATTGTCTATAAATCATTTTACTTTCACTGCAAACCATTTACATCCCCGAAACAGCATGGATTTCTTAAAGCCAAATCAACGACTACTAATCTGACTGAGTTTGTCTCTACCGCCATCAGGTCGATGGAGCGAGGCAAACAATTGGATGTAATTGCTACTGATTTCAGTCAAGCCTTCGTCAAGTTGTCTCACAGCATTATTTTACTAAAATTACGACTTCTTGGTTTTCCTCTCCTTTTTGTAAAGTGGATTAATTCCTACCTTTCTGGTAGACGCTATCGGGTTCTTTTCCGTTCTATCGAGTCTGATCCTTTTATTGCCCATTCTGGAGTCCCTCAAGGTAGTCATTTAGGACCTATCCTATTCATCATCTCTATGAATGATGTTACGGCTATTATCAAGTCTTCGACATGACATGAAAATTTCCAAAGTAATCTCCTCTTTACGGGATTGTCACTTGCTTCAGGCTGACCTTGAGAAATTTACTCTTGGGTGTACTAATAATGACTTGTCACTTAATATTAACAAGTGTGAAAAAATAGCATTTACGCGTAAACGTAGCAAAATCTTATTTGATTACACTTTATTGGGAAACTCTATTTCGAGAGTTGATTTTATTACAGATTTAGGTGTCATATGTGATAGCGAGCTTAATTTTCGTTGTCATATTGATACAATTATCAACAAAGCTTCTTCAATGCTGGGCTTTATAAAACGATGGTCTAAAGAGTTCTCTGACCCATATATTACTAAATCTCTATACATTACCTTCGTAATACCGGTGCTTGAATACGCCAGTCGGGTTTGGTCCCCGTACCATAAAATACACATCGAGAGAATTGAAGCAATTCAGCGTAGATTTGTTCGTTTTGCTCTTAGAGGTCTTCCTTGGAGCAATGTTATCAGTCTCCCTCCTTATCGTGATCGTTTAAAGCTGATTAATCTTCAGACCTTGCAGAAACGGCGCGAAGTAGCTGACATTGTCTCCATTCATCAAATTCTTGTTGGTGCCATTGAGTCTTCAAGCCTTCTCGAACGCATACAATTTAAAGTGAACGCGCATTCACTAAGAAGTGTAAGCCTATTCATGATCGGCTGTCATCGTACTGACTATGGAAGGTTTGAACCAGTTGCTAGAATGTTACAGAGTGTAAACAATAACTCTGCACACTTGACTTCTCGCTAAGTAAGGAGAAACTGAAGAGTCTGTTGGTCTCTGACTCTGCTGTATTATCGGATATGTAATCTCTCCGGCTCACCTTTTTGTGTTCTATTGGTTGTTGTCCACATTTTTATTTTTTTTTATTTATTTTATTTACAATCTATCCTAAGTGGATAATAAGCAAATTTGTTAAGAAAGCAATATAACATAATTGTTGAACTCCAGTCAGAACAACAATATTTAAAGATTTTATCTTTGATTTTTTTTTTTTTTTTTATTATTATTTTCTAAAAGGTAAATCTAGTATATGGTATCTCTTCAGTCTTCTTGTTTCATCTGTCTCGTCCAATAGGGAAATCGCCAAAGGATTGATGTGGTTACTTAGTCTTTCTAAGTACTTGGCACTAAATCGATTTATTTCTTCTTTAACTGTGGGAATATTTAGATCTTCTATGATAGTTTTGTTGGATACAAACCAGGGAGCATTTACAATACTTCTTAAAGTTTTCGGTTGGTATCTTTGTAGTATCTCTATGTTTGAATTACTTGCGGTTCCCCACAGTTGTATGCCATACGTCCACACTGGCTTAAGTATACTTTTATAGATGGTAATCTTATTTTCGAGGGAGAGTTGCGATCTGGAGCCGAGTGGCCAATAGAGACGTTTTGTTTTAATATTCAGTTGTAGCTGCTTAGCTTTGATATAATTTTTCCAAGTCAATCTCTTGTCAATATGTAGACCCAGGTATTTAACACTGTCATTTTGAGGAATTGTGCTGTTGTTTAATAGGACGATCGGGCATTTTTCACGCCGCAGAGTGAAAGTGACATGTACTGATTTTTCAGTGTTAACTTTAATATTCCATTTGTTCAACCATTTTTCTATTTCAGAGTGTTCAATTTGAATAAAATTTGATGCCTCAGAAGGATTCTCGCTGGAAACTAAGATCGCTGTATCATCAGCGTATGTTGCAACAATCACTTTATCAGTAATAGGCATATCTGACGTAAAGATTCTGTAAAGAATCGAGGCCAATACACTGCCCTGTGGAACGCCAGCTTCGATCTCATAGATTTGAGATGTTTCTTCGTTGATTTTAACATAGAAATGTCTATTACTTAAGTATGATTTTAACAGTAGATACATTGGTGTTGGGAGTAATTTTTTTAGTTTGAAAAGTAACCCAGTATGCCATACTTTGTCAAAAGCTTGTTGGACATCTAAGAAGACTCCGGAACAGTATTTCTTGTTTTCCAACCTATCCCTTATGAAAGCAATGATACGATGGCATTGTTCAGCTGTGCCATGTTTATATCTGAAGCCAAATTGATTCTCAGGTATGATGTTATTTTTGTCCAATATTGGTATCAATCGTCTCAATAATATTCTTTCGAATATTTTGGAGAAAGTTATCAGCAAACTGATGGGTTTGTATGAAGTGACTTCGTTCTCTGGTTTATTGGGTTTAGGCACCATTATTATCTCCGCACACTTCCATTGTGATGGAAAGTGGTTCAGTCTCAGGATAGAGTTGTATATTAGGGTTAGAAGTAGAATACCCCTATTTGGCAATGATTGGATTTCCGTACTATTAATACAATCGTATCCAGGAGATTTGTTGCGGTTTAAATTTTTCACTTCATCTTTTACTTCCTGGGGGGCGATGTGTTTGATAGGCCAGTCCATTTGACAAGGGCTTTCTAGATACTCAAGAATTTCGTCAACAACTGAAGTGTCTCTAAGTGTATAAGGTTGGAAGGTTTTTTGTAGATGTAGCGCAAACGCTTCAGCTTTTGTTTTGTCGGTTTTGCACCAAGATCCGTTCATATCTTTAACAGGTACATTTCTTTTTGTTGGGCTTTTTAAATACCTTGTTGCTCGCCAAAAGCAGAATTCATCATTATTAGATTCATTTAGATTTTTTAGGAAATTGTTGAGTTGTTCCTTTTTTAGTTCAAAAAGTCTTGTTTTAAGCTCTTTAACTGCTTTATTGAACTTGTTTTTATCATTAGGATGTCTACTGATCTGCCATACTTTTCTTAACTTTCTCTTATTTTTTATCATTTGTCAAATTTCTGTTGTAAATACTGTATTGTTGTTATTGTTATGGAGATGGCTCTCTGGTGCAGAAAGAAACCCAGCTTCGTGTATTAGATTGCTGAAAGATTCAGCGACATCGTCCACTTCATCTGCAGTTTTTATGGACACGTTTAAGTTTACATTTCTTTCAATCCATAAACCAAATGATTTAAAATCAGTCCTTGAGTTAGTGATTTTGTATTTTTGAGAAATTGTATGTAAGTATGTATTGAAGCTAACCAGGATTGGTGTGTGGTCAGAACTCAGTTCATCGCTGTGTTTAATATGAAGAAATTGGCTATTAATGCCAGAGTATATTACGAAGTCCAATAAGTCAGGTATTTTTCTAGGGTCAGTTGGCCAGTATGTTGGTCTACCTGTAGATAAAATTGAATATTTATTGTTTGAGATGCAATTGTAGAGTTGCCTTCCCTTTGGGTTGGTGAGCCTAGACCCCCACCAGGGATGTTGAGCGTTAAAGTCTCCGCCAACAATAAATCTCGGTCCCAATCGGCTAAAAAAGTTTTGGTATTCCTGGCATTTGACCGAAAATCTAGGAGGAAAGTATATAGCACAAACAGATATTTCACTGTCAACACATTTAATTTTGATACATGCTGCTTGAATATATGGTTCTCTAAGTTCATCTATTATTTCATATTTAATAGATGATTTTATTAGTATTGCTGCTCCCGCATGTGCTCTGTCATCAGGGTGATTTGCATTTATTATATTATATCCTTTTATTTTGAAAAAAGTTTTGCTAGTGAAGTGTGTTTCTGACACTAGAAGAATATCAATGAAATTTAGCTTAAGAAATAGTTCTATTTCTTGTGTGTGGTTAGAAAGCCCATTGGCATTCCATATTGCTATTTTTATATCTAGTTGCATAATTTTGATATTAGAAGTGACATCATATTTAGTAATGTATTAGTAAGTTCAAGTTGTTTTGTTAATAATATTTCAATTTTATTAAAAGCATTGTCATTTGTGCTGGTGTCTCCCGTTCTTAGAGCATCAGAATAAGATTTCTTGTTTTGATTACTATTGTTTTGATTAATATTGTTTTCATTTTTTAGTGTAGGATATTCATCTTTATTGTGTGTGTAATCTGTATTTCTGTGTTTATGAACAGCGTTTCCATTTTTTTGAATTTTTCCATTTAGTAATTGTTGGTAAATGCGACATCCTTTGTAACTAGCAGCATGACTTTCGAAACAGTTCACACATCGAGCTGGGGTATCTTTGTTTTTTGAACAATCCATTGTTAAATGTTCTAGTCCACATTTTACACATTTTGCTGGTTTTTTGCAATAAGTTTTTGTGTGTCCAAATTGCTGACATCGGTGACATTGAACGATGTCAACGGTTTTTCTTGGTGGTTCAATGTTGATTATTGCATTATTTAGATGCTTTAATTTGTAAATATTTTTGTTATTTACATTTGGTTCAAGGTCAATATAAAACATCGGGAGAGGTTGTTCTGTGATTCTACTGCGTATGTTAACTACATTTCTAATCTTATACCCCAGGCTTTCAATGCTAGTTTTGATATCTTTAGTTGGTGTGGAATAGTGAAGATTTTTAATTAATACACGGTAAGCTCTTTCTTGTTTAATTTGATAAGTATGGAAGCTTAATTTTCTATCATTTAGGTATGATACTATAGCTCTATATGATTCTATACTTTTAGTCATGATACGAATTTGACCATCTCTCATTGTTTTATAACTGTATTCTCTATGAGAGATTATTTTTGATAAGCTAGTATTCATTGCGCTAATATTGGTTACAGATGGAATGAATATTGGTGGAGTTTTAGGTAGATTATTTTCAGTGCTTTCTTTTTCACTTGTTTTATTTACATCATCATCTTTATTTAGTACTGAAAATCTGTTTGGGTTTATATTTACCGTTTGTGCTTGTTTAGAAGTACTTGCACAGTTGTTACCGTTTTCTGTATATATACCGTAGGCAGCATTTCGTCGTTTATGTTGAGACATTTCCGTTGATTCATTTAGATGACGCTTTTGTAACCTAGAAGGGTTGACCACTTGCCAGCCAACTGGGTTCTCATCGTCACTTTTACTGTCCATGATTAGAAAAACGGTTTTCCAATAACAGCTTAAGCAATGAATATTGTTTTGTTTGTTTTATTTTATTTATTATTTTATATAATGAAATAATTATAAAATTATATATGTATGTATGTATATATATATATACAATATTGTATTAGCACTATACGGAGCAAAACCTATTTAAAAACTATTTAACGTGCGTAGGCGATCGCAGTCAATTCGAGACTTGTTGTCCACATGAATTTTTTTTTTTTGGAGGGTGTGACTAATATAATAATTAATTAGTTATATGTATTATTTTATTTTGTGTCGGTGAATGGGTTGTGGGTTGAAGGTGGCGGTCGGTGATGGTATTTTTTTTTCCCCTTTCCATTATTTTACCTCTCTGCCGCACTAATTATTCCTCAAGCCCCTCCTCCCTTCCCGACACTAATGATGAGATGATAGTGTATACATTCGATTTATCGTTTATTCGATATTATTATGAATGATATTGCTGGCTGGTAATAAGCAAACTGAAGTGTCAAAAAAGTTATATGTTTTAAATGGTTATTTCATTTGATATAATTAATTTCAGAAACTTATTGAAAAGGATGGAATTTATTTTCGAAAATAAAATTAATTTACACTATACTTGGTTACGCTATTGTGTTCACATAAAATTTGAATACGATTTTTGACGTTCGAATACGTTGGTTTTCGCGATGGTTTTCGCGCCATTCCGCTATAAGCATAAAACTTTTCATTTCCTTTGTTTCTCTTTGATAGCGTCGTTGATAAACAAACGATTTTTCTTCGTTTTTCCTAGCATTGGTGGAAAAAGACATTGTTTCTTCGTCTTTCATAGCATTGTTGGGAAATTTCGTTTACTCTTCGCTTTTTCGTAGCATCTTGGAATCAGTGTCATCTGCTTTGATTCATCTGCTTCGCAGAAGATGAAACTTAGGTCGTCGTCCTCGGATAATGGAAGCAATGCGGCAAATGAAACTGAGGGGGATTAGCGAACTAACAAAACAGACAAAGAATGCCTCAAATACGTGCTGAGGAAGCAGCAGGGCGACGTACAGTCAGAGTTAGGAATGCACCCTTGCGAGCCCGGCGATCGCATTTTGCAGCTTTTCATCTGCTTTGTTCTCAACAGAATGAACGTGACAGGCTGCGAGTGTCTGAAAGACGTCAAAGAGAAGCAGCAAATCAGCAAAAACAACAATGAAGCTGTATGGCGAATTCTTTTATTTCCCATATATGAACGAAGTCCAGCTACGGGTCACTTACCAGTACATCTAGAAAATCGACAACGCGTTTATTTCACAGCTGCAAATGAAATTTTCCGTCGAAAACGCATGGTAAATTCAAACATGAGCATAGATTTCACAGCAGAAATCTAAAACGAAGTGTTGATAATGAATGTAGATTTGTGCTTAGAAATAGCGAACAAAGCTCTCAATCAATTGGAGATGCCATCACCGAATCGATCTGCTGCTGCTTCGTTCGATATAATATTGAGTAGTGAACAAAATTACAACACGGATGATCTTTTGCCGTATGTGCAGTCAAATATTCCTAAGCTAACGTTTGAGTAAAAGGGCATTTACGATCAAATAATGCAAACTGTCAATAACGGAGTTGGAGAAATACTCTTTTTAGATGCGCCAGGAGGAACTGGTAAACCGTTCCTAATTAGATTGATTCTGGCAGCAATGCGATCCCAAAATTACATAACCCTAGCTGTTGCGTCGTCCAGAATAGCTGCGACATTGCTACCAGGTGGAAGAACGGCTCATTCCGCTTTGAAATTGCTATTTAACATGCAATTCATTGAAACTCCCATGTGCAACATTTCCAAAGCTTTCGGCATGGGAAAAGTATTTTAGAAATGAAAACCTATTATTTGGAATGTATGCACAAAGGCGCAAAAAAATCGCTCGAGGCTTCTGATCGGTCATTGCAAGATTTGCGTGGAAATATCAGACCATTTGCGAACGCATTAATATTGTTTCCAGCAGATTTCAGACAAACACTAACTGTAATTCCTCGATCGACATTTCAATTTAGGAGATTACAATTCAGTAGTATAGCAAAGACAGTTCTAGCGCAAAATCGCGTGTATTTACTTATGGAGGTTCATTTTGCATTTATTTCCGGCTTTGTTGTTGTTGTTGTTAGTATGCGATAAGAATAGAATGTTGTGGTTGAATTGTAAAATCGGCGTATAGCCGATTTTTGATGTCCTATGTAAAATCGGCGTATAGCCGATTTTGAAATGGAATTGTTCTAGAAGGTTCTGGAAAGTTCTGGAAATTTATGTATGTAGGATACAATTCGGTTGGCAACAACTGAATGCTGCTGATAAATTAACTAACAGTAACCCGATGATACGGTTAAAAACCAAAATTACTAACGATGAACATGGGATAGTCAGTCGTCAGCAGTTATCCGACCCATGCAGTAGCCAGCCGTTTACAAAAATAATTAATGATCCAAAAGATTTATTAAATCATAACCAATCTAACTATTCTTTTATATTTTTTTTTTATCAAATTTGATTTGTATAAAATCACTTTTTTTTTATTAAAATTGTTATAATTTTCTAAAAACAGTGACTGTAAATCAGTTAAAACCACATGTATGTACAGTGGTGTTCAATGAAATCCGGACACCTATCATTTTTCGATTTGAAGCGATTTTTTCCAAAGAAGTAGTGATGCTCATTCGGTGAAATAATTTTTTATATTACCTCAGGTAATATTTACTAAAAATATTATATGGTTCAATCAGTATTTTTGGTTTTATTCGAAAATTAAAAAAATTCATAGGAGTTCAGATGATTTTTTGTAAATATTACGTTTATTATGATACAAAAAAAACATGTTATAAATAGATTCAATAAAATTTATCAATTGTATTTTGTACACACTAGTTGGGACCTCCTATTTAAATTTAGTATGACTGCCATTTGCCTTAATAACCGCTGTGCACCTGCGCTTCATGGAATTCACCAAATTTCCAGTGACGTCATCACTAATTTCATCCCAAGCACTTTGAATTTGCCACTTTAAGTCTTGTT
Source organism: Xylophagus ater (assembly GCA_963422695.1). Taxonomy (NCBI): domain Eukaryota; kingdom Metazoa; phylum Arthropoda; class Insecta; order Diptera; family Xylophagidae; genus Xylophagus; species Xylophagus ater. The sequence continues at coordinate 348,528 of CAUJSI010000001.1, forward strand.
GTGTTTGGGGATTACCTTTACGGACTTTTTCTTCATAAAAGCCCAGATATTTTCGATGGGATGAAAATCTGGGCTGTACGGAGGTCATTCCAATGTCTGAATATCGTTTTGGTTTAGGTAGTCTTTTACCTGAAAATGAAAAAAAAACGGAAGCTATTAAATTTTCACGAAATGTTAGGACTGGATTTTCTTGAGAATTGTCCAATAGTTCTAAAAAAATAAATAAATACCTTTCTGAAGTGTGTGCTGGCGTATCATCTTGCGGAAAGATGTACCTTTCAGTTTCAGCAAACAGCTCCAAAACTGACTGTTTCAAATGACTCTCTAGGACATTTAAATACATATCGGCGGTTACTCTTCCATCTATAAACCCCAGACGACCTAAACCACTTGCACTGAAACATCCCTAGACCATTACTCCTTCAGCTTTGTTGGGGATTTCCTGAATGCAGTTATCACTGAGGCGTTCTCCTGGCTTCCTTGGGACGCGTAGCCGCCCATCCCCGACATGCAGCTTAAATTTGCTTTCGTCAGAGAAGACTACTCTATTCCACATCTCTCGGGTCCAACCGGAATGTTCCTGGACCCACCGAAGCCGAGTGATCTTTGATGAAACCTTTAAAGATGGCTTTTGGAGCGAGCAACGTGTACTTAGATTTGCCTCAAGTAACCTCCTCCGCACGGTTACCGCAGAAATTTCAGTTCCACTAGCTAAAGCAAGCTCCGCTTTCAATTTTGTGGAAGGTTCAAAGCGGTCTCGTTTGCAACGAAGGACCAGAAATTGGTCTTCTACTATGGTTGTCTTTCGTTTCCTTCCAGATCCTTTAGAGCGTTCTGTGGTCCCGGTATTTTTAAATTTTTTGATTAAATTAGCAACAGAGGACTTCCCCCGTGATACTCTATCACTAATTTCCCGTACTAACAATCCTTCATGTCATAATGCGATAATAAAACTTTTTTCAGCATCACTTAATTTCGACATTTTTTTCATTTATTTAAAGTTTATGCTTATAACTTGACTTATCGATTGTTACTAAACCATTTTTTGAAATATACACTTACTACATAAATCAAGTAACTAAATACTGAAAAAAAATGGGAGGGGATTTAATTTTGACCTGCACCATGCATTTTTTCCAGGAATTCCGGATTTCATTGAACGCCACTGTACATATATATATAGCCGATTTTTAATGGAACTGTTCTAGAAGGTTTTAGAATGTTATAGAAAATTAAAATACTGTGACGTCATTGGAATTCTACATGACATTTTTGAAGTTTTTGCTGTTGACTTTTAGTGTGAGACAAGAATTGAATGCTGCGGTGTTAGTGTGATGTTATTGGGAGTACATTTTACTGTTAAATGTTATAAATAGGAATATATTTTAAATTTGAATTTAATTCCAATATATTTTCTCTATCGAACCAGTAATTTGTTATTATTATAACTAATGATTGGTGGGCATACAATGTTTTTTGTTGAAACTGCAAGAGATAGGTATAAGTACTGTGTATGCGAAGCACCGTGTGAAAGCTTCAAAATTCCTCGTGTAAGTTTATGTGCTAATATTTTTGAAGCATACATGACTGCAGAAGATGGAAATAGGTGGCTTATACTTGTACTTCATTTGAAGCATGATGATCCAATTCCTTTAGACTTAGGTTTCAATGAATATGTGTTCAAGCCTTGGCTACATGTAAAATTGGAAGCCGTAGGTGGTGACATTACCCTAATTGGAGGCGCTGTAGATGGAATAAGGAGATTGAAATGAACTAATCGTTTTCCTGAAGGCTGCTCGTTCGGCGATGAAGAAGATTGGCATAGAAAAAAATATAATAAAAACAAAAACCAATTTCTAAATATTAAAAGCACAATGAATTTCATAATATTATTAAATAATGAGCCATTTTGCGGTTTTGATATTATGAAATAGATAAGAAATATGAATTTCACAACATTATTAAATAATGATCCTTTTTGCGGTTTTGATATTATGAAATAGATAAGAAATATGAATTTCATAGTTTGATGCGATAGTTTAATACTCATAAGAAATATAAAGAAATAAAGGTATTGTCATTCGGTGATTGTGATTTGTGACGGAAGCGGAATTAAAATAAAATATTAAAATATGAATTATATCATATTTACTATAGCTCTATGTATATTTAATATACATTATGAGCAATACCAATTCCTATAATGGTAGGTGAACAAAATAATGGAAATCTAGAATTCGACTTGAAATTACCTAATAATGATACTGTGCAGAAAGGTTTATCATTTCGGTTACTAACAATCAATGAGGATAAGCCAACTATTAGTGCCACTGATGTGAATCAAACTGTTTCAGATGAAAGCAGTACAATACGGAATGAAATAACTACACTTGGATTGGGAAAAAATATTGTTACTGTAGAAGAAGCTAAATCCTTCAGGCAAGACTTAATAAAAACATAAATTAATTTAAAATCGGCCTATAGCCGATTTTTTGATGCCCTATGGTAGAAATGAGAGAGAAAATTGTGAAAACTAACAATATATCAAGGTTTTTTCTTCATAACTTTGTTTGCCCTTTTCAAAATTTTCTCTCGTTTGTAAGTAACCCAGATCCTGGTAGCATAAGACTAATTTGCAAATTTTATTCAAATCGGGGTATTAGTTCTGAATGTACATCAAAAAAGCTTTCTGAAGAGGCTTATTTCCTCCTACGACTATTTCTTTCTCCACTATCTTTAGACCGATATCACTGAAATTTACAATGGTATCGTCCATTTATGTTGTCAACCAATATAATTAATTTAAACAAAATTGCTTTACCAATTTTCCAGTTAAATCCGAAAAACCATATAAAAAAACGACAAAACTTTCTGGTCACCCTCGATTTTGCTTAATGACTTCCCTACCCTTCTGCCGATTTTGCTGAAATGCAATACCAGATCCACTATAGCAATAACCAAGTAGCATTCTAAATTTCATCAAAATTGGATAACACGTTTTTGAGTTATTTTGTCCACCAACGGACGACAGTACCTTACATGGAGCATTAATATAGGGAATTTTTTTGGACAATTTTGGCTCATTTTCCAAACCCAATTACCCCAATTAGTTCTGCCTGAATTTCACAATTTTTTTCATGAATATTCTACAAAATATCACCTTTTAAGCGCACTATAATAGAATAGGATTAGAACTACTAAAATTATTCGACTCTAAAGCCATCTATTGGAAAAAAACGCCATGAACTTTCTACTTAACGCAATATTTCAAGGTTTTTTCTCCATAACTTCGTTTCCTCTTCTTTAAATAATTCCGGTACCTTATAATCTCTTCTCTGTGCTCATCAAATAATATTTCTGCAAACTCTTGTAAAAATTCCACGATAGAAATCATAAATGACAACGATAATTTGCTTGCCATTATATTGATGATTTGATATTATAGTTGCTTTGTAATACGCCCTTACAGACTGGTACTCATTAATTAACTAATTCTTATTTTATGATATAGGTATATTATATGACTGTGTCATTGTTCAAATTAACATATTCCAAATCTGATTTATAGTTTGGATCATATTGCTTAATGAGTTCTACTTCTCCATTGCTTAAAATTCTTTCACTTTCATATTCATGATATTCATAGCAAGATATTTTTAATGTGCGTTTTTCATAGTTGCTATAGTATGTACATCGAATAGCTAGCTCTTTATTCTCATCAAAATCAAGTCTAAAATGTCTAAAAAAAGGCTCTTTACTCTGAATTATTCCAGCTATTTGGATTTCTTTTTATGCCCCATGGTAGGTACTACCAGAGGGTATATTAGTTTTGTCACTAAGTGTGTAACGCATAGAAATAATCATCGTAGAAAAATTTCAAGGGTATGGTTGTGTAGGGAATCAAAAGTTATATCGATTTATGCATGTCCGTCCGTCCGTCCGTAGACAAGATAATTCAAAAGCGCGTTATCCGATTTTGATGAAATTTATAATATAAGTTGCTAATTCCTTAGCTTGGTTTGGTATTGCATTTGCGAAAAATCGATCCTATGGTTGTCTGTTACTCATTTTATACTCGAATGAGATATATTTTGAAATTAGTTTCTTTTATAAACAATTTTATTTATATCTTAGGAGTACTTTTCTTAAGTGTTATAACAACCATAGTATCTATTTTCTGTCCGCAATTTTCTCCAATTTTGTTTCAAATTGCTGTTTGAATGGATTATATACATCATCCATATGGGTTTGTGTAATCATTAATTGACTTTCAATTTTTTTTTATTTCATTCTCAGTGAAATTACTTGATTTAAGAGCATTATCCTCTATAAATTTAACTATTTCTGATGACTTCTGCATTATACTCTGTGATTTTATATTAACATACTTTTTTCTTACAGCATCATTTTCTTGAGTTGGATCAGCAATGTTTTTAATTTGCTTTAACGCTAAATCATAGTCACCGCTTTGTGTTAATTTAAATCCTTCACCCGGAGGCCCTATAGGGCCAGTAGTACCTCGCGGGCCTCGTTCACCAGAAGGACCATACAACCCTCTCTTAGAAAATCGTCCTACCTTATCAACGCTCATTTTTCGAATAATCAAAAATATAGTGATGACTGCACCTTATAGAATAATTTTAGCTTCCTTTAATTCTTCAACGATTGATATAATTTCATTATTGTAATTGTTATTTCCAGCCTGTTGTGTTGCTATAAGCAGCCGAAGACGGTCAACTAGCTCATTAGGGTCATCCCAGTACACATACTCATTTTTATCTTCAGGTAATTGCAATAATAAGCCTGCACCTTTATAATGTAAACGGTTACTAATTATTTCTTTATATTTGTAACTCCTGTTTCCATTTATTTGATTATTAGGATCATATTGCTGTTTGTGTGCACTAGTATCAAGCGAAATGGATTTGTAGTTGTTCAAATCATCTTTTGTATATAAAGAAGAATTTGGTTCCTTCATAAAAATGAGCTCATACAAGGCTTCAGTTCCTTTATAGCTTTTTGCTTTAATAAATAAATTATCATCGTCAATTGTTATGTCCGAGTTACCAATTTTCCAATTATAACTTTCATTATCATAATAAATTCCATATGTCTGATCAATTTGAGATTTTTCAGTTGTATATTTTTTCAAATATTTAGCAAGTAAAGCACTAATATTTTCTTTATCAATATAATGTTGAAAAATTTTAACACCTTGTGGAGAATCAATAACTCTGTGTGCAGCTTCTTCAGTCACTGGTAAAAAATCAGCTGCCTCAAATGTTTCTTTCTTCAATCCTTTCATCAATTAAGTTTTTACTTCATTCAAATCAGGCGCAATTTGATGTATTGGTTCTACTTTTTTTACAAGCTCTTTCAGAGGCTCAGTAATTGGTTCTCTAATTGCAAATCATTTTCGATCTGCCCTGATTTTAAAGCTCTATATTTTTTTCTAATGATATTACGTGTCTTTATAAAGTTTTTTGTGAACGCCTCATTTTCCGTTGATTTACTGCTTTTAAACCGCCCCATATTTCTCTTTAACAGGTCTTAAACTGGTCTGTTTATGTTCAGGTGAACGCTGTATATGGACTTCTCTTAAAGAAAACATTTATATTTATAGTATTATGAAACTATCAAATCCCTTTCTATATCGCCCTTTATGCAAAATGCTATCTTTGTCAATCACTAAGAATCCATATTCACCTTTCCAGCATTTCACACATGCTTGTCGAAATTCATGAAATTTTAAGTCAGCATTTACATGATCATTATATATATGCCTCAAGTTTAAATCATCCTGTTTAAATATTAACAAAAACTTGGCATTGTCACGTATTAAGTGCTTTGGAACATGTGTATACGTCTGACAAAGATAAAAACAATAAATGCCATTATGACGGCCCATACAAAAATATAATCTTGCATTATTTTGTTTTTCACATGCAACGTCATCGAAAATAAACAGAGTTAGGCTTACCGGTCCTCTGGAGGTATAATTTCACTATTATTTGAGAATGTATAGTACCCTACTACAGATATTGGTGATATTACATATTCCAAATATTTATATTTTGGCTGATGTAATGATTTTGAGTATACCTAAATGTTTTCAAATTTGAGACCATTAGGCTGTTCAAGTAAACTAATCATAACATTTGTTTTTCCACAATTAGAACGCCCTACAATAATACACCTAAGACTGTTAGGTAATAGCCGTCCATGCTTCTTAACCTTATTGATATCCGTTATATCAGCATTCTTAACTAGCAGGGCCTCTTCGTTGCTTAATGAAGCGCATAATCACAACTGCTTATAAATACCTATCTTTATATTATTTTATACATCAGTTCAAAAACTTGATCCACCTGAAGCAAATAAAATGATTGAATATAATAATATAAATCTTAGTCAACGGAAACCATACGAAGGTGAAGGTTTAATAAATTCTTTAATAAATAAGGTTCCCATAGAACTACATTTACCTGGATATCAATATTGTGGGCCTGGAACGAAACTACAGGAAAGACTAGCAAGAGGTGATCCTGGAATAAATTTACTTGATAAGGCTTGTAAAGCCCACGACATTGCTTATTCTGAATATAAAGATACTAGTAATCGTAACATAGCAGATAAGATATTAGCAGAAAAGGTGTGGGAGAGACCTAAATATAAAAATAGTGGGATAAATGAACGGTTAAATGCATTGCTTGTAACAAATTTAGTGAATGCAAAAGTCAAATTCGGTGCGGGGTTGAAAAAGCAGCAAAACAAAAATAAAACAAAAACAAAATCTATAAAAAGGAATTCTAATAAAAATCTAAAATCAAAATATGTATTCAGGTCTGCGGTTCGAAATGCCACAAAAATTCTAAACAAGACGAAACTAGAAAATGTGAAAGATGCTATCAAAGTTGCTCTTGGCGCTGCTGAAAATGTAATTAAAAGAAAAAAGAATGTTAACACACCTCGTGTTATTCCAATACCGAAAGTGGGAGGAGTTTTCCCATTTCTTATCCCACTCTTTGCTGGACTTTCAGCAGTAGGAGCTTTATCATCAGGTGCATCAGGAATAGCTAAAGCTATCAACGCTGTTTCTAGTGCAAAGAAACAACTAAATGAAAGTGAACGACATAATAAAACTATGGAGTCAATTTTGTTAAGTAAAGGAAACGGTTTATATTTGAAGCCATACAAAAAAGGGATGGGCCTTTATTTAAATCCCCAATCAAAAAACTTTTAAAGATGCTACCCAAAAGAGTGTTAAATTGTAACGTGGAAGAATTTGTACATTACTATGATGCCTGAACGGCGTAAGTCCGCGTTTGACTTAGCGTGTTTCACCGATCATATAAGCTGGAAATTAATCCATTTTTAAAATTTCAAGGGATTTCTATCACAGATTTATATGATCTCGAATGGTGAAGAGAAAGAAAATTTTTTTTTTAAAGAGAATGAAAGAGGCGGGGTTTATTATTTCATGAGTAAATGAAATAAACAGAAAACCTGTTATTGCCAAAAAGCAACGTGCTAAAAAGAGATTTTTTTTTGTGTGGGGACGCGTAAGTTTTTTTCAAAACGAAAGTCAGTCTGGTCTGAATCGTGACGGGTTAAAGTTGGTTTTCTTTTAAAGGAGAAAAATAAAAAAAAAATAATAGAATAAAAGTAAATTTTTTTTAATAAACATGTCTGCGGAAAAACTTTCATTGATGACATTGTGATTAAAGGTGTAAAAATTTAATTTTCTATTATAAATCATTAAGGAAATTAATTTAATTAATAATAATGCGCAGACAAAGAATTGCAATTCATCCTCAAGGATAACATTTTTTTTACAGAAAAATCAAGAATTAAGTAATTCTAATATAAATATTAATGTGTATAGCCAAAAAAAAAAAAAGAAAACGAAAAAGTAAAGAAAAACAAAAAAAAAGTTTGTGAAGGTAATGTGTACATCCTCGAAAAGTTACACCCAGCCAACATTTGCTTAAATTTTATGGATTTGAAATATTTTTATATGCATGCATTAAGAAAAACGGGAAAGACGACATTTTTTCTTCATGCTTAATTTTCACCACGTGTGGAAAAATCAGGAAACTTCAAATCATCAGACACCATTTTTTTTTGTTCTTCATGCTTAATTTTCACCACGTGTGGGAAAAAATCAGGAAACTTCAAATCATCAGACACCATTTTTTTTTGTTCTTCATGCTTAATTTTCACCACGTGTGGAAAAATCAGGAAACTTCAAATCAACAGACACCATTTTTTTGTTCTTCATGCTTAATTTTCACTACGTGTGGGAAAAAATCAGGAAATATCAAATCATCAGACACCATTTTTTTTTTGTTCTTCATGCTTAATTTTCACCACGTGTGGAAAAATCAGGAAACTTCAAATCATCAGACACCATTTTTTTGTTCTTGATGCTTAATTTTCACCACGTGTGGGGGAAAATCAGGATCTTCAAATCATCATACGCCGAATTTTTGTACCTAAATTTTTTTTTTTTTTTGAAAAAAAGGAGTAAAAGTTGGAAGAATAATAATTTGGCTAGTGATTGTCCCTTTTTTTATTGTTCGATTTAGTTCTCATTACAGGGCAGGGGGTTCATCAAGGGCCTTTGAAGAAACCAAGTAAGTTTCCTTTAATTAATTTTATTTGTTTGAAATATATATCACTATGCACGTAAAGATGCGTACATCGCAGGTAACAAAAGGTTTAATGTCATGGATATGAAGTTTTATTCTGAAAAAAAAAGAAAAAAGGTATCAAACCATAATTTCTCCAATCGGCAAACAAAGAAAGAGGGAAATCCTCAGGCACGAATAATTAGATTTTCTTCAATAAAGAAAAAAAAACAATTTTTTTTTGTATAAATTTTTTTTGTCCTCTGTCAAATTTTATGAGTCACATTTGAGATTATATTATTATAACGAAATTTCGGCTGTCGAAATTGTTTTATTGCTAAAATGCCAGAATAAACAATTAAAATTCAAATCAGAATATTTTTTTTTTTTTTGCATGTTAAATTTCAGTTTGGCGCAGGAAATGAGTTATGGCTTCAATGTGAAGAAATGGGTGATTTAGAGTAAAAACATTCGTGGAGGGAGAGGGAGGGAGTGAGGTGAGAGGAGACCGAAGAAGGGTATAAAAAGACAAACAAAGGGACGATAACCAATTGAAGGGGCGGTTATCGTCAACGGGGGCCGGCATTCTGCTGTCGGTCCATTCGGGTGGGAAGTGCCCCAAAGTCCGGTTGGCAATAACACCTCTGCCAATCGGCTCCGACATGCCTCGCAAGGCTTTCGCGAACGGTTGGTAAAGTTCCGGTGACCACCAAATTAACGAACACTCCCTTTATTCGGTTTTTTTCTCGCAAAACCAAATTTCCTTGCTTGATAGCTTATGCTATCCTCATAAAGTCTAAACGACATTAACACTTTTTATGCACGCATGAATAACTATGTGTAACGTGATGACAGATGGCGGTGAGCAGCGACCCACCCCACCGGCGAGCTAGTTTGCGCGACTCAGCAAGGCGTGCAGCCTTTCAGTTGCTCACATTTGCTGCACCATCCCATATCTTCTCCTCGCAAGGAAGAAGATATGCTGAAAAGGTCATCTGGGGATTTGCTTTCTTCGATAATACCCCAAAATATGTAAACCCCTTGTTACAAAATGAACTTGATCTATATAAATATGCACAGCATTTACCACATTTTCGAGGAGTATTTCTGCGCGATAATCTACCAAAGAAACCTCATATATTCGGATGTGGTATTGTAAACTTCGATATTTTATCTGGTACAGGTACACACTGGGTAGCATACAATAAAAATAACTCAAATATTGAATATTTCGATAGTTTTAGTAATTTGAAATGACCAGTTGCAATATTGAATTATTTGGGTGATAACATAAAACATAACTACAGTTGTTATCAAACATATGATTCAGTAAATTGTGGGCATTTATGTTTAAATTTTTTGTATAGCTGCTATCAAAAATAACAAAATTATATAATATAAATAATAAAAAAATTACATTTTAAAATTTTGTTTTATATAAAAATTCATGTCACTGAACTTCCATTCATTATCACATATCACTTATACTACTATGATCAAAAGGTAACATCAATTTTTAATTGAAACTTCCCGCGTTAACCGAATCGGACAAATGAATTTTTTTCAAGTTGGTAGGACTGTTAGTGACATCTGTGACAAATTACATGTCAATATCATCATTAGTTTTTAGTTTACGCTTGGTTTTGTGAACAAAGAAAAGTGAATTTGGCGATTTTTACGATGTCGAATTTTGTTGAGCAAAGAAACGCCGCCGCTGAAACGTATCGAATGTTACAAAAGGCCTTCAGTGACGAGAATATGTCACAGAAAAATGTTTACAAGTAGTACAAAGACTTCAAAGAAGGCAGAGAACGTGTTGATGACTTGGAACGCTCTGGACGACCATCGACGTCAATTGATGAGCAACACATCAAGAAAATCAAAGAATTGGGGCTCGAAAATCGTTGATTAATAATTCGAGACCTTGCCCACATGCTTGCAATATCAATTGGATCAGTACAAGCAATTTTGAAGGATCATTTGTGCCTCAGAAGAGTCAAATCACCTTTGGTGCCAAAATTCCTCAATTTCTTCGAAAAGGAGCGTGAGTTTTTCGCCAAAAACTCCACTCATGTCGCTCCACAACCACTGTATTCGCCTGATTTAGCACCGTGTGACTTCTGGCTGTTCGATTTAAGAGATCAAACGTGAATCGCTACGCACATTGAAGGCTATACCTTTGGACGACTTTTTAGCATGCTTCAAAGATTGGAAAAAACGTTGGCATAAGTGTATTGTAGCTGGGAGATTATTTTGAGGGGAACGAAATCGATTTGGAACAATAAATAAAATTTTTTAATTTTACAACAAAATTCACCTTACCGTTTGAACACAGTGGTATGTCATCAGTTTTTATTTACCATATTTTATCACAAACCTTGACATCGAATAAAGTTCTAAAAATAAATAAAAGATTGTGTGCATATTATAATAAAGTGCATTTTGCTATTTGGCGTGATGTCTTTAACAGTAATCATCAGCGGAAATACATCTGTGCTTATGTCAGAATTTTTTCCACCAATCGAATTACATGGTGATTATGTTTGTGGTCTTATTGATTTTCAAACATATAATTCTATACCAAATATTGATACTAGAAATAATTTATTTCATATTGGAGATCAAGCTATTGAAATTCCAGAAGGATCATATGAAATAGATGACATAGCCCAATATTTACAACGGAAAGTGGATTTTCATCCAAAGTAGGACCTGGCTATAAAATCATAGAAGTTCCTAGGAATCTCATCTATTTACTAGTGAATCTTAAACGAATAGGTTCTCTCACGCTTAAGCTTATTGATCTGGACGGTGACTTGATAAATTTTCGAGGGGAAACAATTACCATCAGACTTCATTTAAAACCTCAACATGTTGATATACAGCAACAACGATAAATACCTTGAACCAAAAAGTACTTCAATCAGTCGTCAGACATCTTTAATAGATGCGATATCATGTGAGGGAAAACGATCTCAATCAAAACAATTAAAAGCTACCTTAATGAGTATTAATAAGAAATATTTACAATCGTTACGTTTTCAATTAATACAATGAGTACTATATTAAATATTGAGCAGGGTGTTCATTATAATAATATGTTAGTATAATAAAATATGAATACCACACGTATTCACCCTTTATTAATTCATATCAAAACAGTGATGAAATAAGAATTCCAGTAGAGCATCAGGACTTATATGTTTGCCCAGTGAAAGTTTTCTTTATATTGAAGCAGCGATAACAAAAGATGATGGAACTCCGTCTGTGACAACCAACTTAGTTAACAATGGAATGGCCTTTCTGTTTAATGAAATTCGATATAAGTTAAATGGTGTTGAAATAGATCAAAACAGAAATGTTGGATTCACCTCCACATTAAAGAATTACATATCTATGAATATGAGTGAAAGTAATGCATTATATAATGCATGTTGGTCCCCAATAGCTCCCATTACTCCAATTAGAGGGCGTATTAATTTTTGTATCCCATTAAAAATCTTACTCGGATTTGCTGAGGATTATAAAAAAATTATTGTAAATGCAAAGCATGAATTAATTCTAATGCGCAGTACAACTAATGTGAATGCTTTAGTATCTTCTTCTGATGAGGGTGCAAATATTCAAATCTTCAAACTTCAATGGAAACTCCCACGCGTGGCTGTTTCAGATGAAGAAAAACTTAGATTATTACAGCTGTTTAACATTGGTAGACCAGTAGAAATAAGTTTCCGCAGCTGGGAAATGCATGAGTACCCTGTATTGCCGAAAGCGAATCAGCATATTTGGACAATAAAAACATCTAGTCAACTAGAGAAGCCTCGATATCTCATTTTTGCACCACAAACAAATCGAAGAAATCAATTGGATAAAGATGCAAGTCATTTTGATCATTGTAAGATTGCAGATATAAAAGTTCATTTAAATTCAGATATATTTCCATATGATGACTTAAATATTAAATTTCCTTTTGAGCAATATGCTTTGCTATATGATATGTATATTAAATTTCAAAAATCTTATTATGGCCGTCAATCAGAGCCAATATTATCTAGAGAAAATTTTAAGAATATTGCACCAATCGCAGTCATAGATTGTTCATATCAAAATGAGTTGATAAAATAAGGCCCAGTTGATATACTTGTACGTCTTCAATTCAAAACAGAGGATATTGTGCCAGATGATACATTCGCGTACTGCTTACTTCTCCATAATAGAATAATTGAATACAATCCATTAACTACACAAGCTAGAAAAATTGATTAAATCTGCGCTTTATTTGATATAACATATTAGTTGTGCACAGTTAGCTGTATAGTGAAAATTAAAAATATTTGCTGTCGTGGATATACAAGGTTTTAGAGTAACCAATTTATCGCTAAAGAGGTTGCTATACTACACAATGATAATCAATCGCAACATTTTCTTTTAAAACCTCCATTTGATTTTTGCAAATTATCACCATCACTACAATAGCAAGCAATATGGCTGTATAATAACCATCATGGATTGAAATCGAAAGGAGGTTCCATTTTATTTTCGCACTTAAAGGAATATTTGATAACAGATTTAAAAAATAAAACAGTTTTTCTAAAAGGGATAGAAAAAGTAAAATGGCTAAATGATGTTGTTGGGAATTCTTTTGTCATTTATGACATGGATGACCATGTTTGTCCAAATCTTCAAATGTTAAAAACAAAAGAAATTCACACCCTGCGATGTGAAAATCACAAAGGTTGCTGTGCTTTACAGAATGTTCATTTGCTAATGAATTATATTAAGCAAAATAAATCTGAAAATGTATAATAAATTCAATCCAATTGCTATGTGCCTTGAAATATTTACAAAATTTAAATAAAAATCATATTGCAAATTTTTTCTTTTTACTTATTTAAATAAAGAAATCTGTAACTATATAATAATGATAGTACCGGGAGACCGAGCTTTGCTCGGTAAGGCAAAGTTGAAGTATGCGAAAAATTTAGAAATGTGAAAGTTCTTACATTTCCATATTTTTCAATTTTCGGCAATTTTTCAACAAATTTTCGGCTACCCTTTGACAATTTATTGGTTGCTTTTTGAGATGCTTGAATTCAGCCAAACGGGTTGGTTATAATTGTGCCCCAAAATTTGTGCAAATTGATTTGTGTGTCAGTATGTATTCCGCATAAAAATGTACACCTATAATTTTATATGCATTTTGGTATTGCGCAACAAATTGCACCTAAACAAATCTTTGTCTAAAAATATTGCAAATAAGCAAATCTTTGCCTAAAAAAATTGCGGCCTAAATGACCGCATGAGAAAAATTGATTTTTTTTAAGTTAATTTTTCTCAACTTTCTTTCACTTTTTCTCACGTTTTTCTTATGCTTGAATTCAGTCTAAAAATATTTTTGTTTTAAAAATTGCGCTAAGCTTATTTTAGCTAGAACGGTTATATATTTACCCGGTTTATTTATAGGTTTAGCTATAAATTTTTATCTGGATCTGTTTGTGTAGCCGCATTTTGTTAAAACATCCGGCAAGTGCTTTTGCGTTTTTGTACGGTTTGAGTACATGAATTTATAGGCATAGGATCACCCTCCCCGATAAATTACTAAAAAATCAAGCGTTGTTACAAATTCGGTTAGTGTTAACATCCCTTTTTAGCAGCCACTTTTTTACAAAACTCTATCTAATTTTATAGTTGTTCTAAGTGATAGTATTTATGATATTTTTATTTATCATACTTTTATGTATCAAAGGCTATACAGTTAAGAAAGACAATCAAAATGTAATCAGTGTTTGTTTATATATTACTTGTTGAGATTCGCATGAATAAACTGAAACTATTACTTAAGTTTGAGTTCATTCATCAATTGCAAAGTCTTCCATATGGTCGGGATAGTCCATTAGTGTAGCTGCATTATTTGGTACAGGCGTCGTATTTGGTTTATCCAAGATGTCTTTCCACACGATATTTCGAGCGTGTCGTGGATTTTCCGGTGCTAAGGCGACTTCCAGAGTATTTCGTCCTTTGACCCGGGAAAAAGCGACGTACAGCATGCCAGCATAAAGACCGCTGTAAGAAGGAGAAGACCAACAAATTCAAAGGTTTGGCCTTGGGACTTATGCATCGTCATGGGAAATGCTGGTTTTACAGAAAACTGATGGCTCTGCATGATGCACCCAAGTTGAGATTTGTTCGAATCAAGCGTAATTCTTGGAAGAAGGACTTCACGGCCGGAATATTCGCCAGTGATGATCTTAGCTTTGATGAGGTTATCGCATAACTCGGTCACTATCAGCCTTGTTCAGTTGCACAATCCTTCAGAAACATCTAGATTGCGTAAAAGCATAATAATTCTGTTTTTTTAAGCTTGAGATTGTGAGGCGGCAAATCGGCAATTTCAGTCGAGTTTAGAAATTCCGACGTAAACTGCAACGCTCCGTCATGTTGATCTTTAACAGTGTCAAAGCTTTTGCAGAACTTTTCTTCACCTGGTAGCATTTTAATAATTCGTTCACTTCTTTGTTGAGTGGAGCCAGAGTTGCGCACTTTTTCATATTTTCGTAGTTTCCACTGGCCAGAAATGCTCCAAAAGTTTTCTATAAGGTCCCTGTTTGAGATTATGTTGCTCGGAATCTCTATTTCGCCAAGTTCGTTTGTCGCCAATTCTCCATTTCCGAGTTGCAGCAAATAGTACGTGAATTCTTCTTCTTTTGGGTCGACACGCATATTCTTAGTAAGCGAGTAACGGATAAAAAAGTCGCCATAAGTTGCTTCTTTTAATGCATAAGTCGAGTAGCTCGCTCGATTTGTTTACTTTCTTCTAGTACCTCCTTTACCATCATGTATGCTTGGGCGAACGGGTTTTGGTGACGCATAATTTTCTCTAAAAGCTGCATAAGCTCTCGGCTAAAACCCTTGGTGATTAGTTCGTTGACTCGCGCCTCTACTGCAGTGTCCGGGTCCACGAAATACATTTGAGCGTATCTGGGTGTCTCGTATTTACCATATTGATTTTGAGTACGTTGAGCCGCAACATTTACTTTATGCTAGATTTGACCGCCGGCCACAAAACTGTCGATTCCACGATTGTTGAATGTTCCTATCATCAGCCACGTTGAATGATGCGAAGGCAAAACAGGCACTAAGACATCATACCTTGGCGTGAAATTCATTGGCTAGAGGATGTTGACATGCAAAAAGTAGTGCTAATTCGTCAACCAGAATTTCCCATCTGGTGGTGGTTGTTCAATAAGACCGTGAAGACAACAATTGCCGAAGAGTTAACATCTGTTGTGTTCGTATGCGTTCTTCTGGAAAATGCAATGCTCCGCAATGAATACAGGCGACATTAAATGCTCCTAGGCGCAGGTATTCAACGTTTTTTGTTGCCCGGATTTTAGAAGTCAGTAGCTGTGCAGCATTTCTGCAAAGCCGGGCATGGCGACGAACTACTTCAAGACGCTGATTTCGTTCATCGTCGGTTTCATGCAAAAAGCAACACCTAAAATAATCAACCCGCTCTTCTGATTGAGAAGTATTAAGATGGCGTATGATTTCGGAGATTTTTTCTTTACTTCTTGTCTTAGCAGCATGGCTAGGTCGAGTTGCAGTAGTCGGCTGCTCATCAAAATGTAATGGTTCGAGCAACAGGTCAGTGCACGAAGGGCCCGGTCGCGATGATCCTGGCAAGTTGGTGTTATCATCTTTTGGTTCTTCTTGAGCTGAATCATTGCTTCATCCACTAAAATTGAAGTGACGCCAGAAAAATAAACTTAAACTCATGAGTGTTTCTTGACGAATGAAAACAAACTGCATACGCACAGTTCATTTCTCTTGCTTTCGCTTTGAACACAATTCTCTTCTCTAGGTTTTCTCCAGATGTGTATGAGATCGTGATGTTTGATATTTTTGTACTGCGTCTATGTGTATGAGATCATGATAAAACCTGTTTCGTGTTTCTGCACTGTGTGTGTGTGTATGAGATCATGATTTAATATGTTCAGTAGTTTTGAGCCGTGATTTTAAACGGAATGACGATTGCGATCTACTTCGAGATGCTTATTTTGTCCGTCCTCGGTAACGGCTATTCGGCGTGTAGCGTGATTTCTGATTGAGAAGTCATTAGATGGAGTAAGATTTCGGATATTCTTCATCTACTTTTGGTCTTAACAGCACGGTTAGGTTGAATTGAAATAGTCAAAATCAAAATCGGTCGAGGAATACGTCAGAGTGCGAAAACTCCAGTCGCGATGAACCTGGCAAGTTATACTGGAGACAGTTTGAAATGGTAATTACAATAGGTCATGGATTGCCATTCTTAATGCAGTCTGTCTCTGAGTAATTGAATCCGATTGTAATTACAATCTGATTCGTATAATGAGGTATAATGGTTTTGTATAGTAATTACTATTTACCGCTGCCGATAGATATCTAATAAGTGATATTTTTATGCATATCGAAAAACCTTACCCGCTAGCAATAATGCAAATTTTAATTAAGATCCCTTCACGTAATTCGAAGACACTACGCGAGGGGTATCGAGGGAAGGGGAAAAGTGAGGATTGTAGTGGGAAAATCGAAAGCTCTTAGGCCCCTTAGTAATACTGTAAAGTTTCATTAAGGTCGGACCACCCAATTCGAAGCCACCAGGCAAGGGGTATCAAGGGGATGGGAAAAGTGAATTTTGTAGTCGGAAAATTGAAAGTTCTTAGCCCCCTTAGTAATAATGTAAAGTTTCATTAAGATCGAACCACCCAATTCAAAGCCATCAGGCGAGGGGTATCGAGGGGATGGGTAAAGTGAGTTTTATAGTAGGAAAATCGAAAGTCCTTAGCCCCCTTGGTAATATTGTAAAGGTTCATTAAGATTGGACCACCCAATTCGAAAATACCAAGCCAGAGGTATCGAGGGGAGGGGAAAACGAATTTTCTCAGAGGTGAGACCTATCTAGATCAATTTCTAGTCCCCGAAAACCCTTAACTCCCAAGTTTCGTGAAAATCGTTAGACGCGTTTTCGAGATCGTTGTGCAAACATTCCTCGTGTTATATAAGTAATTCACATTACAATTAACTGAACAGATTTTAAAATAGCAAAATTTAGGCCCACGATGATAAAATTGATATGAACTCTGAAACATTTGTAAAATTTAAATAAAAATCAAATTGTAATTTTTTCTTTTCATTTATTTATCTAATGTATGCTCATTTAATGCTCTCTCAGTATAAAAATAATGCAGACAACGATCGCCAAAATATTGCTTTCCATTATGAGCATTCAATTGTGATGGCATAAGACGGGATAAATTCTTAATCCAGACAAAATGATATTTTATTGACTGATCATCCAAATCATCTTCATAACGACCTTGTATAAGCAATAAATTTACATGATTTAGCTGCTTCGATTTTGTCAAGTATATGGGGATCGTTACAAATTTCTTTTTTTTCTTTTCTAAAGAATAAACATTGATTGAAATGGTATTAGGATTTTCAAAGCGAAACACCTGTTTTATTGTCATCGGGAATTGAATTCCAGTGAGATTTAAAACTTTTGAATATTTTGGATATTTTGATGTGCGTTGCGAATCCTTAGTAGCAGGATATAAGGCTGATACAACTGCCCACGCAAAACATGCAACATCATCAATATTTTTAACATTAATACAGGCTTTCTTTCGCTTGATTTCATCCGGCAGTTCAATGTAAGAAGATGCATGAGGTGGAACGAATTTGTTAATAGATAATAGATAATTGGAGTTTTAGATCCCAAATATCTAGACTACATTGCAGAAATTATGAGAAATCCACCAGCAGCCAACAAATATGAAGCTGTAAAACAACGATTAATTGAAGAATTTACGGACTCAGAAACAAAGCGTCTAACACAATTATTGGAGAATTTGGAATATAGGCGACAGCAAACCATCCCATTTTTTACAAACAATCCATGACAGATGATGCAATAAAAACTTTATGGTTGAAAAGATTACCAATGCCAGTGGGTACAATTGTGTCTACAAGCGAAGCAAGTTTGGACAAAATAGCTGCCATTGCAGACAAAGTGATGGAAGTCATTCAACTGGATTCTGGAGTGGAAACAGCATCTTTGCAAAAGGAAATTTCTGAATTAAAAACAACATGTCAAGAACTAAAAGAAAATATCAGAAGCAGAAGTAAAAGTCGATCCTCATCCAGACATCGAGCAAATTCACCTAAAATTCGACATAAAAAGAAAAAAACTTATTGATACCAAAACAAATTTAGAAATCAACGCAATTGTTCAACCAACAGATTGTCCCAAAATCAGCACTATTATGCAAGACATCAAATATAAACATCTCATTGAAGAATTTAAAGATTTGACATTACCATCAGCACTAAAGAAAGGTAAGAAAATGAACGTGATACATCAAATCATCACAAACCGTCAACCAGTACTCGCAAAAGCAAGAAGATTGTGTCTAGAAAGATTAGCCGCAGCAAAAAAGGAATTTCAATTTATGCTGGACCAAGGTATTTGTCGTCAATCAAAAAGCGAGTGGGCAAGTCCGTTACATCTAGTCAAAAAGCCGAATGGTGATTGGAGACCTTGCGGCGATTATAGGCAATTGAACAAAATCACAGTTTCGGACCGCTATCCTGTCCCACATATACACGATTTCTTTCATATATTAGAACGTAAGAAAATATTTACCAAAATTGATATGGAAAAGGCATTCAACCATATACAGATTGCTGATGAAGACATGAAGAAAACAGCGATAATCACACCATTTGGTTAATTTGAATTTATGGTAATGGGTTTTGGATTTTGTAATGCAGCACAAACGTTTCAACGTTTCATCGATGAAGTTCTAGCAGGATTGGACTTCACAATAAAATACATTGATAACGTTTGTATAGCTTCAAATAATGAACTTCTACATGAACAGAATGTCAGAATCGTATTTGAAAGATTCCAAAAATACGGCATCACCATCAAATTAGTAAAATGTGAATTTGCAAAATCTGAAATTACATTTTTGGGCCATTTAGTAACAGCAGAAGGAATCAAGCCATTGCCCAAAAAAGTCCAATCAATCATCGATTTTTCTCAACCAAAATTAGCACATGAACTTCGTAGATTCATCGCAATAAATAATTTTTACCGTAGGTTTATACCAGATGCAGCAGTAACGCAAGATAAATTACAGCGGCTTATTAAAGGAAACAAAAAGAAACACAACGGAATAATTGAATGGGATCCAGAAAGTATCGAAGCATTCCAAAAATGCAAAAAATGAATTAGCAAACGCAACTTTATTGGCACATCCAAATTCAGATGCACCTTTAATACTACATGTTGATGCCTCAAATGATGCAATTGGAACAGTTATTCATCTAATAGTTCATAACAGATTACCACCGCTCGCATTTTATTCAAAACTGTTGAAATATATAGTAGCCGTTGCAATCTAATTTAGAAAGAGACAAACCTAACATTTCATATTCTTTTTGTGTTTTTCTTTTTGTTTGGAATGTTCAAGAAAGAACAGTTCATATCGATGTATAAGAGCGGCAACGTGTTCTAGATAATTATTCTAAAAAAAATCATACATTCATTTTAGTTTTAAACATAACTTGTGTTCTCATTTTATCTGGTTATGGGCCCAGATCACAAAATTTAAAAATAATTTTAAAGTTATAAATAATAATAAAAATGAGTGAGGAAATGATTAAAATTGTTCAATTTAACGGGAATAATTATAATAATTGGAAGTTTCGAACCGGCGTCCTTTTGGAAGAAAAAGATCTAGAACGGTACATTAAAAATAGTTTATCGGAAATTTTTTCAAGTGAAACTGACGAAAAAGTAATCACGGTACATAAACTAAAAGAAAAGAAATGTAAATCTTTGTTGTTGCAGACAATCGCTGATAGTCACCTTGAGTACATTAAAGAAAAAACAACCGCGAAAGAAATCTATGATACGTTAAAAAATGTCTTTGAAAGGAAATGTGTAGCGGGACAATTGTTTTTACGAAAGAAACTGCTAACTATGAAATACGACGAAAAAGACGACATTGCTAATCAGTTTCTAAATTTTGATAAAGTGATACGTGAATTGAAATCAATTGGTGCAAATATTGAAGACATGGATATTGTATGTCATTTGATTTTAACGCTGCCGAAATCATATGATGCCCTTGTGACGGCATTGGAAACAATTAATGAAAAACGACTTACAGTGGAAATTGTCAAAAATCGCTTATTAGATGAGTATAAAAAAAGGAAGCATTCTGATGGAAATAATCCAGAAAATAGTGAAAATGTTGCGATGCATTCATCATCATTTAAGTTCAAATGCTTTAAGTGTGGAAAAGTTGGACACAAAAAGTCAGAATGTAGGTCAAAACAAAAAAAGCGTGGGTGTTACCGCGTTAATACAATTTTATGAATACGTGTTCCTTTTTTATAATTTGGGTAAAACAATGATACACTTTTAATATAATTCTTATTAATTATGTTATTTATTAATTTCTTAATAATATCAACATTTTGTCGTATAAATATTTTCATATTAAATTATTTCATTGTTATTTATTATATTTAAAATTATTTAATTCTATTAACTTTTATTATTGTGTTGTTTGTTTGCCAGCCAGGATTCAACTACTGATCTTTTATTCCAAAAAGATATAATACCGGTCGTCGTTCAATATAAAAACAACCGTAATTATAATTTGAAATAGACATTATAATTATTGACTAAGTATAGTCAGTTTCCAAACAGAACATACTTTTTGTGTTATCAGTTGTCACTACACACTCCCCTTCCAGCGCAATGCGCGAATGATACATTTTTAACTATTTTGGGTCCAGTAAGATCGGACGTTATTTTGGAAATAATGCATGCTGGTTTTAACCTATCGATTGAAATCGATTGATTTTTTCCTTCGATATTTACCACAAATTGCTTTCGAAATCTGCGTATAACTTTATGAGGTCCTGTATAGGGGGGTGTTAGGCTGGGTTTTACTTTGTTCACTCTAACAAAAACAAATTCACAGCTTTGTAATGTGGTTGGGATATGGATATTTTTCTGAAAGTCCTGGCGAGTGTCAACAGGTCTACAATTTCGCATATTTTCTTTAAGTTGTTCTACAAAAGTACTGGGTTGAACAGATGGACTATTGGAGGTATCGATAAAGAATTCACCGGGCACTTTTAAGCTTTGGCCATAAACCAGGTCTGCAGGTGAACACTTCAGTTCTTCTTTAATGGATGTACGTATTCCTAAAAGTACTAAAGGTAATTCGTCACTCCAATTAATTGTATTGTTCCGAGCCATTAAAGAAGATTTTAGTTGCCGATGGAATCGTTCCACCATGCCATTAGATTGTGGGTGGTATGAGGTTGTATGGATACGATGAGATCCTAATAATTTTGCTATCTCATTGAATAATTTAGACTCAAATTGGGTACCTTGGTCTGTCGTTATTTCTAAAGGTACTCCGAAACGTGAAACATATTGTTGAATAAATGTTCTTGCAACTGTAATAGCTGTCATATCCTTTAGAGGGTAAGCTTCTGGCCAACGAGTATATCTATCTATAATGGTCAGAATGTATGAGTTTCCATCTGATTGTGGAAGTGGGCCAACTAAATCCATATGAATGTGTTCAAACCTACATGAGGGCAAATCAATTCGATCCAATTTAGATTTTGTATGCCTATGAACCTTGGATTTTTGACAACCTAAGCAAGCTTTAGACCAATTATTTGAATCTTTGTTTATGGATGGCCAAAAATATCTGGAGGTAAGTTTTCGTTTAGTAGCTTTTATGCCAGGGTGAGATAAATCATGTAGTGATTTGAAAACAGATTTTCTAAGCTGTTCCGGAACGTAAGGTCGATTAATTCCTGTACTTGTTTCGCACCATAATTTCTCTTGCGAAACAGGAATTCTTACTAATTCTAACTTGACTTTTGTTTTTGAATTTGGAGTGTTTTTTAACAGAATTTTGAGGTCGGCGTCGTTTTTTGAAGTTCCGAAAAGTTCTGGATACTTAATATGGATGAGCTAATTTCTATGTTATCAACTCGGGATAATGTATCTGCTACTATGTTTTCTCTACCGTCTATATGCTGTATATATGTTGTAAATTGGGATATATAATTTAAATGACGCGTTTGTCGCGGGCTTCTTTCCGTTTTAGTAGAAATCGCGTATATCAACGGCTTATGGTCTGTAAAAATCGTGAAATTTCTTCCTTCTACGAAATATCGAAAATGCTTTATTGCTAAATAAATTGCTAATAATTCTCTGTCGAATGCGGAGTATTTCATTTCGGTTTTTGACAATTTTTTTGAAAAGAAAGCTAGTGGTTGCCAATCTTGGCCATTTAGCTGTTGAAGCACTGCGCCGACAGCCGTGTTTGATGCGTCTGTGGTAATATTAAAACATGCTGTATCCATTGGATGAGCTAATAATGTAGCATTTGCAAGTGCAGTTTTAACTAATTCAAAAGATTGTTGACAATTTTCTGGCCATGTGAATTTATGTTTTGATTTTGGGTGCTTCAAAAGGGAAACGAGATGGCCATAAATTGGAGTCGACAATTCAGCTAACTTAGGTATGAACCGATGATAGTAGTTAACCATACCTATGAATTGTTGAATTTGTGTGATGGAGGAAGGAGCTGATAAATTTATTATAGCCTCCACACGATGTTTTGATGGCCTGATACCCGCAGGGCTGATCGTGTGACTGAGAAAATCTAGTTCATTAGTACCAAATTGGCACTTAGAAATTTTAATGTTTAGACCATAGTCTACTAGGCGTTGGAAAAGCAGATGGAGATGTCGTTTGTGTTCGACAATATCTTTACTTGCTACTAGTAAATCGTCTATGTAGACGAAAATGAAGTCTAGTCCTCTAACTACTTCGTTCATGAAACGTTGAAATGTTTGAGCTGCATTTCGTAGCCCAAACGGCATTCGCTTAAACTCAAATAAGCCAAACGGGGTTGTTATTGCTGTCTTGTGGATATCTTCTGGTGCTACCGGTATCTGATGATAAGCACGCACAAGATCGATTTTTGAAAATGTAGTACAACCGTTTAATTGCATTGAAAAATTGTGTATGTGAGGAATTGGGTATCTGTCTGGTACCGTGATGGCATTTAGCCTTCTAAAATCTCCGCAAGGACGCCAGTCTTCGCTCTCTTTTTTGTGTACTAAATGAAGAGGTGATGACGCAGAAGATGAGGATGGCTGACAGATGTCCAATTCGACCATATGTTCGAATTCCAATTTTGCTGCTTTGTGTTTTGTAGGATCGAGTCTTCTTGGTCTTGAAAAAGGTAAATATCCTTTTGTTATGATATGATGCTGAACTTTGTGCTTTACGGGGTGGTTAAAATTTGGTGGATTTAGTAAAGAAGGATAGTTCTTCACTAAACAATCATATTCATTAGAAATAATAAAGTGATGCGGTGTTGGTGAATTTACATATGCTGATATTGCATTGACTGAAAGTTTTGTTTGATTATCAATTAGTTTCTTGTTGCGTAGATCTACTAAAAGGCCGAATTTCGTAAGGAAATCAGCACCAATAATGGGTCTGTGGATTGCTGCTAGAACAAATGAGTGTACGAAATTGCGACGAAGACCTAAATTCAGTTGAAGAAGTTTAGTACCGTAGGTTTTTATTACTGTTCCATTTGCGGCTGACAGGCTAATATCGGAATTGTTTCCAACTTTTTGAAAATATGAAATGGTACTATGGAGACGTCTGCGCCAGTGTCAATAAGAAAATTCATGTTGTTATTTGCATCTCTAATGAATAAACGACGGTTAGTTATACCGTTGCTGCTCTTAGTGTGCGCCGTTGCCACAGGGTGAGCATCTAGTTTTTTGAATTGCTTTCTGACTTATCTGAAGTAAATTTTTGATTTGAGATTTTGAAAGAACAAGGTTGTTGACATTTTTGTGCTTTGTTCCCAAATCTTGTATGGTACCAACAGTTTTTATTGCTATTATTGTTGTTTCTGTTCCTACTATGAGATGAGTCTCTACCCCTACTTCTTTCTCGATTGCGAGAACGACCTATATATGTAGAAAGGTTCTGTATTTGTGCCTTAAGTTCATGAATTTCTCGTTCCAAATTATGAACATTTGAATTTGGGACCGTGACTGCCGAAATATTTCCGTAATTTGGTAAAGCCTCCCAAATTTTATCTGCTAAGGGAGTTAAGTCAGAAATTGGTTTTTCGGCTTTTGCTATGAGTGCAATATTGATCGATTGTGGTAGCCTGCGTAACCACAGTTTTTTAACAAGTTCTAGACTAATCATGTTATGTGAACCAGCTAGTTGAGATAAGGTTCTATAAAAATCTGATGGTTTTCTATCCCCAAGTTCTTCATTACTGAGTAATTTTTCTATGTGTTTTTTTTCGCTAATTGAATGTCTTTCAATTAATATATTTTTAATATTACCGTAAAGATCAGTGACAGGTGGTTTTTGAATGATGTCTAAGAAAGATTCGATCACGTTTTGTGGTAGTGCTGCGATCACATGATTATATTTTTGGCAATCGGCTTTAATTTTTCCGACATTGAATTGTGCTTCGGCCTTAATAAACCAAATTGCAGGAGAAGTAACCCAAAAAGGAGGTAATCGGATTGAAACCGATCCTACTACACTGTCAGGGTCTGAATTTTGTGAAACTGACATTTTCTGACTATCATCTTCAGTCATATTTTAATGATTTTAATTTATTTATTTAAAAAAAATATATATTGAATGACGTTTTGGTTTTGTTTTTATTGAACTTGTAATTTGTAATAATTTTTTTTACTCACTGATTTTGGAATGAATAGCGGCTGGTTGTTTCCTGGCTAACGTAAAGTTAATATGATAATATGGATGAATCGAAAAAAAAATTTTATGTAGTATGTATTTTAAATTATCTACAACACAAAGAGAAAAAAAAATATATTATAATATATTTTACATTCAAGATTGATAATGAAAGAAAACTTGTTATCCGAAATATGAACTACAGATGAAATATGTAATGATGATGCAACCAAAACACGAATGTGTTGCTAAGATGATACTGTTTGTTTAACGGGATGAAGTAAAAATTTTCGTCTTTCTTCACTTTAAACGGTATTGTTGATTCTTATCAGGATACTACTGTTATTCTAACTGGATAATGATGAAATTTTCTTCGCTTAACAGGACTGTTGATTCATTTAAAACGATGATTCTTGAAGTTTTATAGCTTTTTTTTTATACATATGGATCACCAAAAAAAATAAGATCACGTCGGGGTCACCAATTTAACGTGGGTGTTACCGCGTTAATACAATTTTATGAATACGTGTTACTTTTTTATAATTTGGGTAAAACAATGATACACTTTTAATATAATTCTTATTAATTATGTTATTTATTAATTTCTTAATAATATCAACATTTTGTCGTATAAATATTTTCATATTAAATTATTTCATTGTTATTTGTTATATTTAAAATTATTTAATTCTATTAACTTTTATTATTGTGTTGTTTGTTTGCCAGCCAGGATTCAACTACTGATCTTTTATTCCAAAAAAAAATAATACCGGTCGTCGTTCAATATAAAAAGAACCGTAATTATAATTTGAAATAGACATTATAATTATTGACTAAGTATAGTCAGTTTCCAAACAGAACGTACTTTTTGTGTTATCAGTTGTCACTACAGTGAATCAAATAATGGCAAACGTGCAAACTTAACAAATTCAGTAACAGTAGGCAATGAAAATGAGTTAACATTTATTGCAACTGTGCCTATAAAGAAAAATATGTGTATAAATGGTGAAGTAAATACTGCTGCAACATCAAATGAAATAAAATGGTGCTTAGATTATATGATAAATGACAAAAAATATTTTTACGACGTAAATTAAATGCCTCAATTCAAATTACTATTGCTAAGAATGGTGTGGTGTTAAATGCAACAGATATTGGAAATGTCAAAGTAATTTTGTGTTTCAAAAACAAAAATACGCCATGTTTTTTTATTCTATATGTACAAGGTTTAAAATGCAATTTACTGTCAGTGAGAAAACTTGAAGAAGTTGGTTTAAATATTTTGTTTAAAAATAGCATCGTAGAAATTTCCAAAAATAATCAACTAATTGCATATGGAAAACATAATGGTAGGTTATATGAATTAATAACCAACGCAAATAAAAATTGTTTTGGTGGAATGTGCAAAAGTGATGAATTAGTTAAATGGCATCGTCGTTTTGGACATTTAAGTCAAGTAGACCTAAAAAGATTATTTAGTGATAAAATAGTTGATGGTGTAAATATTCTATTAAATGGTGAATTAAATTTATGTGAGTCCTGCATTCAAGGAAAGTAGACTCGGAAACCATTTGGTGAAGTGAAAGAAAGCAGATCATCAAGACCATTGGAATTAGTACACACTGATGTTTGTGGACCTATAACACCGGCATCATGGGACGGTGCGAAATACTTTGTTACTTTCATTGATGATTTTACACATTTTGCTGTTGTTTATATGATAAAAAATAAGTCTGAAATATTTGATTTTTTCAAGAAATACGAGGGTTTTAGTACAGTGCATTTCGGGAATAAGATTTCAAAACTCAGGTTGGATAATGCTCGTGAATATTGCTCTAAAGAATTCAAGGAGTTTTGCTCAAAAAAAGGTATTTGCTTAAATTACACTGTTCCGTATACTCCGGTAGCTGAAAGATTTAATCGAACAATAATTGAAAAAGCAAGGACAATGATTCATGAATCCAAAATGTCAAAAATTTTTTGGACGGAAGCCGTGTTAGCAGGAACTTATATCGTAAATAGAAGCCCAACTTGTGCATTTAAAGACAACCGTTATAGTTGTACGCCAGCAGAACTTTGGTCTATAAGAAAACCAAATGTATCAAATTTACGTATTTTTGGTAGCATTGCATACACTCACATACCAAAAGAAATTCGCAGTAAATTGAATACAAAGTCTAATAAAAACATAATGGTTGGATATGCTGTAATTGTATACAGACTTTGAGATCCAGTTAAAAAAAGAATCGTAATTGCCCGAGATGTCATTTTCGATGAAGATCTAGTTAAAACAATGGAAGTGAATACATTAAATTTTAATGCTGTTCTTGTAAATGAAGAAGAATTAGTACAATCTTCAGAATCAAATAAATCACTAAGTAGACAGCAATCTGTAGAAATTCAAAAAATTAGAGAAGAAAATTATAAAAGTTCTGAAGAAAACTTTGAAAATTCTGGAGAAAATTTTGAGGGTGAAAACAACAATAATCTATTCGAGATAAAACGATCTGATCGTGACACAAGAAAACCAGAGAGATATGGTCATGAAAACCATTCACATTTGCCATGGCTTTAAATTCGGAAAGTCACGTTGAAAACAATACAGTTGATTTGTACGAAGCAAAATCCAAACCGGATTGGGAATTTTGGAAGCGCGCTATTGAAGAAGAGTTGACATCCTTACAAAACAATAATACATGGACATTAACACAAAAGCCAAAAAGTTGTCATGCAATTAAATGCAAATGGGTGTTGAAATTGAAACGCTTTGATAGTGGTGAATCAAAAGAATACAAGGCAAGGCTTGTTGCAAAGGGTTTTCGCAGTAGAAAGGTTTTGATTATAATGAAACTTATGTTCCTGTGGCAAAATTAACTTGCTATTGGGAACAAAGAAAGGTTTCATATACATCAAATGGATGTTAAAACTGCTTTTCTTAATGGAACATTGGAAGAAGAAATTTATATGGACCAGCCAGAAGGCTTCATTAAAGGAAATTTAGTCTGCAAGTTGAATAAATCTCTTTATGGGCTTAAACAATGATCTAGGGTTTGGAATCAATTTTTTCATGATTTTGTCAACAAATTGGGTTTCAAACAGTCGAAAGCCGATCATTGCTTGTATTATCGGACGGATATGTTGATGATATAATTTTGATGTCCAATAATATTAATGCAATAACGCAAATGAAATTGCAGCTCTCAAAAAAATTTGAAATGAAAGATTACAATGAGTTGAAAAAATTTCTTGGTTTAAAAATTGAACGAGACTTTAACAAAGGAATTATGAAGCTAAGTCAAAGGGAGTATCTAATAAAGTTTTTGCAAAAATTTAATATGGAGGATTGCAAAACTGTATCGACTCCGATGGAAAGAAGCCTAAAGCTACTAAAAAGGCATAACAATCAGTTAACTTGCAACCCATACAGAGAATTAATTGATTGTTTAAGTTACGTCATGTTAACATTACGTCCTGATTTGTTCGCAGCTGTAAATTATTTCAGTCAATTTCAAAACTGTGCAACTGACGAATATTTTACATATCTGTAGAGAATTTTACGTTATATAAAGAACACATTGGACCTGAAATTAGTTTACGACTGCAAGAATCAAAGTGAAGGGTTAGTTGGATACGTAGATGCTGACTGGGCCAATGATATTAATGAAAGGAAGTCGATCACCGGTTACGTTTTTAAGGTTTATGATTCTACAATTTCATGGGCTTCACGAAAACAAACAACAGTCAGTTTATCGTCCACTGAAGCTGAGTATATTGCCTTGTCTCAAGCAATCTGTGAGGCAATATGGTTACGCGAATTATTGTACGAATTTGGGGTTAAAACTTTAAATTCAACGCTTTTATATGAAGACAATCAGGCTTGTATTCGTATAGAACAAGAGCCCTGAGAACATAAAGGAATGAAGCATGTAGAAGTTCGTTATAGTTTCATCAGAGAAGTAATAAATGATTGTAAAGTAAAGTTACAATATTTGGAATCTATTAATCAACTAGCAGATATTATGACGAAAGGTTTACCAGCAGGGACTTCCTAGAAATTGCGAGCGGGCCTGGGACTATTCGATTGAAGGGGTGTGTTGAAATATATAGTACCCGTTGCAATCTAATTTAGAAAGAGACAAACGTAACATTTCATACTCTTTTTGTGTTTTTCTTTTTGTTTGGAATGTTTAAGAACGAACAGTTCATATCGATGTATAAGAGCTACAACGTGTTCTAAATTATTATTCTAAATAAAATCATACATTCATTTTACTTTTAAACATAACTTGTGTTCTCATTTTATCAAAAACGATTAACTGACACACAGAAACGTTATAGCACCTATGTCAGGGAGCTATTAGCAATATATCAATCCATAAATTATTTTCGTTTCATGTTACAGGGTCGCTCATTTCAAATTTACACCGACCACAAGCCATTAATTTATGCGTTTAAGGAAAAAATTTACAAAACAGCGCCAAGACGGTTAAGACACTTAGATTTTATTGGACAATTTTCAACAGATATGCAGCATGTGAAAGGCATCGAAAATATCGTAACTGATACCTTATCACGAATTGAAGCAGCTGAAATGAAAGTAGTAGATTTTGAAAAATTAGCAAATGACCAGAAAGATGATCCCGAATTGAACGCAATTTTATTGAATACAGCAAATTCTTCACTCAATTTAAAAAAAGTAAATCTATCAACTTCATTGAAACCAATTTATTGCGACATAAATAATAACTGTATTCGACCATTTGTACCAAAGACTTATCGTAAAACTATCTTTAGTCAACTACATGGATTGTCCCATCCAGGGTGTAATGCTAGAGTTAAATTAATTACTCAACGTTTCACATGGCCTTCAATCAATAGAGATGTTAGAAGTTGGACAAAGCATGCAATCCATGTCAAAAATCAAAAGTTCACAGGGACAACAAAACACCATTGTCAACATTTTTAGTTCCCGGCAAGCGATTCGAATACATCAATATGGACATCATTGGACCACTTCCATTATCAAGGGACAATCGATATTGTTTAGTATGAATTGATCGATTAAGCAGATGGCCAGAAGTGATTCCAATGCCTGACATAACTGCGGAAACAGTTGTAAGACCACTAATATCGTGTTGGATTTCAAGATAAAACTGTTGGGAATCAAGCATCTTAGCACATCATCATACCATCCACAAGCAAATGGCATCATTGAACGATGGTACAGATCACTCAAGAACTCCATCAAATGCCTTAATACAAACAACTGCGTTGATGTACTTCCAACAGTTTTACTAGGCTTACGTTCAAGTTGGAAAAATGATATTCACGCAAAAACAGCGGAAATGATTTTTGGGTCGTCCTTAAGATTTCCAGGAGAATTTTTGGTCGAAAGCGATCAGTCGATAACCGAGAATGAATTCATCATTGATCTGAAATAAACAATGAACGAAATTCGTCCAGTATCAACATCAATTCACTCAAAATCCAACATTTTTATTCAGAAAGAATTAAAGGATAGTACACATGTTTTCATTCGAGACGATACAGTGAAACCATCTTTAAAACAACCATTCGATGGTCCACATAAAATCTTAAAACGTGGCACAAAAACATTCGATCTAGAAATTGGCAAAAAGGTAGTCAACGTGTCGATAGATAAATTGAAAGCAGCTTATGAAACACCTGAAAAAATTGAACAACAGAAGAGTAATAATACAGAAAAACCAGATATCGTTAAGCAAACCAGATCAGGACGGACAGTAAGATTCCCAAAGAAATATTTATCGTGACTCCGTCACTGGCAGGGGAGTATTGTGGGAATCATTTTAGGTCTTCAGAAAAATAGAACGAACACAAAATTTATTGAAAGCAGCAAGCTGAAAAATAATTCAACGTCATTAATGAAAAACGAAATATAATTTTATATTTTACATAGAACATCAAAAATCTGCTATACGCCGATTTTACAATTTAATCACAACATTCTATTCTTATCGCAAACTAAAGACAACAACAACAAAAGCCGGAAATAAATGCAAAATGAACCTCCATAACAAAATACACGCGATTTTGCGCTAGAACTGCCTTTGCTATACTACTCAATTCCCAATTCGATTGGAGTTTGCAATCACCATCAACAAGGCTCAGGGTCAATCTTTAAAATTCTGCGGTTTAGATCTAGACATGGATTGCTTCTCACATGGACAATTATATGTTGCGTGTTCTAGAGTCGGCAAACCAGAAAATCTCTATATCTGCACAAAGAATAGAACAACAAAAAATATTATTTACCCACAAACATTGTGAAATTAAACATATTAGAAACGTGCGCTTTCTCTTTTCCATTTAAGCAGACTGACCCACAGCAACGTGTGGCCGAGTACAGGTAGTTTAATTAATAAAATAGTACATGCAAACAAAACTTCCAGACAATCTTTTTCAAATTGTTAATATATTGCGATTGGGTTTTTTGGTAATTGCATCCGGCACCTATTTATTTTATATTCGCATCGAGTCTATAGAAAGGTAAAATAATTACGTTTATATTTCATATTTTAATTGCATCAATTTATTCAGATGTTTTAATTTTAGTTTGCTGAGTCCTCTCAACATTTGTTTTAAAGAAATTGTTAGGTCGGTCTGTTGGGTTTTTGCAATCCTAAAAGGCAGGCATATTTCTTACGACAGAGGCCTGTGAAGATGCAGCACTGATGGTAATTAGAAGGCAGCACGCCTAGCTAATTGCGCTGACTAGTTCGTCAGAGGGGTGGGTCACTACCATCCATCTTCAATTGCAACATAAAATTTTTGCGTGACTAAGGGGGCTGGCAAGAGGGGTTGGGAGGTGACTTTCCAGTTTCACACTCTCTTAGGTCACCAGCGGCCAATATACAAAAAAACAATTTGGGTACCTTGTGATATGTCCTTCCAAATAAGGGTCGAGCGGAATGAAATAAAGTCGATTAGATCTGGGTTAAATAAATCATATGATCTCTCTTGAACCCAGGGATTTTCACCTACGCCTCATTTCCATTGTCATCCACACACTTCATTCTCCCATCACATTTAGGCCTATTCTGCCATATCTATCGCTTCAAACAAATCACAAAATAAAAAAAATCAAATATTGTTTCATATTTTATTAGAAAAACCAATTCATATTTAATAAAATTTTGGAAAAAAAAAAAAAATTTTTGTTTATAAATTTAAAAAATGGATAATGCAAATTTTTACTCACAGTGTATACTCTACGAAGGCCTTTGTGTAGCAAGTTCTTCACTTAATTAAAATGTATGCAACCAAATTTAAATGTTGAAAAAAACTGATTTGAATCTTAATTATTTCTATGCTTTTATATTAATTTTATCTTGAATTTATTGTTTTCATTTGAACATTTTTATTCGGAGCTTTCCCGCTTCAATTATATCCGCAGGTATATTATATGTCGTGTTGGCAACTTATGATTTGATTTAATTCTCATTTTTTTTTTACGCTACGCCAAAAATTATATATAAAAAAAATGTTTTTTTATATGTTGTTCGTTTCTGCAATTTGTGGTCCTTTACCATGGTAGTTTTCGTTTTCAAATTAAAATTTTTTTTTTGAAAAAATCATTTTCTTAGTTTAAAATTTATATGTATGTATGTAATTGCAAATACGACCGCGAACCTTTTATGCTTCGAAAAATTTGGTATCTTGTCCCATCTTAGTTTTTGTTTTCAAATTTTTTCTATAATTCAATTTTTATTTTAAACTAGCTGTACCCGACCACGCGTTGCTGTGGCTCAGTCTGGTTAAATGGAAAAGAAAAGAAAAAGCGCACGTATCTCGTATATTTAATTTCACAATGCTTATGGGTATACAAAATTTTTTATTGTTCCATTTTCTGTGAAGATATCGATATTTTCTGGTTTGCCGACTCTAGAACACGCAACATATAATTGTCCATGTGAGAAGCAATCCGTGTCTAGATCTAATCCGCACAATTTAAAGGATTGGCTCTGAGTCTTGTTGATGGTGATTGCAAACGCGAATCGAATTGGGAATTGCAATATCTTAAATTGAAATGGCATATCCGCTGGAATCATGGGAATGCGAGGAATGAGGACATCTTCACCTTTAAAAGGTCCTGTCAAGATTCTTGCTTCTACGATGTCGCTGATTAATTTTTCTATTGCAAGGCGAGTGCCGTTGCAAAGCTTTGGCTGGTTGATATTTCGCAACATGATAATTGGCTCACCGACTTTCAATTGCGGTACGTGCGGTGGCATCCCCGGCAGATCGAGTGAATTCAAAAATTCTGTTGGATAATTAACCGGTTCATCTGCTTCTACAACAGTGTCGACGGACTTGTATGTGACCACCTTGCTTTGAATGTTAGACTGAATAATATTGTTAAGTTTGTAGACGTCTTTGTTCTTGGCCGCAAGAATAGTTCGTTCACTTAATCAATCGTGATTCTTGTAATTGGTTTGATAATTGGGAAATACTTTTTCAACCAATTCTTCTTTTGACGTCACTAAATCGCAGAAGTTATGAGGCAATAAAATTCGTCCTGACGTCAGATCAACCGGCGCCTTTCAATTGATGCAATTGATGTGAGAATATCTCTGCTGACCGATCGTTTGCAGCTGGACTTGCATATTTATAGTTAATTTTAACGTCTTTACGCGTCGCCACAAAGTAGAGTATTTCAGGCAAGGATTTATTTCAGACGCTGCTGTCGATCGAGTAATTACAGGTAATTTTTGCCTGAAATATCCTGCAAGCAATATTAATGCGTTCCCAAATGGTTTGATATTTGCACGTAAGTCTTGCAATGATCTATCAAGGGCCTCGAGGGATTTTTTGTGCGCCATTGTGCATTCATCCCAAACAATAAGTTTGCATTTCTGCAATACTTTTCCCACGCCGGATGCTTTGGAAATGTTGCATGTGGGATTTTCAATGAATTGAATGTTTAATGTCAATTTCAAAGCGGAATGAGCCGCTCTTCCACCTGGTAGTAATGTCGCAGCTATTCCAGACTACCCAAGAGCTAAGGCTATGTCGTTTTGGGATGGAATTGTGGCCAGAATCAATCTAAGTAGGAACGTTTTACCAGTTCCTTCTGGCGCATCTAAAAAGAATATTTCTCCAACTCCGTTATTGACAGTTTGCATTATTTGATCGCAAATGCCCTTTTGCTCAAACGTTAGCTTAGGAATATTTGATTGCACATCCGGCAAAAGATCACCCGTGTTGTAATTTTGTTCACAACCTAATTCTATATCAAACAAAGCAGCAGCAAATCAATTTGGTGATGGCATTCCCAATTGATTGAGAACTTTGTTTGCGATTTCTAAGCACATTATCAACACTTCGTTGTAGATTTCTGCTGTGAAATCCATGTTCATATTTGAATTTTCCTTGCAAATCCGACGGAAAATATCTTCAGCCATGTGGGTTTTAAATTTTTCCTATAACTCTGTTGCAGATGAAGGAGAGCAGGCGGTCAATATTAGTGCAAACCATGCACAAATTTGTTGTGGATGAGACGTGTTGCACGCGTTATTAATGCATACATCCCATTGTCGGTCGTTCTGCAAAAAATTCAGAGCTTGGCATGTGCTCCGGAAAGTGACATGTGTAACACCGTTCACAATTCTTAATTGGTGGGAAGACGTAGGACCGGCCAGATTTATCAACAACGTACGAAGAAAGCATTCATTTTGATTGGGATGCACGGTGTAGAGTTTGCCTATCGTAGCTTCATTGAATATTGCAGGGGTTGCTAATTTACCGCCATCTTTTGCTGATCTTCTTCTGTATAAAGGATATCCATCGTTTGCTGTAACTGTGTTGGATACTATCAGGCATGGTGAATTTGGATTCAGTGTACCGCAAGGGCCATGTATCATATTTTTCGTCACAACTTCATGCAAATCCTTATCGACGTCGGCATCGGGCATTTCAGAGCATATT
The DNA here is from genome assembly GCA_963422695.1 of Xylophagus ater. Classification (NCBI taxonomy): domain Eukaryota; kingdom Metazoa; phylum Arthropoda; class Insecta; order Diptera; family Xylophagidae; genus Xylophagus; species Xylophagus ater. The sequence continues at coordinate 383,961 of CAUJSI010000001.1, forward strand.
ACATCGTCTATTTCGTTTGAAGTGATTTTGTTATAGAGCCAGATTAGTATATGTACGTTTGGGAATCCTCTCTTTGCCATTCCACTGAGTATATCCAGCAGCGCACAGACCCAAACACTTAATGTTTTATCATGAAATCCATCGGCGATTTCAGCTTCTGTCTGAAAACAGGTGCTGTGATGTCATGCCTATCCACCGGCGATTGCCCAGGAAGCAAGAGCTTTTTTATTTTAAATCGTCCCAAGCTGGAAATTTCATCTAAGATTTTGTTAAATTCAGCATTTTCATTTTTAAATGCCTTTTTTGGTTTTAAGGTTTCCAAAAAATGAGACTACGTATTAAATGTCTTTCGGCTTTGGGTTTTCAAAATTTTACGCCAATTAGTAGAGAGTACATTATAATTTTAAAATTTAATTTTGAATGTTTTAAACAAACTCAAGTTTTGGCATAAACCTTTTTTTACGATATCTCTTTTAGCTCGTATTATAATTTTCGGGGGCGAAAAATTTTTCCTTTCACACGTAAGTTTGATATATTTTGTACTAAAATGGGCGAATTTTCATTATTGCTGTACAAAAAAAATGTTTTTAGAGGCTTTATTTAATTACTATTAAAAAAACAGAAATGATATTAATTCATAATTTAGTAAAAAATTTGTTTTTTTGAATCAAGTTTGAATCATAAATCCTAGCGGCAAATTCCACTTTCCGTTTATTTAAAAAAAAAACGCAAACTACCAGTGACAGTCATTTTTTGCTCAAAATGGGGACAACTCTTCAAATTCGTCCATGTTTTCGAAAATTTAGCATTTTCAGTTTTAAATTTTTTTTTGTTTTAATGTTTCCGGAAAATACGTATGAAATGGCTTTCGGCTATGTGTTTACAAAATTTTACGCCAATTAGTAGAGATATAATTTGCTCGTTACATTTCAATAAAGAGGAACTAAAGCTAATAATTTAATTTTGTACGCTTAAGAGAAACTTCTTTTTTGGAGTAAATAACGCCAACATTTTTCGCAATTCTGATATTCCAGAATGTATAAGCATTAAGCCCGTTTAAAGTGTTGCCCCTCTGAATTGATATTTTTAACGCCCCCACTACGCCCATCTGTATTTTCTATAAACTCTGTATACATTATGTATTGTATGTACTTTATTGATGTATGCGCGTGTGAGTAAGAGTAATCCCGTATTCTCGTTGAAGGGCGATGAATTATTAAAAGCTTGTGGCTTTGTGTTAGTGATTTATTTTATTAAATCAATTATTACATGGCTCAGGTGTGACATAGGTACATAAAAAGTATGTAAGTAGCTGCTCATATTTGAAAGGATAGGTCTGTGAAAGTTTGACAACAATTGGTCAAGAATTTTCGGAGATTATCCATTTTATACAAACGTACAGATACGATTTTATTTATATAGCTTTCAATTATTCTAACTGCAGGTTTTATTAATTTTCACTTCAAAGATTTATATGTTTGTTTTCTATTCATGAAAATCTGACCAAACAACTCAATTATTAGAAACTAACTGCCTATATTCTATCGGTAACTCTAATAAAATTTTGACTATTTAACCCCCAATATAAAAAATTTCATCATTTAGAAATTTTTTTCTTTTCAAAAAATTTTAATTTTTTATATTTTTTTTTTGAATTTTTGAACACAGTGGCGTAGGGCTTGGGTTTCATACGTCACAACACAGGTTCTCAAGAGAGTGAGCAATCATGTCTTGGGAACCTGAAAAAGTGTGATACTATGATGGTCAGTGGAAGCAGGGGTTAGCGCAACGTGGGGCTCGACCATACCCTGAGAAGAAAAGCTAGCCGGGCTATTGGAGTCTTATTGGCCTAAATCCTTTGCATGGTATAAGACCTTAACTCCCTTTGGGGTACCAAACGATCCTTATTCTTTCCATCTTGTATTTAAGCTTTATTGACTTACTTTCTGGTGATATAATCTTCAGGAAACTTGCCAATTGGACAAGGTATGAAACAGTGACAGACCCGAATTTCTATTTATTTAATTATTTATTTATTTATTTATATTTGAATAATATACTCAAATAACAGAATGAAATCTCAAATATAATATTGCCAACAAAATTATTTAATTTATTTTACATATATCTGTTGATATTGTATTAATATATAATGTATATATATATATATATAGGAATAGTAGCAATACTAATTCATTATAATAATACCGTTAACTATCATCATCATCAGTTTTGGTAAATGAGACGGGATCACTTCTATTTTAGAAACGATACGTAACGGTCAAGTTTAAAAATTCATTATTAAAATCATTTCACTTGTTTTGAAACGATAAGCAACGGTCACGTTTAATTTAAAATCATTGTTTAAAATCATTATTAGGGTAAATTCTAATTACAAAAACCTTTGTCGAAATCTTATAAGTCAAACTTTTACGGATATTATAATAAATTATATTCTTTGTGATATCTTGTGCTTTTTCTAATTCATTTTCCCGAACCCCCCTACATATATATATGTATATATATTATATACGCGTATATAAAGTTTTTTTTTTGTATATCTGTATGGAGAATGAAGTGAGGAGAGACGGTAAATGACGACGATTGTATTTTAAATCCGGTAAGTAGGTGAAGATCATTAAAAAAAATTTTAATGTCTTTCATTCAGACATCTTTTGGGTAGAATTTGCATCCTCATTTAGTCTCTAGTGTGGCAGGACTCGAAATATTTTGGTTTATTATACCTGTAACAACGTGGGCTATACCAAACCGGACTGATGAAACAAATTTACTGAAAGGACTTCTTGGCGGATACGATCCAATCGACCGCTAGTTGAGCTGGTGCTACGACCTACAATACTGCGGACTTTCTTTGACCGGTTCCTCCATTGATCATAAAACGCACATTAAAATGAAATGTATCGAAACGGAAAGTTATACTGCTGTTCATATTAAAACAGTATGCGGCTCATGCTTTCTTACATTTGAACTGCAATGATTTGTAGTCAAACAAATAAATTGACGGTGACATGGAAACAGGTGTTCGTAACACAAAAAAAAATCAGTGGTAGCCGTGTAGGCAAACCTTGCAATTATTTGGGACACTAGTGAGGGTGTTGTCCTCACTCTAAACCACGTAAGTTGGGCGCCATTTATGTTCGGTCGGGGAGTTGGCCCTTTGCAATCCTAAAAGGCAGGCATGTGTCTTACGACAAAGGCCTGTGAAGTTGCAGCACTGGTGGTAATTAACACGTGGGCTAAAAAGTTCGTATCGCTTCTATAAGAAGGCGCCACTAGAATTAAATCCATATAATTTTTCGTTAGTACCGACCTTCAAAAGATACGTGTATAAATTTGACAGTTGTCGGATTATTAGTTTGTGATATATAGCATTTTGAGTGAAGCAACTTTTGTTATTTTGAAGAAAATGGATAAAAAGGAATTTCGTGTGTTATTGAAACACTGTTTTTTGATGAAAAAAAATGCTGCTGATACCAAAAAGTGGCTTGATGAGTGTTATCCGGACTCTGCGCCAGGCGAAGCATACATTCGTAAGTGGTTTGTTAAGTTCCGTACAGGCCATATGAGCACCGAAGACGATGAACAGTGGACGTCTAAAAGAGGCTGTTACGGACGAAAACATCAAAAAAATCCAAAAAATAATTTTGGATGACCGTAAAGTGAAGTTGATCGAGATAGCTGACACTCTAAATCAAAGGAACGTGTTGGACATATCGTTCATGAATGTTTGGGTATGCGAAAGCTCTGTGCAAAGTGCGTGCCGCGCGAGCTCACAATCGACCAAAAACAATAGCGAATTGATGATTTTGAGCAGTGTTTGGAGCTCTTCAATCGTAGTAAACCCGATTTTTTGTGTCGATATGTGACAATGGATGAAACATGGCTCGATCGTTTCACTCCCGAGTCCAAACGACAGTCAGCCGAGTGGACTGGATGCGATGAACCGAATCCAAAGCGTGGAAAGACGCAACAGTCAGCTGGCAAAGTTATGGCGTCTGTATTTTGGGATGTGCATGGAATAATTTTCATTGACTGTCTTGAAAAGGGAAAAACCATCAACAGCGACTATTATGGAGTGTTTGAAAGACGAAATCATTGAGGGAGAAGAAAGTGTTGTTTCATCAAGACAATGCACCGTGTCACAAATCAATTAAAACGATAGCAAAATTGCATGAATTGGGCTTCGAATTGCTTCCGCATCCATCGCATTCTCCAAATCTGGCCCAGCGAGTTTTTCCTGTTCTTAGACCTCAAGAGAATGCTTGCTGGAAAGAAATTTAGAACCGATGAAGAGGTAATCGGCGCAACTGAGGCCTATTTTTAAGCAAAAGACAAATCGTACTACAAAAATGGTATCGAAAAGTTGGAAGATCGCTATAATCGGTGTATCGCACTCGACGCCAACTATGTTGATTAATAAAATCGAGGTTTGTTTAAAAAATGTGTTTTTCTTTAAAACAATACGAACTTTTCAGCCCACCTGGTAGAAGGCAGCACGCCTAGCTAATTGCGCTGACTAGCCCGTCAGAGGGGTGGGGCATTACCATCCATCTTCTATTGCAACATAAATTTTTTGCGTGATTAAGAGGGCTGGCAAAAAGGGTTGGGAGGTGATTTTCCAGTTTCACACGCTTTTAGGTCGGTGGTGATATACAAAAAAAAAAATACAATTTGGGTACCATGTGATATTTCATTCCAAATAAGTGTCGCGCGGAATGAAATAAAGTCGATTAGATCTGGGTCAAATAAATCATATGTTCTCTCTTGAACCCAGGCATTTTCACCTACGCCTCATTTCCATTGTCATCCACACACTTCATTCTCCAATCCAATTTAGGCCTATTCTGCCATATCTATCGCTTCAAACAAATAACAAAATAAAAAAAAATCAGGTATTGTTTCATATTTTATTAGAAAAACAAATTTATATTTAATAAAATTTTGAAAAAAAAAAACAAAAAAATTTGTTGTTTATCAATTTAAAAAATGAATAATGCAAATTTTTACTCAAAGTGTATACTCTACGAAGGCCTTTGTCTAGCAACCTCTTCACTAAATTAAAATGTATGCAACAAAATTTAAATGTTGAAAAAAATTGATATGAATTTTAATTATTTGTATGCTTTTATATTAATTTTATATTGAATTTATTGTTTTCATCTGAACATTTTAATTCGGAGCTTTCCGCATCAATTTTATCCGCAGGTATATTATATGTTCTGTTGGCAACTTATGATTTGACTTAGTTCCCTTTTCCTTTTTTTTATGCTAGGCCAAATTTTATATATTAAAATTATTTTTTTTTGTATGTTGTTGGTTTCCACAATTAGTGGTCCTTTACCATGGTAGTTTTCGTTTTCAAATTGAAAATTTTTTTTTTCTTCAAAACTAGGAAAATTTGAATTTATATATATGTATGTAACTGCAAATCCGACTGCGAAACTTTTATGCTTCGGAAAATTTGATATCTTGTCCCGTCTTAGTTTTTGTTTTAAAATTTTTTCTATAATTCAATTTTTATTTTAAATTCGTATGTATACACACATACATACATTGCAAATTTCATTGTAAAAATTAATATTTGTATTTTAACCTTCTAACTTTAGGTTTTATTAATATTCACTTCAACGATTTATATGTTTGTTTTCTATTCATAAAAATCTGACCAAACAACTCAATTATCAGAAACTAATTGCCTATATTCTATCGGTAACTCTAAAAAAAAATTTATAAAAATCCCGGTTGACTTTTTAACCCTGAATATAAAATTTCATCATTTAGAAATTTCTTTCAAAAATTTTAATTTTTTATATATTTTTTTTTTGAATTTTTGAACACAGTGGCGTAGGGCATGGGTTTCACATATCACTAAATGAACTAAAAGAAAATAATAAAAAAAATTAAATAAATAAATTGAAAGTAAAAAATTTGTTTAACTTTAGTTCACATACAGTTCAACGGTCATACCCATTCCATCAACGTTTTAGCATCATAGTGGAATGAGTTTGTGACACTCATATTGTCATCTAGAAATAATGGTTTGCGTATGCACTCAAGAAAAATGTTTTTTCACAATAATTATATTTTTTCGGAATTATTATAATGAATTAAAGGTAAATATGGAATTTATAATTCATCCGATTAAGCACATAATAACATTCTAAATTTAAAAGAAACCGTATAACGCATTTTTGAGTTATCTTGTACACGGACTGGTGGACGGACCTGAATAAATCCATATAACTTTTGATTCTCTACACAGCCATACCCTTGAAACCTTTCTACGATGATTATTCCGATGTGTTACACTATAGGGGATAAATAGCCAAATTTCTGTTTAGCTTTTTCAAATTTACTCTAAATCACAGCTTGGCTGGTGCCTGAAGACAAATTTATTCTGAAAATATTATTCTAATCGGTAAATTCGTTTTAAAGGTACATTAACACTTTTTTCCTACGATTATATCTTTCTCCACAACCCTGGATGGATTTTACTGAAATTTTTTTTGCAATGCAATACCAAATCGAGGAATAAGAGACTCACGTTGATATTTTAATTTTCAGAGGAATAAACAAATTTATTTATTATCGAGCTTCCAAATAATTTTAGTAAATAATTTAAAATACTTCACCGGAAATTTTAATAAATAATTGAAAATTTCAAAATCTTAATTCTATAGTATATGAAAATTTTGTGCAAAAAAATTTAATTAAATTCATTAAAATTTATTAAATAATTAACATTTTTTTATACCTATGCTTTCATTATAAAGTAGGGTATCAAAATAAATTACAATTTTTGTAACTAAAAGATTGAAAAATTTAAAAAAAAGTATCAATTTCATTCAAAAATGGCAATGTCTCGGTTCTTAGTTTTGATAATGGTGTTTGAAATATTATCATATCATCTGTGTAAAAATTGAGAGTTAGATTTCCAAACAGAGAGAATAAAGAGAGATATAAATATGAAGATATGCATTAAAATGGTCAAAACTTGAGCCGAATACTTCCTTACGCGAACAATACTTCCACTAATCCTCTCTTTGGGGCTGATTTAAATTAGCCCAAAATGTATGAAATTTTAATACACAGAAACAAGAAGAAGAAGAGAAAAAAATGTGTGGTATATAATGACTTTGTGGTTGGATTGGGACTAAATTTGTTCTACCCCTTTTTCGTATGATTTCCTTCTGTTCAAGCTCATAGAAATATTCGATTCTGATGGTTTTTTTGTGTTTAAGCTAGTGAGATTTTGTGTTTCTTTTCAATGATATTTTGCTGTTTGTCTTTACGCTAGCGAGACTTTTTTCAGGTTTTTTTACAGGGTGTACAGTACACCCCTATATATAAAAAAAATTATTAGAATTTTAGGGAAAAATACTGCAGAGAAAATACAAATTCGTTAGGAACAAATTCATTGGTATCTTCAAGGATCCGCAGTATAAAAGGGGGTGTCGATTTGGTATCAATTCATTTATTTTCAAGCTTCAGTAAAAGTAACTACAAATAAAGAAGAATCCAGGAACATCAAAGCAGAAAAAAAGGCATATTATACATAAACAAAAAACAATTTTGATTGAAATCGATTCGTTTCTTGTTTTTTTTTTTTGAATTCATAAAATTAATTGTGGACATTTTTGCCAGTGAATTTTATGTCGGTATAATAACAAAGGACAATCGTTGCCTTGTTATAAGCATATTGAAATTGATGACGGATATTTGCCTTTTTACTTTCAATCGGAATTGATTCTGGGCATTCGTTGCCGAATCAAAGTATAACGTAAAATTAATTTAAAGCGGTTTCAAACGAAATAAAAGTGTTGTCTTTTTTCAAATTAAATCACGGACATTGTTTTGCCTGATTTTACCAATCAAATCAAGGACATCGTTCGCCTGATTTTTCTCAAACCAAATCACGAACATCGTTTTGCCTGGTATTATAGTTTTGATTGGAAATAGCGGTTAGTTGGAAACAACTGCTAACCAAGGGATAATTTGCTTGTAACAGGAGAAAAGACAGAATAAGGAACCGGGATTCGCGGATGATTAAACAAATTAGATATAAGATTAATTTAGGTATAAGTATATGAAATAGACATAAGGAATTGAAGTAAAAAAAAACAGAATTTTTTGAATAATACAATCTTTTAATTTACCATCAACCCATCCATTATTAATTTTTCAGAGTGATTAGATTCTGATTGGTTAAGAGTATACAGCTCATAAACAATTACAATTACGTCACAGTAGACAGAGCAATAGACTCAACATAGTCTTTAGAAATAATTTTGAAAACTGATATTACAGGTAAATAATATTTCCAAAATAAAAATTTGATAGTTTTTTCCATACATTTTTCGGTATGATAGTAATTAATTTAATGAACATTTTAAATCTTTAATTTTATATAATAAATTTTTTCTGATATTAACATAAAAAATGTTAAAAATTTTGTCTTTCAAATTTTTATTAAAAACCGTCAAGGCCATTTTCATTCCTACCTTCAAATAAAGTTACTATCTCTTCACACTATCTCTGAATTGTGAAAATTAACGACGAGCACGTGCACATTTTGCTTCAGCATGCAGTAGAAACTCAACCAAACGCTCATGTGCGTGAACTAACCACGGACTGTGGGCAAGAAACTTTTCCGGTGGGGGCGACATAGGTGCAAAATCGCGCACAAAACGCGCCGCACCCGCTTGCTGGTTGCAAGTTTGGTGGAAACGCCCCTTAACGGCCACTTCAAACTCATTCAGATGCACTTTTAACTTTAGACCACATCCCACCTATGGCAACTTGTAGCTGTAACATCAAATGTCATTGTTACTTGATATATAAATACTATAAAAGTTTTTAGAATTTTTCAATTAAAAGGGTATTATTTCACCACCTTCTCATCATACTTTCGGTAGATCTTATGTAACCAACACACTTGCATCCATATTTAGAGATAATATTCCTGGTTACCGTGCTAGTGTGTGTCGTAAGGGTTATGTAAAAATTGTGAGGGAAAAGAACTTCACATTTTCGTTGTTGTTGAACTGAGAGCAATTGATATAGACAATTTTTAATTAAAAATAAAAATTTTAATATTAATTATAAAATGAAAAAATAAAATAAAAATAGAATTTAATGTTACAATTGAGATGTTTTTTGAATACAAATGTTATCATTGAAGAAGGAATAGAAAATGAGCAAATCAAACCATAGCAGTGAATTTACATTTTCTCTATATCGGCCGGACCACTATGGAACTTTCCCGTTAATGTCATGAAATATGCATTTCAGTTCGCCTATTCTAAATGTACGTTCCAAGTTTCATGAAAATGTAACTACTATTGGCCGAATTATTAAGGTTCTTTTATTTTGCACTCCCGCAGTCCCCACCGAGGGAAACGCATTCTATCTTTTCTGTTGGCCTATCGAGAATGTACACACCAAGTTTCAAGAAAATCCGCCCATTATTGAGTGAATTATTTAAGTTTTTCTATTTTAGCCCTCCACAACCCCCCACTGGTTGGAGACATATTTTATCTTTCCAGTTGGTCTATCCCAATCGTACTTTCGAAGTTTCATTAAAGTCCGACTATTATTGGCCGAATTAGGGAAGTTTCTATATTTATGCACAACATTTTTTAAAATAAAGTTTTGCGCATTAGTGTTACCAGATGTGCATTCCGTTGAAAATTTAAAATGTTCTGGTCTCAACCTTGGTACACAAACTGTGCAAATCTCATCAAAATTGGACATGCAGCTTTGGTTTTACAACTAGTGCAAAAATAGACTATATTTGGATAAAACGTACTCTTAGACAGTGTTGCCATAGTCGAATATGGCCCAAAAGCTAATAAGTTCTAAGATAGGGTCCAATACATGAACTGTGTAAACTTAATCCAAATACTTTGATACCCCTTACAGGATGTTATACCTGGAGAAAACAGACTGGTATGACAATAAGGTTCCTATCGAAGGCGAAATTGCCATTTATACAGACGGATCTAAAACAGAGTACAGCGTAGGCTCGGGGGTATTCTCGGAAGATCTCAGTATAGCGAAATCTTTTCGACTTCCACTGGAATGCAACGTCTTCCAGGCGGAAATATTGACAATTCAAAAGGCTGCAGAAACATCTAGTCTGGAGACGATATCCTCCAGGGATATCTCGATCTACTCAGACAGCAAGGCAGCCATGAACGCGCTTAGTTCAGTAGCTGTTAACTCGGGAAAAGTCAGTAGCTGTCGCAAGATGTTGAAGACACTATGCGTTCAGAATAATGTTAGATTATGCTGGGTTCCAGCCCATTGCGGAATCGAAGGAAATGTATCGGCAGACAGGCTGGCAAAGGAAGGAGCAGACGATTCAGAATACGAAATCACTGACTTACTGCCTTCCCTCTCGGCGTTTAAAGCCCGTATCACGGACAAAATTTTCGGGGAAGCCAATACACGATAGCGCAATCTTAGTGGGCACGAAGTGTCAAAGAGTTTGTGGCCGGAAATGAATCAGAAAAAGTCGAGGCTCATAATAGACTGGAATAGGAATCGTCTACGAACGATTATTGGGATACTGACGGGACACTGTCTGTTGAGGAAGCACGCTAAAAGACTGGGCTTGGTGCAAACCGACCTCTGTCGATATTGCGAAGACATAGGGGTAGCTGAAAACATCAAGCACATTTATGCGAATGCGCAGCTCTCTCTCGAGCTGGTAACAACTTTTTGGGCAACCATTTCTTCGGGAATTTAGGAATGCTTCAGGCGACCGACATGGGAAGTCTAATGAAGTTCTGTAGGGAAATTAAATGTTTTGAAGAGGAACAGGTCCCCAGGGTAACTCCTGGTCTCGTAGGGATCACAATGGGCCCATTAAGGTGCCTGGTGCTGTACGTAGTACCCCTACTCTACCTACCTACCTACCTAATCCAAATTCGTTCAACAGTTTAGTCTGACGCACGGTTCAGACTAAACTTTTGTCGTTTTTAGAAAAAAAAGTGTACCAAATAGTGTTGCCATATATTATTTATGCCCAGAATCTAACACCATCCGGCATTTGATGCAACACCAACATTGTGAAAGTTTCATGGAAATCGGACCATCCATTTAGATGTTATAAACGATTTAAAGAAGCGAAGAAGAAGTAAAAATAAATCAGGAAAAGGGTGAATGAAATATTTTAAAAACCTTCTATCGAACAGACGACATGACGTCATCATTCTGAAAATTCTTTTGATAATAAATGTATATATATGTGGGTTCACTGCGTTTTAAGCCATAAAACACTATGTTTGATTAAAATTAAAAAGTTTAATATTGAAAAAAAAAACGTTAATTATAAAAAAAGTATATTATTAAAAAATAAGAAAAAATGATATTATAAAAAAAGGTTCTCTTAAACTTTGCTTGACTTAACTTAACTTTGCTTTTACTTTACTTTTCTAGACCAAAGGCTTTTCTTTTCTTTATCTAAATAAAAAATATCAACCGCTCGAAAAAACTTAGTACAAACGACTCTTTAAAAATTAGTGTTTACTTAATAATAGTATAGACCTAACAGACTATAGTATTGCCAACTCTACATTCGGCCATCCTGCTTATCGCATGACCCAGGCGATTCTGACTCGTCATCGTCGCTATAGTCCAATTGATTCCTCGTGTCTAAATCGGAATGTGACGTTAAACTGTCTGCGGATGAATATTTATCTTCACGACAAACAATTTGTTTTTTATACTTTTTCATTTTTCGTCTTAATTCTTTAATAACTTGAGAATGTTTCTTTTTAATAGCTTCAAGATCACCAATTGCATTATCAAATTTCTTTTTAGTTGCTTCATATAATTTAGTTTTTTCCGATAAATGTTTTGTGAATAGAATTTTTTCTGCATTTTTTTTATTTATTTCTTCTTCCAGACGTGTTGAAATTTCTGTAAGTTTTGTATCAAATTTTAATTTTTCTTTACGGAAATTTTCATTTTCAGCTTCGTTTCCTTTAATTTTTGATGACTGTAAAAATAATTTATCTTGTAAGTCGACATTTTGCTCCATCATTTCTTTATTAATATTAAGTAATTTAGTTTCATTTTGTAGTCGTTGTTCTAACTCCGTATTATTGGCTTTTAGCTTAAACTCTAAAATTTCTACTGTTTCGGTTAATTTTGCTATTTTGGAAGCTTCAATTCTGTTCACCAGATTTTCATTGGAATCAACTGACTCGCTCTTAAAAATGTTAATTTTTCCATTTTCAAATAACAGTTTTGTATGTTTCAAGAAATTTTTTCCAAGTAAAATATCATCTGATAACCATCCATCTCGTACAACATGACATGTAGTAACATAAATTTCACTGGCAATACTAAAAGAAATATTACACGACCCAATGGTTTGCTTTGAATTTTGGGCGGATCCTTTTAAGGTTATTCCTTTTCCGTTATAAGCAATATTCCCAAAAATAGATTTCTTTATTAGCGTAACATCGCTTCCCGTATCTACAAAACCGAGAAATATTTTATTATTGATATTGACGTTAATATTCATATCTGCAGCATATATTCGCTTTAAATTTGCAGTGTTACTTTCTTCACTTTTTTTTGGATATTTTGGTGCGATGTGACCAAAATCACCACAACTAAAACAACGTGTTCCCTTCGATTTGTTTGGACAATCTGCTTTATCATGTGAAAATGAGCCACAATTTGAACATCGTTCAGAATTGTTCTGTTTTCCTGAAGAAGTTCCTTGACCATTACTGGATTTTCTTCTGAGACTCATTTCACTTCTCATAACTTCATAGGATTTGAATTTTCGTTTTAATCTTTCTCTTCGTACAACATCGCCTTATTCGTTGCAAAATCAGGAATTCCAGCCACAATATAAGCTATTAACGATGCTTCGTCAACATTTCCATTATTTGCAATTTTTTTCATTTTGTACAAATATTCGAGATGTGATTCATCAAGACTTTTTTTTGTTGAATCCAATTGCTTGTGTATATTAATACTCAAATGTGGATCTCCAAACTCTTTCTGCAATACAGCCTTTAATTTTGCCCAACTGGTAATACCAAATTCTGCTTCGATTGCCAACTTAGCAGCTCCTCTTAACAATCTTCTTGCATATAGATACTTTTGTATGTCATTCCATTCGCAAACTGTAGCAATTTCTTCAAATTCTTTAGTCCACGAATGAATATCTTTGCTGGACTGTCCGTTGAAAATTTCCAAAGATTCTTCAACATCTTTGAAAACAAAATTATTTTTTGATGACATGTTATTTCCTTCAGTTTCGGGCGTATCGTTTTTAGTTTCTACTTGGTTTTCTGTCTTCTTTTCAGCAATTTTCTTTAAATTTTCTTCTTTCAGCGCCTGTTGTAGACGTTCAATAAGGTCTACTTTCAAATTGTACCTATATGACAAATTCCTATCGCGTAGCAATTGCTGCAATTCAATTGTGGTTAGCTTATCTAGATGTAAATCCATACAATTTTAAAGTTGAATTCGAAAAAAATGTATTTTATATAATATTTAAAAATAAAAAAAATTATACGTTACACCCTGTATATATTATAAAATAATTTCAAAGGAACAGTTTCTCTTTTTTTTTGTTTAATTTGAAATTTTTTTTTTTTAAATAATAGTTCTTCAGCTTTTCCACAAAATCACAAAAAAAAATTTTTTAACAATGGTTTTATGTTAGCCGTTAGGCCTAAGTTATACGACGATCATTGTAATGACGGAAATAATTTTAGAATGGAAAATTAACGTATTACAAAGGTTATTTCTTTAAAAAAAAATAATGCAAAACATAGGAAAAAGTTTAGTAAATAGATTTTAAATAAAAAATCTTAGGATTATCACGTAATTTGTTTTTTATAATGATTTTTATAATTTGAATGACGGTAACATGTTTTAATCGATCAGCTGTTTTGTGGATTGCGTTTCTATTTAATTGCATTTCACTGGAGAACTGCCTTCATTAGGAATTTTTCGTCGACATTCTAACCTCAAACTTTAGCGTCCCAATAAGAAAATAATAATACATAAAAGAGAAAATTTGTGTCTCATCGGTAAAAAAGGAAAGGGAAGAAATAATCTAATTGGATTTGATGAAAAAAACCATTATACGACTTAGCTATGAACGAAAATCTGACTGAAAGTTTCTCTGACATTCGTAAAAGAGGTATAGCCAACTTTCATTGAAAATCAAAGAAAAACGCTCGGTTTCCACTAGTTCCACAATTTCCTTCATTACAATGATCGTCGTATAATTTAGGCCTTACACTTGTACAAAATTTGTTTTACAGCACAATTTTTTTTTTGAAAAATTCTTCTTTTATGCACTTCTCTTTTAAAATATTCCACTGTTAAAGAAAATATGATTCTTTAAAACACTTCTGACATGTTTGTGGGTTCACTGGGTTTTAAGCAATAAAACACTATGTTTGATTAAAATTAAAAAGTTTAATATTGAAAAAAAACGTTAATTATAAAAAAAGTATATTATTAAAAAATAAGAAAAAATGATATTATAAAAAAAGGTTCTCTTAAACTTTGCTTGACTTAACTTAACTTTGCTTTTACTTTACTTTTCTAGACCAAAGGCTTTTCTTTTCTTTATCTAAATAAAAAATATCAACCGCCCGAAAAAACTTAGTACAAACGACTCTTTAAAAATTAGTATTTACTTAATAATAGTATAGACCTAACAGACTATAGTATTGCCAACTCCACATATATAAATTAGTTTTATCACTGCATTTGTAAAGGCTGTTCTACATTATCATCACCGCGCACACAAGTTGGTTAACAAATACGTTAATGTGTGAAGATAACAGTGTGGAAGGGAGACAATTTGGTTAATGCAACTTGTAATATTGTAATCTTATCACAATAAATATAAACTTCGCCAAAAACTTCCATTTTACATGGATTTTTAACGAAGTTAAATTCCTCCTGGTTGTTTTGTTATCAGTTGAACTGACAGACTTCCATCAATATTACCTCCCGTAAAATTGTATTAGAAAACTAAAGGCGCATTTTCAAATTATTTTACGTTACGAAACCTACTGCGTCTAGCTTTTTATTATTTTTACTTTGATGATTCTAGTTGTTTGATTGTCCATGAGTCATGTAATCTATTTTAGAAAAGACATTTGGTTGGATTCCATCAATCGTCTCGATTTGCCAGAAAATCAAACCCTTAGAACTTATCGCGTCTGCGATATAAAATTTGGTATATTCAGAACTTTTCTAGAAGACGCAATAAATTAGCATAAAATCATAATTTATAACAATAAAAAACCGATAAAAATAATTATTTATTATATATCTATATAATACTAGCTGTACCCGGCCACGCGTTGCTATGGCTAAATGGAAAAGACAAATCGCGCGTTTCTAATATGTTTAACTTCATAATGTTTGTGGGTATACAATATTTTTTGTTGTTCCATTCTTTGTGCAGATATAGAGATTGGCTGGTTTGCCGAATCAAGAACACGCAACATTTAATTTTACATGTGAGAAGCAATCCTTGTCTAGATTTAAACCGCACAATTCTAAAGATTGGCCCTGAGCTTTGTTGATGGTGATTGCAATCGCCAATCCAATTGGGAATTGCAATTTCTTAGATTGAAATGACATTTCCGTTGGAAGCATAGGAATGCGAGAAATGAGAACATCTTCACCTTTGAAAGGTGAATATTTGTAAATGCAAGAGGTTTCTCCCGATATTTAAACTATATAGTAGATAACGTCTGATTCAAACCTTACTTTTTTTTTCAATAGGGTTTTTTTGACAGATCACGCGTGACTAATGTCATTCTGATCTGTCATTTTTGTTCAGTATTGTATGACAATTCATCATGTGAAGACTTACATCTGAGCAACGTTTACAAATCGTTCAATTGTATTACGAAAATGGGCGTTCTGTGAAAAATGTTTTTCGTGCACTTCGTCCATTTTACGACCGGCATATTCGGCCTATCGAGCCCGGTATTCGGTATTTAATCCGAAAATTTGAGACCGAATACACAATATTGGACATCCACCACTCTGTCATAGCACGTCCAGCCCGTTGAAAATATCGCAGCGGTAGCAGCCAGTTGGCGTGACGACCGTCGAGAATCGATTCGTCATCGTCAGCAGCTTGGGCTTTCGTATTCAACAACCTGGCGTATTTTACCTCAAGAACTTCATCTAAAGGCATACAAAATTCAACTCGTGCAAGAAATCAAGCCGACTGACTTTCGTTTTCGTCGTTTGTTTGCTGAATGGGCGCTTGAACGCATCGAAGAAAATCCGGAATTTTCAAGCCAAATTTTGTTCAGTGATGAGGCTCATTTCTGGCTTAATGGCTACGTTAATAAGCAAAATTGCCGTATTTGAGATGATGACCATCCACAAGAGTTTCAAGAGCTACCATTACATCCATTGAAAACAACAGTTTGGTGTGGTTTATGGGCCGGGGGCATCATCGGTCCGTATTTCTTCAAAAATGCGGCCGGCGGCCACGTTACCGTCAATGGTGAGCGCTATCGTGCCACGATAACGGACTTTTTGGTACCTGAAATTGAAGGCCGTGGTCTCGACAACATTTGGTTTCAATAAGACGGTGCTACGAGCCATACAGCCCGTGTTACAATGGATTTATTGCAAAATCATTTCGGTGAGTAATTAATTTCACGTTTTGGCCCAGTGAATTGGCCACCACGATCGTGCGATATCACACCTTTGGGCTTTTTTCTTTGGGGCTATGTAAAGTCAAAAGTCTTTGCGGATGAACCAGTGACAATTGAAGCATTGCAAGCGAACATTACACGTGTCATTCATGAGATTCTGGTCGAAATGCTTGAGAGAGTGAACGAAAATTGGACCGCTAGACTGGCCGAGCTGAAACGTAGTGCCGGCCAATATTTGAAGGAAATTATTTTCAAACATTAATTGCCATACTATGTGCTTAAAGTTGATAATAACGATTTGATATTTGCATTCAATTCTAAATGTTTTATTTGTATTTAAAAAAAAAAGTAAAGAATGAATCACGCTATATATCGTATAATATAGTATAGTATAGTAGAGTAGAGGATCTGGAGCGCATAATTTAATTTTGCACGTTTAAGAGAAACTTGTTTTTTGGAATAAATAACGCAAACACTTTACGCAATTGTGATGTTCCAGAATACATGAGCGTTAAGCCCATTTACAGTGTTGCGCCTCTGAATTGATATTTTTAACGACGCCACTGCGCCCATCTGTATTTTTTATAATATAAGCTTATTATTTGGTATTATACTTTATTGATGTATGCGCGTCTGAGTAAGAGTTATCACAGTTTCTCGCTGGAAGGCGATGATTTTCTAGGTGGTTGTGGCTTTGTGTTAGTGATTTAATTTATTAAATCAATTATTACCTGGCTCAGGTGTAACATAGGTACATAAAAAGTATGTAAGAAGTTGCTGATGTTTGAAAGGAAAGGTCTGTGAAAGTTTCACAGCAATTGGTCAAGAATTTTCGAAGATTATCGATTTTGTACAAACGTACAGACATGAAAGGCAAAGAAAAGTAGAGAAAAGTGAAGAACCGAGACCTGGATTCGAACCAGGGTCTCATCAGTCTCATGAGGCGAGGTCGAGGTCTTAACCAACTAGACCACTCTACACTATCTCTACCAGCCTGTTCATTTGCCTTTTCCTCTACTACTAATATTATCAAATCATTACAACTGTTTTTCTCAAACCTCTCAATTGTTTTACCAAATTCAGTTGTATCATAAAATAAGCAAGACCTAGAATTGCAAAATCCAATCTCAGTATGGGAACAGTTTGCCCCGGGAGTTTCATTAGTATTGAACGGTCAAAATTGGGAGTGTGTGTGTGATTTATCGCATTACCACCTCTTCAAAATAATTTGAATAAAATGATTTAAAAGGGACGCCATTTTTATTCTGATATTCTCCCAAAAAATTTCTAAATAATTATGAAGGACGAATCAAAACAGAGATTAAAAAAAAAATATTTTACTTATTCACAAAAGGGCATGGCTGGTTTTCAAAAGCAAAAAAAAATGTATTTAAAAAATATGGTCTTATACAGGGTGAAACAAAATGAACGTTGTGTATTCCTCAGGAGCCATTAAGTCCATTGCAGTATGCGCTGTGGCATCATCTTGTTTTAACCAAATGGTGGTTTTCAACAGCTGGCCTAAAAATTTTCCAACATCTTCGGATATTGAGCACTATTAATGGAAACTGCAACACCGTCTTTATTTTCGAAGAAATTTGGACCAGTGATCCTCTCAGACGATACACCGCATCAAACAGTACACATAAGTGGGTGTAATTGTCGTTGATGAATTGCTTTTGGATTCTCTGTAGCCCATATTCTGGAGTTCTGCCTGTTTACGAAGCCATTTAATTTGAAATGGGCTTCAACGCTCATTATCAAATTGTTAAAACAATGAACCGTTCTTGTTCAAAATAAAGTTGGATGATTTTGGTTCGTTGTTCGATTGTGTATTGTTCCATTTCACATTCCCCATTACAAAATCCTGAAATAAAATTTTTAAAAAAATTTAACAAAAAATTATCAATAATTCACTATACAACATTTTGCGCCGCCCTGTCTTTTTTCCAAATATGTAGATATAATTATCGAGAAAAAAAATAGAACTATGCTTCTAAGCTACATAGTTTCTACGAAAAGAGAACACGGGGAAAGGTTCAAACACAAATGATTTTTTTCCTTTTATTTGATCTATATTTCTTTTAAATGCAATCTCAAAGACGAGGGGGATAACGTTTGGGGAGACAAAGGGATTTGATTTTTTGGCAATATGAACATTTTTCTACTAAAGGAACTTACTTTCAATTTTTTGTGATTTGATTCCATGAAAAACATATTTCAATATAATTTCTGGTAGTTTCTGGACAAGCGATTTCTTAAGGCAGAGGGGTTAGGAAGAATACATTTTTGACAAAATTTAGATTTCTTTGGTTTTGAAATTAAATGAAATGAATTCTGCTTCTACAGGAACTATTTTCTAACTTCTACACGAATTGTATGATGATTAATTAGAAATTTTTTTTTTGGTATGAGGAGTTTTTTTCGATCGGTCATGTTTATGAAATCCAGTTGTTCAGATAAACAATCCGATTCATATGTATAGAAGTTCATAGTGGTTTGACTGATTTAAAATATTTTCAAGATTATTTGATAAATTTCGCAACATATGAATTTGAAGGGCGTCGAATGTTATAATTCTGATGAAACCATTCTTGGGATGAAAAAGTCCTCATACCAAACTAGAACTCTTTACAATAAGATTTGCAAAAACAAAAAATTTCTAATTAATAATCATACACTTCGTATAGAAGTTAAAATAGTTTAAAAGGTTTTAGAAAAATAATTCATTTCAAAACATTTCAAAAAATTTTGCCAAAAATGTATTCTTCCTAACCCCTCTGACTTAAGATACCGCTTGTCCAGAAACTACCAGAAATTATATTGAAATATTTTTTTCATGGAATCAAATCACAAAAAATATTTTCATATTGCCAAAAAATCAAATCCCTTTTTCTCCCCAAACGTTTGCATTTAAAAGAAATATACTTGTAGATCAAATAAAAGGAAAAAAATCATTTGTGTTTGAACCTTTCCCCGTGTTCTCTTTTCGTAGAAACTATGTAGCTTAGAAGCATAGTTCTATTTTTTTTCTCCATAATTATATCTACATATTTCGAAAAAAGACAGGGCGGCGCAAAATTTTGTATAGTGAATTATTGATAATTTTTTGTTAAATTTTTTTAAAAATGTTATTTCAGGATTTTGTAATGGGGAATGTGAAATGGAACAATACACAATCGAACAACGAACCAAAATCATCCAATTTTTTTTTGAAAGTGAACGGTTCATTGTTTTAACAATTTGATAATGAGCGTTGAAGCTCATTTCAAGTTAAATGGCTTCGTAAACAGGCAGAACTCCAGAATATGGGCTACAGAGAATCCAAAAGCAATTCATCAACGACAATTACACCCACTTATGTGTACTGTTTGATGCGGTGTATCGTCTGAGAGGATCACTGGTCCAAATTTCTTCGAAAATAAAGACGGTGTTGCAGTTTCCATTAATAGTGCTCAATATCGGAAGATGTTGGAAAATTTTTAGGCCAGCTGTGGAAAACCACCATTTGGTTCCAACAAGATGAAGCCACAGGGCATACTGCAATGGACTTAATGGCTCCTAAGGAATACACAACGTTCATTTTGTTTCACCCTGTATAAGACCATATTTTTTAAATAAATTTTTTTTTGCTTTTGAAAACCAGCCATGCTCTTTTGTAGTTAATTGGTTCTTCAAAATGTTTCAGAAATTTGTTGGGGGATAAATCACAATGAAGATCGCGTCCCATTTAATCATTTCCTCCAATAAAAATCACACGTTCTACTATGTTAACATTAGGGATTTTTTTTACACACGGATAGGAAAACACAGCGTACACAAATTTTATATACATTGGTTTCTCTGTTTAGTTACTCTGTGGTTGTATCCTATTTATAAGTCTTACAACTCGGTCAATCTAACATGTCAGCCGCCCTCGGCTGACCTCAGATACATATCCGACTGTAAGAATCCAAATCACAAATATTGCAAATACAAAAATACACAAAATGGTTAACCATTCCAAATCGGTTACACCACTCAAATAAATCCAAATGCAATTGCACATATTCAACTTTAGGAGCCTTTTGTGAATAATACCCCACATTTGAGTTGTAAGGCAAAGAAAAGTAGAGAAAAGTGAAGAACCGAGACCTGGATTCGAACCAGGGTCTCTTCAGTGTCATGAGGCGAGGTCGAGGTCTTAACCAACTAGACCATTCTACACTATCTCTACCAGCCTGTTCATTTGCCTTTTCCTCTACTACTAATATTACCAAATCATTACATCTGTTTTTGTCAAACCTCTCAATTGTTTTACCAAATTCAGTTGTATCCTATTTTTAACTCTTACAGAAACGATTTTATTTATATAGATTTGTAGAATGTTGTCTGTATGTATGTACCGAGTGGGCTCCTAAACGGCTGGACCGATTTGAAACATGTCTCAAACGATTCTTAGTTCCAGGGCGCTTATTATAAGCTACTTTGATTTTTGATGGGGAGGTTGCAAGAGGTGAAAAACAAAAACTTCAACAATAGTAATCCAATTTACTTCAAACTTTGAATGTACATTCAGAATAGCCCAACTGACAAAATGGGGTATGTCTCCACTGGGTGTGGGGTTGAGGGGGTTGGACCAAATGTTGGTTACGGGCCGAGCCAGGTTTGTTTTAAGTTTTATCCCGGGAGGTCGCGCTGCCGTCAAACTCAAGAATGGCCTGGCGTATTGACAATATATTTGGACCATATGTTGGTTCCGGGCGGAGCTAGGTTCATATTGTTTTATCCCGGTAGGTGGCGCTGCGGTCTAACTCGAGAACGGCTAGACGTATTGACACCATATTTGGACCATATGTTGGTTCCGGGCCGAGCTAGGTTTATATTAAGTTCTATTCCGGTAGGTGGTGCTGCGGTCTAACTCAAGAACGGCCTGACGTATTGGCACCATATTTCGACCATATGTTGGTTCCGGGCCGACGTAAGTTTATACTAGGTTTTATTCCAGTAGATGACGCTGCAGTCAAAGTCAAGAACAGCTATACGTATTGACAACATATTTGGACCACAGTGGGTTCCGGCGAAGCTAGGTTTGTTTTAAATTTTATTCCGGTAGGTGTCGCTGCGGTCAAGAAATTTCAGTTTTCCTCGTTTTTGTTAATAGAAAAAATGCCGAGACGTTTGAGAGGAGGAATCATCGGTACAAATACTCGAAATGTACGAATTGTCGGGGAGACTTATGCAAATTTAACGGCGGAGCAATGTTTGCAAAGTAATAAGAAAATATTGAATTACTCAACTGCAACGCATGCTCAACAAAGTCCTGAAGAAAGCTCGAACAACGTCAGGTATTCTGCTAGCAATTAATAAATATATATAATAATTGTTTTTTCCTGTGAAACCAAATAAATATTCTGTAAAGAACAATATTAAAATAAATTTATATAAAAAATATTGAAAAAATAAAATTTATAAAAATATAGATATGTATTATTTTTATGCGTGCGAGTTTTTATAATAAAACCCCCACATACTCCGAATGGACTTTTTGTTAAAAACAAATAGGAATGTAGTTTTGCATTAAGAACTGAGGTATGGCAACATTATCGATAAAAGCAATATTTACACAAAAGGAATTTTTGTATGCACAGAGAGAATAGAGACTGATATTTCTCGATCCACTCTTCTTTAAGTTAACCGTTTGTGAGTAAGGTCCTATATATTGTATGTGATCTCTGGTAAAATCTTATAATATTGTTGCGTGCCACCCCTCTGGTTCGAATGCTACAGAATGACAGCAATTTTTATTTATTATTATTAATTTCTTATTACTTTAATATTTCACTGATGTAAATACTTTCGCTGTCTGATTTCAAATGTCGTAATCGCTTTCCGAAATCTCTCTGATCATCGCTGGTCAAGTTCTGAATGGAACTGTGTCAATTCATTCACTGTTTCCACTTTATATAGTAATTGTTGAACTCCGGAATGATCTTCCATGCCTACAAACGTGTCTTCTACGAATTTCTTGAATTTCAAAATTCCAGAACGAATGTCAGTGGTTAGTTTTTGTTTCCTTTATTCCTTTTTGTCGTAATTAATTACGTGTCAGTGAAATATAGTGTAATATAAAAAATGTGAAATTTTTATAAAACCTACATCATTTCGATAGGAAAGTATTAATATTGTTCTACACACCTTAAGGAGTATTTCCGTGCAATTAGGGAAGCCTTCCATTCTAAGAGTATGTTTTTGAAAAAAGGGTCTGTGTTTCTTATATTGTTTTAATTAAAAATAACTTGAGTTCATTTTTTCGTAAAAACGTTAGATTATGTTATAAATAAGTACGAAAATATATACAGGATTCTGTACCTTTGATAAATTCAATTTCTCATCATTACAAAAAACAAGAAATCCTTCACATTTACGTAACTAATAATTTATTTAAAGTCTGAATTAATAAAAATGTTATAACTATATTATGCCTGTTTTATTTGCCATACCCTACACCGGAGCAGGGTAAGTGGCAAATAAAACGAGCAGGAGTAGGGCAAACAAGTAAGATCAAAACAAAAATGTCCAAATTTATATTAATTATTAAAATCTAATCAAGTTACTCACCAGTCCCCTTTAATATGCAATCAAATTTCGCCATCCATGATGTCAAAACAGTTTCTTTACTTAAACCATCAATTTCGGGCAAAGATCTGCAAAATTTTATAGAAAAAAAATTTATTTACATGTAAAGTAAAACTAATGCTAATAAAAATAGGTCATTTTGTTTCTAAGAAAAGAATGTACGAGTTCTATTAACCTTTTAATATTTTACACTTACACGTTTCGCACTAATTAGATTATTTAGATTATTTTTATTGAGGCTTTGTAGAATACATAAATTTACAGGAAACATTAAGGTTATTAACATTACTATTGATAAGTGTGGATTGTGCTGGCTTATAATATGCCTAGCTTACAGAATTAAGTAATTAACGGTGAACTGATATAGTTTAAACATTAATATTTAGTTATTTTATATTATCAAAGAAAATGCAAAATTTAATGGTGCTTGCTCCCGGCACTACTTTTCAAGCTATGTTTAAAATTATTAGTGTAAAACTTAAAACTAGGTAAAGAGAGAAAACAAAAAAAAACAAAACAATAAACCACCTTAATGGCTTATATTTTAAAATTAAATTTTAAACTAAACTACAGTATTATTATTTTTATATATTTTCACATGTTATTAGTAATATTATGAAGTATGAAGGTGGAATACAAAGCGATAACTGAATCCATCATTGCGTTTGTTGTTTACTTAGATTAGTTTAGAGTGTGATGCTTTCCAGAGAACTAGAGAGACAGATGAGAGTTAGCCCCTATAGATGTCAGGAGAGGTTTTGTTATAAAATTTCAGCGTGTGCATATTCTCCCCAATGGGACTCATCAAGTCAGCGCAACTTGGGTTGAGTATATTGACTGGAGAGGCGATCCCAGTTGAATGGTCGAATTCCTTTGAGAAATGCTCCTGACTAACGGGTTAGGGTGGTCCTTTAGCTTTTCAAATCTATTAAGTGCAAGCCGCAGCATATATAAGATGATAGGCGTAATTTTTGATTGTTCATAAATAGTATTATTAGGAAACCACTTCCCATCGGATCTTGTGTATTTTGATAGGCAGTGGCTAATTAATTTTCTCTCGAAGATTTGGAGTTCCGAGGCGACATTTGGTGTTATAAAAAGCCAAATTCCAAATGCATAGGCAATGACTGGTCTAATTAGTGATTTATATATTAAAAGTTTGGTCCTAGGTTCCATCTCCTGAGAGTATAGTAGGGATTTAAAAATAGCGGTGGCTTTTCTTGCTTTGTTAAGAGCAAATCTAGCGTGGGGATTATATTTCAGTCTGTGATGCATTTTCACCCCTAGATATTTAATTTCAGTTTTAAGAGGAATGTCATGTCCTCCGATATTTAATCTTAGGTTCTTACTTTCCCCTCATGCCAAGTAATGACCCTTCCCACTCGCATTACGGAAGCAGATTAGATCGCATTTTCCAAGATTGATTTTAATTCCCCATTCATTGTAAAATACCAGTACTTTGTTTAGGAAGGAGTTTAGCAGGCACAGAGCTTCGCGAGGCAGGGCAGAAGGTGCAAACAAGATAGTATCATCAGCGTAGAAAATTGCTTTTGCAGTACTACCGGATAATGGGAAGTCCGAAAAAAAGATGTTAAAGAGTTTAGGGCCAAGGATAGAGCCTTGAGGCACACCCGACTTGACCTCAACAAAGTCAGAATTTTCGTTTTTAATTTGTACAAAAAGTTTCCTGTTATCAAGGAAACTTTGTATGATTTTCAGCAATTCTGTTGGGCATTTCAAAGAAAGTAATTTATACAGTAGACCTTTGGACCATACATTATCAAAAGCTTTTTCAAGATCAATTGCGCAAGCCGCGGTGCATTTCTTTTGGCGCAGGTTGTATATGATCGAATCTTGTAAATGTAACAAAGCGTCTTCTGTAGAATGGGCGCGTTCAAATCCGAACTGGCAATTCGGAATTGTGTTATTATCTTCGCAAAAAATTTCAAGTTTGGTCAGTAAACATTTTTCGAGGATTTTTCCGAAGTTTGATAACAATGAGATCGGTCTAAAGTTGTTGACGTTATTTGAGGCTTTACTTTTCGCAATGGGAATTAATTTAGCAATTTTCCACGCATTAGGAAAGTATCCATTATTTAGGCAATTATTGACGATAATTGTTAAAAAAGGATATATCTGTTGAGGGCACTTGACCAAAATGGAATTAGGAATCCCATCTGTACCGAACGATTTTTTCCTGTTTAGAGTTTCCATAATAGAGCATATGTAATTAGGTGAAACAAAGAATTCAGTATTTGATGGATCGGATGCTCGATTGTTCTGGTTGAAGCAGGATATGGGGTTCGTATTATTAACAGAAAATGAGTTCATTTTCCTATGTGCTTTCTGATTTAATAAAGAATTGTACTGGGGTTTTTTTTCACCGTACAGCCCAGAGTAAAAGTTATTAAATGCTTTGAGTTTATCAGGAACGGTATATAGATTGCGTCCTTCATCAACCAAACATGCGTTAGACAAATCCAAATGGGAAGAATTCCTCCCAGTTAACCAAAATATTTCTTTGAAAGCGTGTGGGGATGGCTTAATTAATTTCAGTCTATTGCGAAAAATTTCATTTACTTCGATCCGGATCCTTTCCCTAATGATCTTACTTAAACAGGCAATGCGACCGGACCATTCTTGGTAGGCACTGTTAATTCTATTTAGGTTGTTGTGAAATAGATTTTTTAGAATGCGGAGCCAGATTTTTCTTGTTTTTATGAGTTTAAGTGTTAAATTTGAAATATTTTTGTAAAACTTGTTGAGGCCAACTTCTATGAGTTTGGAGTGATTCGCGATACAAGTATTCAGCGTGTTCGTAGGGATAGTGAGATGGCTATCAATATCACTATTACTCAGATTTTGGTCGTCAGGAGGAAGCATTGCGGATAATTTACAGCCGATCTCTCTTTGAAATTCGTTCCATTTGGTGTGTTTGTAGGACCTGAAAGAGCAAGGTTCCGATCTGAATAGATCAAGTCTCGAGAAATTAATGTTCAGCATAAGCCCGAAGTGATCAGATACAAAAGGAATTGTGCGGCACTCAAAACTTTCAGAGTTTGCCGAGTTCAAAACTGAAGAGGAAACCATGAAAAGGTCAATGTGTGAGGAAGATCTGGGAAAATAGGGCCCTGCATTCAAAATCTCCATATCCACGAAAGGCCCATTCATAAACCATGAGTGTAAATGCAATCCATTAGAATTGCGTTTGGAGTCACCCCAGAATTCATGCCTGGCATTAAAATCTCCTCCGATAATGGTGCCATTAAATTGTCGGGATAGACGGTAAATTTCGTCCAAATCGTTTTTGCTGTTGATACCTAGCTTTTTGCTTATACCCATGTGGTCAACATATGGTAGACTAACTATAGTGACTGAGAAAAATTCGAAGTCCTAACCAATTGTGTCAAATCTGATTCCCTTTTTAATTAATATTGCGGTGCCCCTGCCGCTATCATTCCTAAATATTTCATACCCCCCAAAAGAAGGTTTGTGGCAATTTTTTAGGCAAGTTTCGGTTATGAAAGCCGCTAAAGGTTTTGTTTCTAATAGTTCCCTTGAAAGAGACAATCTTTTTTCATGGGAACATTTTTATTTATTTTGAATGGAGATACAGAAATTTAAGTAAGCCTGCGCTTTGTCTTCAAGGCTTGTTAATTTTAGGTAATTAGGCCAAAATTCATTGATTTTTATTCGTAAGACTACGAAAGGGAGCCCGAAAAGAATATTGGATTCGTCCATGAAATCTTGCAGAAAATTATTACCTGCTGTATTAGTAATTTCTGAGGGTTTAGCTTCTAGCACTTTCGCATAAGAGATTTTGGGGTCTGTGTAATTATTAATTACATTATCGACAAATTTCCTTCTATTTACTGTTACCTTTTTTGCTAGTAATCTATTCCTTTCCATTTTATCGATATATCTTTTATATACAGTGCATCCTCTATAGTTAGCGGTATGTCCCTCTTCCTTGCAGTTAGCACAAACTGGTTTGGGGGGATTCTCCCCAACATTATTCAAAGTACAAGCTTCTTTTTCATGGTCTAAGCCGCATTTTACGCATCTTCTGACGAAGTTGCAGTTTTGGCTAATATGCCCAAACCTTTGACACCTAAAGCACTGTATGGAACCCGTTCTAATAATCTTTTCCCACCATACTTTTTGATGGAGGAGATATTTGACACTAGCTAATCTAATTGATTTCATACCCGGCTCTAGCTGAACAATAAATATATTCAACTTGGACCCCTGCGCTCGGGATCTAGCCGTTGAAAATGGAGTAATACTAAATATGCCTACCTCAGCAGCGGCTTGTTTTAATTCAGACAAAATTTCCTCAGGGGTATACTCGCACATAACTCCCTTTAATAAAATGGACTCTCTCTTTAGCTCTCCGGGTGTAAAAGTGAAGCTTTCGACTTTAAGCTCTCCAAGTTTATCAAAGATTGCGTTGTGTATTTCCACATCAGCAACCAAGATTTTCAACTTACCTGGTCCAGCGTTAATGACTCTCAGGTTTACATTATTTGGATAGGCTCGCTTGATAGATCCGATTATCGCTTTGGCATCCCCTCCATTCACAAAAATGGGAGGGCACCAATTAATTTTCTGTTTAATCTGGTCTGAAATTAAATTATTATTAATATTGATTTCATTATTTATATTTACGTTGCTTGGATTGTTGGTATCTTCACATTGGTTGTTGTCGTTGTCATCAGTGGGTTCATCATTCTCTAGGGTGGAGAAGCGATTATTGTGTTCTTCAGTACCGTTTGTAGTTGCGGCTGAAAGCTTTCGTTTCTTTTCCGGGTTAGAATATTTTTCAATTGTTTTAAGTTTCAAAGGCACAAAATTCCAATCTCTTGAGTCGGAATCGCTCAATGCCTTGTTTGGTAGTCTATGTTGCACCCCAATCTCCATGTCCATGGGAGATTCTGGATCATCTGGGATTGACTTGCTTATAATTTTACTTTTGTTTTTAGTTTCACTACAAGTTTTAGTGACACTTTTACTTTTGTTTTTTTCGTTTTGAGGGGCCACAAGTTTCAAATTCATAATTCTATTTATATCCACATTATGTGGAAAAACCTTCTTTGGGGTTACGTCTAACCCCATTTCTTTTCTTTGACCAGCTTGTCCCTCAGAGCTCATAGGTGGTTTTGTTATCTTAAATAACTTATCAAAAATTTCTTCTTTCTACTCTTCGGAGAGCATTTCAAATGGGGGCACGAGAGGGCTACGTTCCGCCACTGCGGCGGGCCCTTTTTAGTTTTTTTTTTTATTAAAATTATTCGTTATTAAATTCACGAGAGAAATTTGAAATAATATTCTTAATTTGAACTAAAATTATTCTATGAATAAGTAAATAGTGTTTTACAAATTCAATAAAAAAAAATATTTTAATATTTATTTAATTTTATTTTTATTATATTTTATTTTATTTTTTGACACGAAAAAAAAGTTCGACTGCTTCGTTCGAAATAAAAATCAAACTCCGAATATTGTTTCGCACTAATTATTCGAATGACTTATAAGTAACATGATTCCAAAGTAAAAATAAAAGAAACAGTAATTCTTATTAGAAAGAATGAAGATAGTATCTGCAATCCAATTTTCCTAGAGCTGTACCATGTTAACACAATGCAATTATCAGAACCTCGAAAATAAATAGAACCAGCTGGTATCTGCGATTTTTCGCGCGTTATCCTTAGAATAAGATTGACGAATCCATGACTTTCAAAAATACGTGTAGCATTGAGTGAGTTAAGGATGACTTTATTTGCTTATTCCCCGCATCCTCGCCAGGTGAAGACATATCCTACAATTTATATTACCATATACACAATGTACTTTCAAATTTTTATGAAAAGTCCTTTAACATTAACCGAATCAGCGCCATTCTCATTTTTTGGTCACCCACAACATCCCACTTAGTGGGATGTATCTCCTAAATTGGTCTATCTAGAATGTGCATTCCAAGTCTTATGAAAATTTGCCTTCTATTCACCGAATTAAAGTCCTTTTTCAAATTTTATTCTAGATATTCTTGCGATAGAGATCGGAACATTTAAAATGAGGTGAGTTATAAGGTCACAGGAGGTAATATAAACTTAAAAGTTAGCAGTTTAATTACATAAATAGATAGATAGTAAGATTTAATAATCTCTTGCTGTCAATTAGGGTTTGAATGGAGGGCATCTGTTATGCTGAGTAAGGTATTCAAACGCTCCTGAAGAGTGTGAAGGTTAAAATGTAGAGATATTACTGTACATACAGTTTATTTTGAAATATCTGACAATTTTTTTGGCTCAGAAATCATTGATATTTTTACAAATCCTTTGACTATTTGTTTAGCTCACAAATGAATGATATTTTCACATATCCTTTCGAATATCATTGATGGAAATGTCTGCTATGCTTATATAAATAAAGACTCGTATACCCTATGTACTATAATAATATTTTAAACAAAATTCAAGCCAGAGGGAAATAAATACAGGAAAATTGAATAATCTGAAAAATTCCCAACTTTTCTATTATGTTCTATTCTTCCTTCCGATATATAGTAGTTTGAAAATTAGAAATGGCATTTTCCATATTTAATAATTTATCAAAATCTTTGAATTTTTCTTATGAATGGACAATTATTTTGATTAAAATAAAATTCTGTCGTCAGCTGAATGGTAGGCGTTTTAACCCAGTAAGGACATAATCAGAAACACAATTGTCCGGTGCTATAATCAAGGATTAATTGCATATCTTCGGCGGCTAAGTAGTTGTAGCAGTGCATTCTCTGTTTTCAGAATGAGTAAGTTCATACGGAAATCCTCACCGGTGCTTATACAAGAAAATGAATGCACTCTTTTATATCCTGGTACTGCTGGGTAGCATAGGTTAACAGCAGGATAAAGTTGTGCACAACACCAGAACAAGTACTTATGCAACTTCTGTGAACTTTTAGAGGGAAAATAGTGATTTCTCTTGGCTTCCTCATGCATAAAAATTGATCACCGCAAACTTTACCTTGTTGGGCTATTTGAACAAACCAGTATGTATATATGAAATTTGTATAAAACGTGTATTTTTGTTACGATTGTATATGCGTAAGTTATATGTTACGTTGTAAGGAGATTGTTTGAGTAATTAAATTTAAACAGTAAAATTGTTTCGCAAAAAATTTTACAGTTTTCGTTGTTTATAATATATTTTGTTGATATAATTAAGTTAATCAATTAATGTATTTACCTAACTCTTTTTTCGATATTATTTCGAAATACTTCACGAAAATCGAATTGTGAACAGGCGCCGGATTGTACCATTTTAATAACACGTTCCGATTTTAAAAATACATCATGATAGCTTTGTACAGCATTTTGAAATGCTTCATCGGCCATTATTTGTGTTTCACCCTTTAAAAATGCCTAAATTAAAGAAACAAAAAAAAATTATTTGCTAATAAATTAAAATAAAATGTTATGAAATATATTATACGAATATGCTATCAGAAACTTATAAGAAACATAGTTAGGATACAGACCATATTTTAATTAATTCTCTTCGTACTAGACTAGACGACTTCTTCGTGAGAGCGAATCAAACAAATGTATAAACGTAATATATATATTTTAATTTTTTTTTTATATTTTTATATAAAGAACTAAGGAACCTATTCACGAACTGACGACACTGCTTTTATAAACAAAGATTGACACCTCCCACTTAAATTTGCGCATGAAACACCGTGGTAACTGATCATCTACCGAGTGCAAACGGTTGAAAGGGAATTTAAGGGAAAAAACGTATACTTTTTGTGCATATGGTGTAATTACAAAGCCGGTTTAGATTGTCGCAATAACCCTTACGGACATAAAATCTGTCAATGTTGGCTATATTGAAATCAAATTTCCACAGATTTTATTTCAAATACAAAATGGTATACAATTGTTTAAATCAGTTTAAATTTTATTTTGGCTTGTGGTGAAAAGTCTTCGATAAACAATTATCCCCATACACTTTTTGCATAATTTTATATGTTTCTATGACTGTTGTGGCAAGCTTTAATGGAAATTTAATAACAGCTCTTTTCAAGAAGCAAATTTTTTGAATGATAAACAAGGCGTTAAAAGAAAACAAATGTCAACAGAAAACGCAAGAGTTTTTTCTAAGGTCGAAAATGATAGCCTCCACCAAGATATGGTGGAGAAATCCCAGAACTTTATTGTATGTTGGAGATAGGCTTGTGCATCAACGCGCATTATCTTAAAACATGGATCCCAGCAAATAGCTTTCGGCTTGCAGAGAAAGAATTCCAAATTAATTCGCAAACGCAAGAGTTTTTCTAGAGATAGAATCTTGTATTTCGATCCGACAGAGTTTTCGATTCGATTTAATATTCGATCTGAATGCTTTTTGGCATCGCGTAACATAATCGTATGGTAATTAATGTGGCTGTTGAGAATGCCACGCAAATGGTATAAATTTTCAAATTGCCCGATGAAATTTTGACATCTGATAGTTTTTTTTTTTTGAAAAAATTAATTTAAAATTTTTGTGTTTTAGTTTTGTTTTTAGTTTTGAATTATTTTAAAATTATTATTTCATAATAAATAATTGTTGGTCTCAGTAATGAAACAAAATATCTCCAAATATTTTCGGTCCTAAATTTGTACGGTAGCGCCTTTTTTTATGGTAATATCTATCTTCTATTTATTATAATAGAAAAGTTTTTTCCGCACTACATTTATAAATTTTGTAGTAGAAAAAGCTTAACAAATAATTTATAACTAAAAAATTGTCGGCACCGACGGGGATTCGAACTCCGGCAGTTTGTCTTACTAAGTGAATCTCTTGATAACCATGCCATCGACTTCAATGCTTAAAGTAAGTCAGATTCGTTAATATCAAATCGGAACTCAGTGAATAATTTTATAGCTGAAAAAAAAATATACGCCATCGATGGGGCTTGAACTCACACAACTTACTCACAGTAGTTTTACTAAATCCTGCGCTTACCAACCGCGCCACCGAGATAAATGCTTCAGCCAATTCAGATTCGTTACTATCAAATCAGAACTGAATAAATAATTTTATAACTGAAAAAAATATACGCCATCGACGGAAATTGAACTCACACAACTTACTCACAATAGTTTTACTAAATCCTGCGCTTACCAACCGCGCCACCGAGATAAATGCTTCAGCCAATTCAGATTCGTTAATATCAAATCAGAACTGAATAAATAATCTACCTATTATCACATGTTATCATTTCTATTCACACATGGTCAATTGTATGTCGCTCTATCACGATGTAGAAGCAGAGGAGGTATAAAAATAGAGTGCAAGCTGGAACAAAAGGTCATATAAAACATTGTATTCGAAGAAGCCGTGAAATAAATCACAAAAGCAGTTACATATTTTTTTGGCTTCTTACTTTATTATGCTTCATGTTTTACCCTTACATTACACGAAAACTACTCGAAGTCCACTCCGGGACCCGGGGCTGGCGAGCAGGGGCGGAGCCTCCTAGTTTTGTTATAATGATAATTTTCACTTCGCTCTTAGAGCATTTTATTTGGTTGAAATTTCATCAAAATTTTGATAATTTTTTCAATTCAATGCTTTCAAGATACCTTTTGAAAGGTTGGGATAGTCATGGGATAAATCCAAGTAAAACAAAATTTTAAACAAAATATTTTATTTTATTTTATT
Source organism: Xylophagus ater (assembly GCA_963422695.1). NCBI lineage: Eukaryota > Metazoa > Arthropoda > Insecta > Diptera > Xylophagidae > Xylophagus > Xylophagus ater. Next base: position 416,987 of record CAUJSI010000001.1, read on the forward strand.
TTTTTTTTTTTTTGTGAAAACCTTCAATATTTTAGTAAAAATTTAAGTAAATAATTGTTAAATTACTTGTAATTTAGTTTTTTTTTGCACAACATGTTTTCGACAATTCAACATTGATCGAATGAATTTTATACAATCACAATGTAAAATATTTTTGATCCGGTTTTAGCTGATACCTAATTGGTTGGTCGAATCGTATATACGATAAAATTGGTTCAAATTGAAATACAAGATTCCACTCCTAATTCATCGCCTTTTTTTCTTCACACCGTAAAAGTTACAAAATTCAGGAGTGCAATCGTGTATTTCGATTAAGATTAAATAGTATCGAAAAAGCATTGCTATTCCTATGCCTTTCCAATACAATTTAGATCAAATCAAGTTACACGATTCCACACCAGATTTTGCATCACGTCTACTATTTCATTCATTTTTTTAATTAAAATACACTAAGACCTCAATTTACAATACATCGTTACGACGTTTCCTCGTTAAACTTTAGACATATTTTTAAGGACATAATTTCAGTCGGACATAAATTGCGACATAAACAGAGACTTTTTGAGGAAGACTTTTTTCCAGACTTATTTTTGACATATTGAAATTAAAAATGGTGGCAATGAATTGAATGCATACGAATGTATGTAATTGCAATAGGGTTTTCCCAATATTTCAGATATTTTGAATTTTCAGACATTTATTTTTAAAAAATTTATTTGGCGCCTTCATACGACAGCAATAAAATGTAAACAATTTGTTCATTTCATTTATAAATAAATTTCGTTTAAAATTCGTATCATTTTATGACAGCTGAGACAGTAGAATCAGCTGACGTATTGAGCACGGATGAACTGGTAGCTTCAGATGTCGAAAATGACCTGTTGCTAACACCACCAGAAATTGTCCAACTGGAGGAGCTACTCACCTCCTCACCCCAAAAAGGTGATAAAGCCAATGAAGTATTTCTGGGCGACGACAGGAACAAGGAGCCGGAAGGACCAGTCCTTGACGAAGCTGCAGAAGCACTTGGTAAACTAGCGCTCAAACACAAATTTGAGTACTTCTCGGGTGCATCTAAAAGACGCATCAAAGCCATGATTACACAAGTCATGGCGCCTGAAGAAGCGAGGAAAGCGGAACGAGGGAGACTCTCGACACTTTCCAGACCTGATAAGGAACAAAAAAGTTCCAATCAAGCTTCAGAAACAAACTGAAGTCGAGAAGACCTGAGGAAAAGTGGCAGATCAGATGGTAGCACACCAGAACAAGCGCCATCAAAGCAGAGCAAGTTCTCTAATGATAACGGAAGGCAGGAAAAGGGTAAGAGTAAGCATATCATCCCAAAGACTAGCACGTCCAGCATCAAAAGAGATGAGCCGCAAATTACAAAGAGACAGATTGAGAGTAAGAGTAAACATGACAACTCAAAATCTTTCACTTTCAAGTTGCCCTTTAATCTGGTTGTTGCCGGTGAAAAGGTAGCAATTATTCATGCGCTACATCCAGAACAGACACTGTCAACGGATGAGCTAGAAAAGATAAAAGTAGCTTTGTTGGATGAGATCGATAAGCTAGATGAAGAAATTGGGCTACACCCACAATTCTCAGCTGCATCGCAAAAAACAGCAGGATGGCTGTCGATCCATTGTAATGATAAAGCTACTAGGGACTGGCTTCTCAAACTGGAACAGTCTCTTAAGCCGTGGGAAGGTGCGATGTTGAAGGTGGTTCAAGGTGATAAAATGCCCATAGCCACTCTCTGTAAAACATTCGTACCATTAACTCCAGCTGGAACGTTATCTAGCGATAAATTCCTGCTGAGGCTCAAAAAGCAAAATGCAGGCCTGAACGCAACACCGTGGCGGGTCCTAAAAGCGGTGCCAGAAAGTAATGGTGGACAGACGTTTATTTTCAGCATAGACAGTGCCTCTGAAGCAATACTGGACAGGCTGAAATATCGTCCACACCTGAACTTCTCACCCATCCAAATTAGCAAGGTCACTGGTAGAAACACCAGTAATTAAGGGAGCAAATTAAGCACCAAGGTTCAAGCGTCAAAGGTTAGGAGACATAACGCCCTACCGGAGACAACCATAACTTCAGCAGTACAACCTAAACAACCAACAGAACAGGTTATGCTGGAGGAAGGTTCTGTAAAAAGTAAGTAATCATGGGCATTTTCAGGTGTATCCAGATAAACCTACAACACGCCAAAGCAGCCTCGGCAGTTTTGGCCAGTGGGTTTAGCAAGGATCACTTGGAGGTAGCTCTTATCCAGGAGCCTTACTTACAAAATGACCAGATAAGAGGACTAACTGCAGGTGAGTTACTATATAATTCTGTTGGCCTTGGCAAGCTCAGAGCATGCATTATGTTTAAAAAGGGTATTAAATATCTTCCGATTTCAAGGTACTGCACGAAAGATCTGGTAGCAGCACTGGTGAATATACCATCCCAGGGGGGTAGTATAGAGATAATATTATGCTCAGCCTATCTTCCTGGTGACACATCAAATCCTGTCTCCAACGATCTGAAGGACCTCGTGAACTTCTGTAAGCTGAACAACAAACAGCTTCTACTTGGTTGTGATGCAAATGCACACCATACTATATGGGGAAGCTCAAACATCAATGATAGGGGTGAGTATCTTCTCGAATTTATTGATGGTAATAGCCTAGAGATCTTAAATAGGGGCAATAGGCCGACATTTATAAATAAAATTAGGCAGGAAGTCCTAGATTTAACTCTGAGTACTCCTTTTATCAACACCAAAATCTATGATTGGCACGTCTCTCAAGAGACATCTATGTCCGTTCATAGACAAATCAGATTCAATATTGAATCTTGTAAAGTAGTATCTGAGACATTTAGGCAACCAAGTTCAACAAATTGGGCTGATTATAATCAGCATCTCAAGGAGAGCTTGGATGACTTCAAACCAAATGTCAAAGATATCATAAGTATAGAACTAGCTTCTGACAAACTTAGGGAGATAATAATAGATGCCTACCATCATTCCCGTCCTGAAAAAGCTCGCAAAAGCAATCGCAAGGTCCCTTGGTGGAACAGCAAACTTACTGTTATGCGGGCCAGGACAAGACAGCTTTTCAATAAAGCCAAAATAAATGGTGGCTGGGAACTGTATAAACACTCCCTAACTTAGTACAACCTTGAAATTAGAAGGGCCAAAAGAGCATCTTGGAGGAGGTACTGTGAAGAGATTGATGATCTCTCCACTGGTGCAAAAATTCACAAGGTGTTATCAAAACGGCACACTAATAGGATAGGACTGTTAGAAAAACCTGACGGCTCAGTTACTAAGAGCTGTAAAGAAACGCTAGAACTCTTAGCTAAAACCCACTTTCCAGACTCTATAATAGTTGAACAAGGTAACGTTAACTCTCAACTTGTATCAACTTCTACCAAACCAAATATGGTAGACTGGAAGAATGCTTCCAGGATATTTACAGCAAATAAGGTCAGATGGGCAATAAACTCATTTAAGTCTTTTAAATGCCCCGGAGAAAACGGCATTTTCCCTGCCTTACTCCAGAGGGGAATTGAAACTGTAATACCCCTAATTCTAAAAATCTTTAGAGCCAGCCATGCATGGGGTTACATACCTAATGCATGTAGAATAGTGAAGGTGACGTATATACCGAAGGCTGGGGAAACATCTCATACCCAGCCTAAGTCATTTCGTCCAATCAGCCTTACATCTTTTCTACAAAAAATCATGGAAAAGATTCTTGATAGGCATATAAGAGATAATGTGCTGAAAAGCAATCCATTACATAAACATCAATATGCCTATCTGCCGGGTAGATCAACTACACTTGCGTTACAGAACCTTGTTTCTAAAATTGAGGATTCACTCAAAAACAAGGAGCTGGCAATTTGCAGTTTTCTGGACATTGAAGGAGCTTTCGACAATACCAGTTTCGACTGTATTACGCAAGCTTCCTTACGAAAAGGGGTAGACCCTAAAACCTGTAAATGGATTGATTCTACATTGCAAAACAGACTTATAAAATCCACAATGGCACAGGAAACACTAAAGGTTTCGGTAGCTAAGGGTTGTCCACAAGGAGGGGTACTGTCTCCCATACTGTGGTCGATTGTAGTAGATGAACTATTGCTTAAGCTAGCGAAGGCTGGCATACAAGCCCAAGGCTATGCAGATGACATAGTCATTATAGTCAGGGGAAAGTTTGAGGACACTATCTCAAGCATCATGCAACACGCACTAAATTTAGTTGCGGCATGGTGTTTAGAAGTGGGACTCAACATCAACCCTAAGAAAAGCGTTGTGGTTAACTTCACAAGAAGAAGGAAAAGGGAAAATCTTATTAAACCTACTCTTTTTGGCCAAACTATAATATTTAGAAATGAAGTTAAATTCTTAGGGGTAACTCTAGATGACAAATTAACATGGAATAGCCATCTTAATAATGTCATCAATAAAGCGAGAATAGCTTTATGGACCTGCAGAAGTCTGGTGGGTGGTACTTGGGGTCTTCAGCCCAAAATTACACACTGGATTTACACTTCCATTGTCAGGCCCATTATAACCTATGCCGCACCGGCGTGGTGGCAGAAAACTGAGCAGAAATCTGCTCAGTTAAAACTACAAAAACTGCAAAGGTTGGCATGCGTGGGTATCTCTGGGGCTATGGGCACCACCCCTACAGCTGCTTTGGAAGTTCTTTTGAATCTTCCACCATTATATTTACAAATACAAAAAGAGGCCAGAATAGCGACCTACAAACTCCTTACAGATGAAGATCTGGAGAAGCGTAGAGCTGCACATGCTGACCTCTGTAATGAACTAGGGAAGGACCATATCCTTAGCATACCCATTACGGATAGTATGCTAGTTAGATACAATTTTGAAAAGCCATTCAAGGTAATTATACCAGAACGGCATGAATGGCAGACCAACCCTCCAAAATTTGACTCTAACTCCTTAGTCTGGTACACCGATGGATCTAAAACTAGCACAGGGGTTGGTGCTGGGATCTATGGTGTTCAAGCCAGAATAAGCTTATCAGTCAGCCTAGATGAATTCTCAACTGTCTTTATAGCGGAAACATATGCTATAGAGCTGTGTATACGTGAGAATCTCAGGCTGGGGTATAAGCATAGGAAAATCTAAATCCTATCGGACAGTAGAGCTGCCATACTAGCTCTGCACTCATACCAGATAAAATCAAAACTGTTATGGAACTGCCTTAACATCCTTAAGGAATTAGCGTGCACAAATAGTGTCACTCTAATGTGGGTCCCGGGACACACTGGCTTAGAGGGGAACAAAAAGGCTGATCAACTGGCCAGAGAGGGCTCAGATAAACCCTTTCTACGACCAATCCCTTTTTGTCGTATCCCATTAAGCACAGCAAAAGCAGCCATAAATAAATGGCTAGATAGAGAAAGAATGAACAACTGGAGGACAACGCCCGGTTGTCTAAAAGTCAAGAAATTCATTCCTTCTCTGTCAAAAAAGAGAAGTCTTGAGCTTCTGAACTTCAGAATTAATCAAGTCAGGCTCTTGACAGGCTTCCTCACAGGCCACTGTCGTCTTAATTACCACCTAAATAAGATGGACAGATCAATATCTCCGATGTGCAGAATCTGCGGTAAACACGGGGAAACGGCCGAGCACATTCTTTGTGAATGTGATGGGCTATCTACATGTAGATCCAAAATCCTCGGGAAAAATTTTCTAACACCCGTCGATATTACATCTAGCCCTCTCAAGGACGTTTCTGGGTTTATTGGCAACCTAGCGTTCGTGGGAGAGCTCTAGGAGTCTTAGGGTACCACAATAGGTCATTTCTGGCCGCGGTGGTTATTGGGTTGTGAGCCCAGCACCAATCTAATCTAATTTAATCTGCATTGACGTACCGTAATGTATTTTTCTGAGAAATTTTTGATATTTCGACTCTAGTTTCTACTTATTACAATTCCGGGAAGGATTGATATTTCAACAATTTTATTTCAAAATAATTTTTTGTATGAAAAATTTTTAGAAATATTAATGATTTTAGTTGGATCTTTTTTTTATAAAAAAAAAAACATTCATTCCTCTCAACCGTAACGCATTTTTAGTTGAAACAACATATATAAAATAATTTTATAAATAATTTATGCAGCAAAAATTTCATTGTTTCTTCGTCAACGGCCTTTTTACAAATAAAATGTCAGGACATACACTGCCCACCTACAAATTATATGTCTTCAAAATGGCGCCCGTAGACTGAAATTAAGTCTTGAAATAAGTCCAATAAGAGTTGCTGGGTAATAAAGCCGATCGTCAGCAAAGGACATTGATTCAGAATCTTCTACTTCACAATAAAAATTACTTGTTAACTAGAAGTCACAGTTTTCTGAGTTTTCATGATCTTTTAGAGGAAACATATTAAAATAAGCCCTATAAAAATACAATATACCTGGGTCTCCTTTTGTGCGGATTTTCTTAATGCGATTTTGAAGTCATATTTCACTTAAAATTGGGATTTCCTTATTTTATATAGTATGCATACGTATTGCATATGAACAGTAGCGGCCGCTGTATTATACACAAGCACAACACAAAATGCTATTTATGCGAGCTTTCTAAATTTGTTTATTATTTGTTATTAACGGGATTCTCCATTGTAAACACAGTGAAAAGAATGATGTGTATTGTATTTTAAATGACATTCTCCTTTTGCTTTTTAAATAATAATCATTTATGACGTTTACATGATCTATTTGAAGTAGACTTCAATCCAAAAATCGTCCATGTAAACACAGATCGACTTCAATCCGACTTGAGCTGATCAGACCGCAAACATTTTCTCAATGACTTGAAATTTGTGTGTAAACCCAGATAGAGTCCAGATTGACTTGAACATTTAAATTGAAGTATTAACCGAGGCGAAACCTAACCTAGAAAATAAAAATTTGTTTGCAAGCAGTATGATGTTTTGTGAATGTAATATAATTTTAAAATTTTCAACCCTTCTCTAGTCTGTACAGATGTTGTAAAAAATACCCTTGAAAAAACCTTTAAAGAAAGACGAAGCGTCAGCGAAATTTTTTAAACAAAATAGGGTTTTATTTCGGAGTGTCTTAACCAGCTAATAATTTACTACAAATGAAAATTAGCTGTTATTATTAAATAGTTACTGTTATTATTAAATATGCATCATTATTGATTTTTAATGACTGATTGAACGATAATGTTCATTAACATTTGACATCTGTCTTTAGTATTACCACAAAATAAGGAATAAACAGAACAATTTTTTCTAATTCCAGTATGGGACCAGTTCAGCGCTTAGGTTACATTAGTATTCATCGGTCTAAATTGAGACTGTGTGTGTGTGTAATTTATCGCATTGCCACTTCTTAAAAATAATTTCAATATAGTACTCCAGAAAATGATTAAATGGGACGCCATTTTCATTCTTATATATTCCTACAAACAATGGCCGCATAATTATAAGGCGCCGATCAAAACAAACCACAAATAAAACAATATTTTACAATGAGTGCATAGGTGGAAATTTCATTTTATGGAATGCATATAAATTATAATGTTATCGGGAAATACAAAATGTTTCTTAAGGCTATGCGAAAAATCTTCTTTAGTCAACAATTAAAATTGGAATAGGTCCATAAAAATATTATTTTAAGTATTAAGTATTTTAAGTATTCGAAAAGGAGCTTATTTCTTCCAATTACGCTGTATTTCCCGATAATATTACAATTTACATGCATTCCATAAAAATAAATTTCCAACTAGCAAGGCAAAAGGCTGAAAAACCTGGAAATTAATACCCTAAAAAATAATAATATTCTTTTTGAAAAAAAGCATAGCTCAAATTACTGACCTTAAATAATTCTGATTTAAAAGAATGTGTTATAATCATATTTCATAATTTGCTTCCATAAAATAACTCACACAGTCTGTGATAATACAATACCTAAAAGACTTTAATTTCTTTGGATTCACACAATTGTCGATACGTTAATGTGAGTCAAAATTTCAAGAAAATAGATCATTGTATATAATTTAAAAATATTTCCAGTTAGGCAAAATAACTATGAACTTCTATTTCTATCTCGAATACACGTACTATAACATACAACAAACAAAAAATTAATACATGGTTGGATTCTCTACTAATATTGACTGCTTTTTGGTATTGCATTCAAAATTGACATTTCAAAATGCATATTTTGTGTTCACTTCAAAGACTGTTGTGTTTGCCTTCAACATTATCAATTATTAAATTGAAAAACTCTGCTAAAAATAAGGACAGTGCTTATATCAGCAAATATAAAATATACGGAAGCCGCGTGCTTATTTTTCCAAATAAAATACAAATTCTGAATAGCATTTTTATGCCCCATGGTAGGTACTACACCAGAGGGTGTATTAGTTTTGTCACTCCATTTGTAACACATCGAAATAATTGTCGTAGAAAGGTTTCAAGGGTATGGTTGCGTAGGGAATCAAAAGTTATGTCGATTTATACATGTCTGTCCGTCCGTCCGTCCGTATACAAGATAACTCAAAAACGCGTTATCCGATTTCGATGAATTTTAGAATATAAGTTACTTATTCCTTTACTGGATTTGGTATTGCATTTCAACAAAATCGACCGTGGGGGAGGGAAATTATTAAGGAAAAATCAGGGTGACCAGAAAGTTTTGTCGTTTTTTCTATATGGTTTTTCGGATTTAATTCGAAAATTTGTCAATCAATTTTGTTTAAATTAATTATGTTGGTTTAATATGCAAATATCATGTTAAATTTGAGCAAAATCGATCAAAGGATAGTGAAGAAAGAAATAATCCTAGGAGAAAATAAGTCTGTCCACAAAGGTTTTTTGATGTACTTTAAAAACTAATTCATCGATTTGGATAAAATTTGCAGATTAGATTTATGCTAGTAGGGTCTCAGTTACCTGCAAATTAAAGGAAATTTTGAAAAGAGGAAAAAAAGTTATGAAGAAAAAACTTTGAAATATTGTTCGTTTTGACTGCTTTTCTGTTCTATTTCTAATTCTATAGGCCGATTTTCAGTTACTATATATTTATTTAATTAGATTCTTTAATCTCTGCAGAATTCGATTTTTCATAAAGAAAATTACATAAAAATTTTGATACTTACTTGAAATCTTGTTGTTATTGTTTCTAATTGATGTTTATTAATTTTAATTTGTCGTCGAGTCATATCAGTCGGCTGCTTTGCATTGAAGGGATAAGAAATGCATCTTGAGACGAAAACATATAATTGTATACGTCTTTTACGTTCTTCCTCCTCTCGTTCATGTTTTTCCTAAATTTTATACATATAAATATATTCTTTAATTTGTTTTAAATAGCAATTGTTGAAAGTAATAAAACTTAATCCGAAAAACAAAAAAAAAATTCAGAATAACTTCAATTAAGATGTTTACTGAAATTTAATAAGTTTAATGAGGATATGGTAGAACAGTAATTTTTGCTCTAGTTCCAGGTTATATCAAATTGTATACCATAGAAAGATGCAAGTTTTTTAAATGACCTTATATAAAAAGAATTTTAAGAAGATATTTATTTAGGAATTTTTTTAAATGATAAAATAAAATTGAAGGATATTAGGTGGAAGATTAACATTTAAGGTTTTTACTACAAAACTTTCTAATTAAAGAAAGCAGCTAAGAAAATTTTTAGTTGCACGCGAATTACTGAATTTTTTTTTTCATCAATAAATAATGTAAGAAAACTGATTGATTTATTGTAAATGATTTTTACAATACATATACAGTTAAGTCTAAGTAAATTTAGGTATTCGGCTATATTAATTTTTCAGATTGTAATATAATTTTTATTCAAATATTTGCCTATAAAATCTTATCTATCACACCAGTGGTTTGTTATTTGGTTTGAGGGCATTTTACCCTAGCGAAATAAACACAAAACACAAAAACAAACTGTTAGTGATTGCTAGATGAAATATTTCGAGGTTAATGTATTGTGAATTAGTTATTATTGTTCATACTCTTATTTAATTTATTATTATTCAACGATTAAACTCGGGTAATTCAAATAAACGAACCTTGTTACTTTGGTTGTTTTTGAAGTGAAACTTCTGTTGGCACATTAGAGTGATTTTTCAAGGTCAAGTTTTTATGCAACGTTTTATGACGGTTTTCTTATTATATGGATGTCATAGACGATTAGAATGTTCGGCAAAGTTGTAGAAGTTCCTAAGGGGTTATTTCCGTCGAAGGCACAATTGTGCTATCCACTCCACTTTGGCGCTGTATTCAATAACAATTTTTGAGCTCTTTACACTTTGTATATAGACGTCATACGCGATTACCATGTTAGCGGGTGACCTCTATATATCAAGTTCAAAGTGGTTATTGACTCGAGCGTTGAAACGGTGCGAGATAGAACTATATGATCCGACAAGGTAATATTCCCCTTGGAAACCTCCACAACTTTGTTGAACATTGTAATCGCGCGCGATGTCTATCTAAAAAGCTGAAGAGAGTTTATTGACTCCAGCGCCGAAATCGTGAGAGCTAGAACTGTATGGTTTGAGAAGAAAATATTCCCATTGGAAACCTCCAAAACTTCGTTGCACTTTGTAATCGCCTGCGGCCTCTATATAAAAAGTTGAAAAGTGTTTATTGACTCCAGCGCCGAAACGGTTTGAGCGAGAACTATATAGTTTGAAAGGAAATATTCCCCTCGGAAACCTCCATAACTTATACATAGTTGGTTTTGGTCTCCAAGTTGTGTTTTAATTTAGTAATTAGTTAAATAATTTCAAAATTTGTTAAAATTTATTTATTTATATAATCGTGCAACTTATTTAATTTAATATAGTGTTTAAAAATCACTAATACTACGCGTTTCGGGAACAAGTTCCCATCATCAGGTTTTTAGGTCAAAGTTAAGTTACATAAATATAATCTAATTATTATACTTGTTTTAAGTATTTGTCTTAAAGAAGATAGTTTCTTCGTAACTCAATGTTAACTGCAATTTAAAAAAAAATTTAAAATCTACCGAAAACTGTAACAAGGGGTTTACATATGTTGGGGTTTGTTATCTGAGAAAGCATATCCCCTGATGACCTTTTCAGCATATCTTCTTCCTTGCGAGGAGAAGATATGAGATGGTGCAGCAAATGTGAGAAACTGAAAGGCTGCACGCCTTGCTGAGTTGCACAAACTAGCTCGCCGGTGGGGTGGATCGCTGCTCACCACCATCTGTCATCGCGTTACACATAGTTATTTATGCGTGCATGAAAGTTTTAATGTCGTTCAGACTTTATGAGGATAGCATAAGCTATCAAGCAAGGAGAATTCGGTTGTGGGGAAAACAACCGAATAAAGGGGGTGTTCGTTGATTCCTGGTCACCGAAACTGACCGAACTTAACGCGAAAGCCTTGCGAGGCATGTCGGGGCCGATTGGCGATAGGCGTGATTGCCAACCGGGCTTTGGGGCACTTCCCTCCCGCATGGACCCACAGCAGAATGCCGGCCCCCGTATATCCATACTCGCCCCTAAAAATGAGCATGGACTCTTATTTTTTTGTTTTATATTTATTTATTTAGGCTCTCATCCGGCCCTCAACCTATTTCACCTCTCTCTCACTCTCATACACTAGTTGTAAATTAGCCAAACATTTGTAAAACGCAAGATCGTAGCCGAACGAAAAAGAAACAAACAAAATTTACATTCTTTTCACAATATTCCTGCCTTTTATTAATTACCAATGAATCTACTAGCTTTTTATTTCATTTTTGTTTTTTTTTTTTTCTTTTTATAAAATTAAAATTATGTGTAACCAATAAAATATTTTATGAATATGATTTAATGACGAATTTCGAAAAAAAAAGAAAATGATAAACCCTTTTAGGTAATGGAACGAATTAATGCCACGTCCGAAACCGAAACAAAATAGTATAGATTATAAATCTTCAAGTTACGTGACAGCTTCACAAAAAAGGCCTTTTCTGCGGCAACTGCTCTGTAAAGAAATCCAAAAAATTTATCTTGACATCGAAGGCGTATTGTGATTTGTTTTCCTTCATTCCCCCCTTTTTTTCGAGAACCGATCCCAAAATTGTATTTTCTTTCTTTTTCCTTATTTTTATTTATTTCATTTTTATTTTGTTTTTTTTTTCATCCATTATCAAATTCAATTAATATTTATAAGTGCTTCACTATTAATAGAAAATATTAAAATAGATTTGCACTTGGATGAAATTTTAACATAATTAGCAAATATGATAAATTTAAAATAGGTTTTTTTTTCGGTATTTTATTTTTAAAAGAAAAACCCTAGCACTATTAAAAGGAAAAACTTGTGTTCGCTCTTTTTTTTTGGTTTTTAAACTAATTATATATATATAATTTCACCGTTACAAAACCAACTGCAACCGACATAATTATTTATAATGAGTCGTACCATCCGTACTCACAAAAAATGGCAGCGTACAATACTTTTGTACATAGATTATTTTTTTTTTTTTTTGCTTAACTCAAGCGACAATGGGAAAAAAAATATATAATCAGAACAAAATATTATCGATATAAAATTTTTTTTAGATTAAATTTACTTATACTAAAATCAAAGTCATTAGCATTATTATTAACCGCCCGCAACATTCGGGAAACCGGTTCATTTCTTCCGTAATCAGTCCTATGATGCATTATTTTAAATAGCTCAACAGATCTCAAAGAACGTGTATTAATATTTAAATGCATTTTGTCTAATAGGAATGGGGCGTCTATAACACCATTAAAAATTTGGTGAACAAACACAACATCTGCCGTATGACTCCTCATTTCAAGAGAATATAATCCGATCAACTTCAGTCTATCTGCGTATGGGGGCAATAGAAAAGGACCATTCTATGGAAGGTTTCTAAGAGCAAATCGCACAAATCTGCGTTGAACTGATTCAACCCTATTTATCTGCAGTTGGTAATAGGGAGACCAAACCTGACATGCATATTCAAGCAGTGGTCTAACCAGTGTTGTGTAAAGGGCTTTAGTAATATGAGGGTCAGAGAATTCTTTGGCCCAACGTTTGATAAAGCCCAAAGTCAAGTTGGCTCGATAAACCACTAATTCAACATGTAATTTAAAATCCAGCTGACTATCACAAATTACTCCTAAATTCTTTATATTACTCACTCTCCGTAATGGTACATCATTAATAGAATAAACGCAGAGAGGAATATTACGCTTTGTTGAAAAAGAGATGACCTCACATTTATTACAATTAAGGTCAAGATTATTACTAAGACACCAAGAAGCAAAGTTATTTAAATCTTCCTGAGGTAACCAAGAGTCGTTGAGGTTGACTATTTCTTTACAGATCGTCATATCGTCAGCAAAGTTAGAAATTTTTGAATGTTTAATTGCTGAAGCAACATCGTTAATCGCTAGGACAAACAGAATCGGTCCCAAATGGCTACCCTGTGGTACACCTGATGTTGCTATGTATGAGTCAGATTTGGCTGACCGAAATATAACCTGATACATTCTACCATACAGATAAGACCGGATCCATTCGAACAAAAATGTCGGGACAGCCCAGGACACCAAGCTTAAATAATATCACACGGTGAGATAGTTTGTCAAATGCCTTGCTGAAATCGGTGGTAATACAATCCACATAATTCCCTGTTTCCATGGCACAGCTTGCAAATGAAACTAGTTCAACTAGAATAGTAGTTGTGGATCTACCCTTCAAAAACCCATGTTGGAAATTGGAAATAAAGGGTTTGCAGCTGAAGTGAAAATATTTATGTATAATGCATTCAAAGAGTTTTGGAATGCAGGATAATTTCGCAACAGGTCTGTAATTTTCAATGTCCTCTTTACTACCTTTTCTATGAGTCGGGATAATAAAGGACTCTTTCCACAATTCAGGAAATTTACCTGTTTTAAGGGATTTCTGGAAAAGAACACACAAAGGGCGTGCCAAAGTATAACCAAATCTTTTCAAAATAATTGCAGGGATTCCATCAGGTCCAGAAGAGAAATCCTCACTTAAGTCTTTAATATGGTCAATCACTATACCTTCATCAATGATTATGTTGGAAAGGGAGGTTTTAGGATAATTGTGCAAATGCGAGAAGCATTCCATATTAGGCACGAAATTATCATTGTTGAACGCTGCAGCAAAAAATTTGGCAAAAAAAGTGGCTATGGTTGACGTGTCAGTCGAAGACTGATCCTGATATTTCAGTAATGGTGGATAGCCATCCGATTTCCTTTTATTATTAACAAATTTCCAGAAGCGGTGCGGGTCCATAGAACGATTAAATTTCATTTCATTAATATAGGAGCTATATAGATTCGAAGATAAAACTTTAAATTCATTAAACAGTGCCGAATACTTCGAATGGTCATCGTCACTCTGTGAAATCAAATACTTCCGCCATGCCTTATTCCTTCTATTAAGCAATGAACGTAATTCCTTGTTGAACCATGTAGGCGAAGTAGATGAATTTTAATCGGTAATAAGGAACCGACGACACGAAGGCCGAAAAAATAATTGTATAAAACTCAATGATGCAAACTTCTACATTTTCATTGGCCAGAGCACTGTCAAAGTCTGTCAGATTAAGTAGGTTTGAGAGCAAATCAAAGTTTGACTTACGAAAATTAAAGCCGTAAGAGTCATCTATGTCTACATTCTGCCCTGCACCTTCCAGCGAGAATACCACCTGTAGGGGAGGATGGTACTTGTCAATATGAAGCATTTCAGAGCTGCGTTGAACAACACAATTAGTTGCGTCAGTAGTAAAAATCAAGTCAAGTTGTTTGTCAAGAGAATTAAGTACACCACTAATTTGTTGCAAGTCACAAGCTATGAAATTGTCCACGAATATGGATTCAAGATCAGAACTCACATTGGTTGCAGTAAAAAAAGCTTCGTCATCTAACTGTGGCCAATGAAGATTAGGAAAATTGAAGTCCCCAAATAACGACATATCATCTTCTGGCTCCAACAAATCATATAAATGGCTAATTGCCCTAACTAGGAGCTGATATTCTGCAATCGAACAATTAGGCCGAATATAAGTGTTCGCTATAAAGATGTTCCCATGCTGAACGGAGATTTTGATGCAAACAATTTCCAAACAACCCAGGTCAGCAATATGGACGAAACGAACATTTATCAAGACGCCCCCTCCCATGGACCTCAAGTCCGTCGAATGCCGATCCCTACGAAAAACTTCAAAGAAAATAACTCGCTATTGAGAAAGCTGGAATTCACCCAAGTTTCCGGAAAAAACAAAAACATCATATGAAAACGAATAACTAGCGAGGAGCAATTCGCGCGTAACGGTACCAATGGATAAAGAAGATTACCAGAATGAACTGAACACAATAAAACGCATAGCCATGAATAATGGTTACACACCAAAAATCATTGACAGATTAATGTATAGTCATATGTGTAAAATGAACAATAAAAGTACAACAACTGTATGTGACAATAACAAAATAAATGAAGTATGTTTCTATTGAATATGCCAACATATTACCATAATTCATCAACAACGTCTTCAAGAAATATGATTTTAAAGTTTCCTTGAGAACCAATCATAATTTACTGAAACGGCTAAAGATTAACCAAAAAAAAGCCTATTGAAACACAATCTGGTATTTATAAAATCGAATGTGATAACTGCGATAAATTTTATATAGAACAAACCGGCAGAACTTTCCACAGCAGATACAAAGAGCATTTACCCAACGCAAATCTGAATTTCATCAAATCGAACTATGCACCACATCTAATTGAATGTAATCACAATTATACAAGTTTCGAGGAAAATTTAACACCTTTACATATATGCAACAAAAGCATATATATGGATGCGTTGGAAGAATTCGAAATTTATAAAGCACAAAATTATTCAAAGAACAACTGTTAAATGACCAAGTCGATTTTAAGTCCAACTGCATTTACGATACCGTTTTAAAATAAAATATAAAACGTGAAGTAACGTTTAATATTTGAATAAATATCCAAAAAAATTTCTACGAAAATAACAGTGAAATAATTCTAAATTGCAGTTAACATTGAGTTAGGAAGAAACTATCTTCTTTAAGCCAAATACTTAAAACAAGTATAATAATTAGATAATATTTATGTAACTTAACTTTGACCTAAAAACCTCATGATGGGTACTTGTTTCCGAAACGCGTAGTATTAGTGATTTTTAAACACTATATTAAATTAAATAAGTTGTACGATTATATAAATAAATAAATTTTAACAAATTTTGAAATTATTTAACTAATTACTAAACTCCATAACTTAGCTGAACATTATAATCATGTGCGACCTCTATATAAAAAGTTAAAACGTGTTTATTGACTGCAGCGCCGAAATGGTGGGAGATAGAACTATATGGTCCGACAAGGTAATATTCCCCCTCCACAACTTGGCTGAACATTGTAATCGCTTGCGACCTCTATATAAAAAGTTAAAAACGGTTTATTGGTTCCAGCGCCGAAACGGTGAGAGATAGAACTATATTCTCTGAGACAGAAATATTCCGCTTGGAAACCGCCACAACTTTGTTGAACATTGTTCTTTTTTTTTAACACTTCAGATATGCTTAGTACAAACACAGCAAGATATCATTCTCAATCATATCGAATAAACGATAAATGGAATGTATATGCTATATCTCTTCATTAGTGAAGGGAAGGGAGGAGGAAATGTTAGTGCGGCAGTGGTAAAATTAGTCGGAAGGAGAAAAAAAAATTCCATCATCTAATCCGCAATCCACCACGCATTCACCAACACAAAATAAGATAAATACAAACATAAAGTAATTTAAAATCGACCTATAGCCGATTTTTTGATGCCCTATGGTAGAATTGGGAGAGAAAAATTGTGAAAACTAACAATATATCGAGGTTTTTTCTTCATAACTTTGTTTTCCCTTTTTAAAATTTTCTCTAATTTGTAAGTAACCCAGACGCTGGTAGCATAAGTCTAATTTGCAAATTTTATTCAAATCGGTGTATTAGTTCTGAATGTACATCAAAAAAACTTTCTGAACAGGCTTATTTCCTCCTACGACTATTTCTTTCTCCACTATCCTTAGACCGATATCACTGAAATTTACAACGGTATGGTCTATTTATGTAGTCAACCAAAGTAATTAATTTAAACTAAATTGCTGTACCAATTTTCCAATTAAACCCGAAAAACTATATAAAAAAACGACAAAACTTTATGGTCGCCATTGTTTTTGCTTAATAACTTCGCTGTCCCTCAGTCGATTTTGCTGATATGTAATACCAAATCCACTATAGCAATAACCAACTAGCATTCATTTCATCAAAATTGGATACCGTGTTTTTGAGTTATCTTCTCCACGGACGGACGGTAGTACCTAACATGGAGCATTAATATAGGGAATTTTTTTAAGAATTTTGGCTCATTTTCAAACCCAATTACCCCAATTAGTTCTGCCCGAATTTCACAATTCTTTTCATAAATACTCTATAAAATATCACCTTTTAAGCGCACTATAATATAACTTGATAGGATTAGAACTACTAAATTTATACAACTCTATTGCCATATATTGGAAAGAAAACGCCACGAACTTTCTACTTAACTCAATATTTCAAGGTTTTTTTCTCCATAACTTCGTTTCTCCATCCTCAAATTGGCTCAAATTCACAAGTAGGCTGGAGTCTGATAGCATAAACACGTTGCGTAAATTTTATTGAAATCGGTATATAACTTCTTAAAATACATTGGAATAACTTTATGAACAGGCTTATTTTAGGCTACAACTATTTCTTTCTCCACTATCCTTGGACCGAATTCACTGCAATTTAGCATGGTATCGTCTATTTATGCGATTAACCTATATAATTAAGCAAAATTGATTTACAAATTTTCCAATTACATCCGAAAAACCATAACCAAAAAAACGACATTTCTGGTCACCCTGGTTTTTCCTTTATAACTTTGCCCCCCGTGGATCGATTTTGCTCAAATGCAATACCAAACGCAGTTAAGGAATAGCCAACTTACATTCTAAATTTCATCAAAATCGGATAACGTGTTTTTGAGTTATCTTGTCTACGGACGGACGGACGGACATACATAAATCGATATAACTTTTGATTCCCAACACAACCATACCCTTAAAATTTTTCTACGATTATTATTTCTATGCGTTACACACTTAGTGACAAAACTAATATACCCTCTGTTAGTACCTACCATAGGGCATAAATATATCGTTTTAGTATCTATTAAAATTAAAAATTAAAAATACATATGGTCAACAACCGGTAGAACGTGGAAAGCGTTGTCCATAAAGGTTACATGCGCGATGATATAGCGGAGTCGTTAAATAAGTAAAAAACCGAGTTAATCCGGGGAAAACGATACAATACATATGGTCAACAACTGAAATTTGATGACATACGGATCAGAAAATTCTTTTGACCAACGTTTTATAAACCCCAGTATCCATGACGCCTTATTAACAATTGTGTCAATATGTCGCCGAAAATTAAGCTCGTGATCACAAATAACTCCTAAATCCCTTATAAAATCAACTCTCGAAATAGAGTTTTCTGACAAGGAATAATCGACTACGAACTTATTACATTTCCTCGTAAAAGTTATTAATTGCCACTTTTTAATATTAAATGCGAAGTCATTATTTATACACCAAGAAGAGAATTTACAAAGATCAGCTTGAAGCAAATGAAAGTCATGCAAAGAAGATATTACTTTAGAAATTTTCATATCGTCAGCATAAATTGTAATATCAGAATTCTTGATAATGGACGTAACATCATTAATAGCGATAATAAATAAAATTGGACCAAGATGACTCCCTTGAGGAACTCCAGAATGGGCAGTAAAGGGATCAGACTCAATAGCACGAAAAAGAAAGAAAGGTAGGAATTAATCCACTCTATAAAAAGGGTAGGAAATCCAAGATGTCGTAACTTCAGTAAAATAATACTGTGAGACAATTTGTCGAAAGCTTGACTAAAATCGGTAGCAATTACATCTATTTGTTTGCCTTGCTCCATCGAGTTGATGGCAATAGAGACAAACTCAGTCAAATTAGTAGTTGTTGATTTAGCTTTAAGGAATCCATGTTGTTTCGGGGATATGAATGGTTTGCAATGAAAGTAAAAGGAGTTATAGACAACACTTTCAAAAAGCTTACGCGTGCAAGATAACTTCGCTATAGCCCTATAATTGCTAATATCTGCCCGAGAACCCTTTTTATGAACAGGGATGATAAATGAATCTTTCCAAGCATTTGAAAAAACACCCGAAGTTAAAGATTTAGGAAAAAGGGACGTAAGCGGTGCAGATAAATTATGGCAGCATTTCTTTAACACTATTGCAGACAAACCATCAGGTCCCGAAGAAAAATCATCCTTTAGCAGTAAGATTTGGTGAAACACCATTCCCAAACCCTTGAGCCCGGTAGTATACCAAGACGGTGAAGAAGTTAGATTCTTTTGAGAGCAATATGGAACCGATAACACGATGCATTCAAATAACGCCGAGTAAAAATTTGCGATACATACATTGATGTCTGATTCTTTGATAAGATCATCGAAGTTCGTGTCACGTAGCAACGATTTAAGTAAATTGAAGTCTGCCTTGCGAAAGTTAAATTTGCAAACAACGTCAAGGCAAAATATTTCCCTCGGAAACCTCCATTAGTATATAAAAAGCTAAAAAGTGTTTATTTTGACTCCAGCGCCAAATCGTTCGAAAGAAGACCATGTGACTTGATGCGCCACGCTCCGCTCGCTAACCCTACTTAAGAACTTATACTGGCTGGTCACTAATATATGGCATATATTAGTATTCTATCTAACTTTTACCTATATATGTTAGAAAATGTGTACACTTACCGGTAAAAGTAGATATATAATGCCAATCTCAGATTTAAACTCACATTGGGGAATCATATTGGGGAATGTTTAAATTAACCGATTTTGTAAATTTCCCGTAAGATATATATGTCGCAGGGAAATGATGAAAACGGAGATTTGATCAAATCCCTTAGGGAAGATGTTAAAATTACAACTCTGTGAGATGATTTCCCTAAAGAAAGTAAGTGATTTGATCAAATCCCTAAACCGTTTTAGTGAAAAGATGAAATAATATTTTTTACATATTAAAAGTATTTATTTAGTAAACCATGTATTATTAAATATAGAGTAGTTAATACAACAATAGTTATTGAAACACAAATTATTTATTCGAAACTAATTAACAAAAGAAATAGGTACATAAGCTGAAATTTTTAAAAACATAAACGATATTTTTTGTGAAATGTTAAACATTTTTAGTGAATTTAATTAATAAATAATAATATTCATTTATTTTTATTAAAACACGTTGTTGATTTGTGACATCTCGAGTTACAAAGTATGTTACTTTTTTTACAGGCACATCTTTTTGTTTTACATTGTATTTTGGATTGTTCACAGGAACACTTCTTAAATCCTTGACCTCCAAATAAGGACAATTTTCGTGCAATCTCACGCAGACCTATGTTAGTCCATGGAACTGTTTCGGTAAATGTTGTAGTTGCTATTTGAAGAGCGTTTCTAGGTAGCCAATCTTTTATAATTCCAACTGAGGTACCAATTTGGTATAAATTATTTTTTATATCTAATACGATCCCAACAATATTATTTCCATCTAATGGGCCTCTATCTACCTTAGGTACATCAACCAAAACTGTGGAATCCACTAACACGTCTCTAAATTTGTTCAAAGAAACTTCTTTCATTTTTTCAGCTGATTTTTTCAGGTGTTTTGCAGCATTTTCCCTTTCATCTTGAATGCTCTCTTCTTTTTGGCATAAATAGCTTAGAATTTTTGAACCATATCCTTCTTCTCCTACTATATTCCCATATATTTCGTGCACCGGATTTTTACACATGTCACATGAATGGGCTCCAGTAGATTTCATTCCACAAACAACACAACATGTTTTACTGTCGCTGACAGCTGCTTCCTCTTCTGATGCTAGTAACACTACAGATGTTTTAACTGTTGAAGGAGGAGTTGAAGTAGAGTTGTTAACTAGTTCGAGTTGTGTTGTTGTCAATAAAGAAATTGATTCAATTGCTGGTAGATCCTCAAAATCTAAAGCCTTTTTGGTGAGTAAATCAGCTGCCGGTAGAACGCGTAACATTGAAGTGCTATTGTTGGTTGATTTAAGTATTGATAGATCATTTGAAGTTGAAGCATTGTAATCAATTAATTCAGATATTGGTAGATCTTTTGAAGTTGAAGCGTCGTTGTTGTGCACTAAGGAAGCTATTGGTAAGTCTTCTGGTGTTAAACTAATGTCATGGTCCTGCTGATTAAGAAGTAGATCCAAGTCTTCTTCAGTAACAAGTTTTTCAAGCAACTCTTTTGAAATATGACTAGATTGGAGTCCTGTTTTTGGTTCTGTTCCAAATGAAGCTTTGTAAGGTGATCGTTTAATGGTTCGATGAAAAGAGGAATTCTTTTGGAATTGAACAAAGTAACAACCTATAGCCCAATTTGTTGTGTCATTGTCAATTAGCCAAGCATGGAACATAGCTTCAACATCTTGATTTGATCGCTCAACAGATCCTTGACTAGCCGGATGTCTAGGCCTACCATTTACAATTTTGCATGTTGGCCACAGGCTTGTTAATTCCTGTATGACAGCAGCCGTAAACTCACGGCCGTTGTCGCTTTGCAGTATATGAGGACAACCTACTTCCCCAAATATTTTCAATACCTCCATTGCTACTTCAGCAGCTCTTTTAGAAGTCAACGGTCGAAGAAAGCTGAATTTCGTCGCGTGGTCCTGGTAGTGTAATAGCCATTTGTAATTTCTATCTGGGGTCGACTGTAGGTCAACTAAATCGACTTGGCCACGATGATTGAAATCGCTAGATACAATTGGGCAAACAACGAAATTTTGGAATTGGAAATTTTTTTTTAGACTGACATACTATGCACAGTTTTAAAAATTCCAGTACAACTGAAGTAGGTATTTTTTTTTTTTTTTTTTTAAGAGGAGGTGGGTGCCAAAGCACCCCGTACTTAGGCCTTTCGGCCCATTGTACCCTCGGGAGAATCTGGACATATGTCCTGGGATCGCACAAGTTTTCTAAGAAAACCTGTGGGAAAAAGATTAATTACCTGTATACCGTTTACGGAGTGGTAGCTTGTCCCAACTCTGGAAACAGTTCTGTTTTCTTCAGGTAATCGATTAAAGATTCCATCTTCAGATTCCGGACATCCGACAAGGTCAGGAATGGTTTTCCGAAGATCTTCTTTCGCAGGCCCGTTAAGGCATCACATAAACTAATAACGTGTAGTGAAGTTTCCTCAACGGTTTTGCACTTACGACAGGTGGGATCAGATAGGATACCTATGGTATGTAAATGCTTGCGGAGGCAATGTCCCGTGAGGGCGCCCACCAGCACTCTGATTTTATTACGGTCCAACTTCAGTAGCGAGTCCCTGACAAGGCCTGGTTCCGTTATGAAAATTTTGGATTGTCGTAGGGACTCATTTTGCCACTGAATTTTGTGTTGTGCGGTAATCCATTCTCTAATGGAGAGTTTGGCTGTGCTCTTAGGAATACCAATGATGGGTTCCGGCCCGATAGGTTTCCTAATGGTGCCCATCTTGGCCAGTACGTCCGCCATTGTATTGCCTGGGAGCCCGAGGTGTCCCGGTATCCAGTTGAGTACAACTCTGTTGTGCTCAGCTAGTTGGTTGAGGATGTTGAAGCATTCTTGGACGATGCAAGATGTTATCTTGACTGCACTCAGAGATTGTAGTGCAGCTTGGCTGTCCGAGAAGATGTTAATATGCAGGTTTTTGTAGCCCCTGTTTAGGTTCTCATTGGCGCATGTCATTATGGCGAAAATTTCAGCCTGAAAGACTGAACAATGAGTGCCCAAGGCGATAGATATTGCCTTTTTGGGCACCGTACCAATGACACCTGCCCCTGTTCCTGCATCCGATTTAGACCCATCCGTGAACCAGATGAGGCCGGGTGGTTTTGCGAGACTCTCACCGTCCGCTATCCAGGATTCTCTAGGAAGCATGACAGTCTCGAATCTGCGTTTGAAAACAAATGCCGGGGACATAACGTCCGATGGCATCGAGAGTATGGGGTATGATTTGATCAGACTAGCTAGGATCCTAGTATGGCCCTTGATATCTGATCGATCAATCCAGAGTCCAGCATTTCGCAGTCTATAGGACGTTGCCATTGCTGTACTTTGAACCACCAAGTGCAGCGATGGGGTTCCCAAGAGGGCTTCCATGGCTGCAGTTGGCGTGGTTCTGATTGCACCCGTAATACTTAGAAGAGCAAGTCTTTGAATACGGTTTAAAAGTTCTCTAGCATTGGATACTAGGGTACGAGGCCACCAAACAATTGATGCGTAGGTCAGCAGAGGTTTAACCACCACATTGTACAGCCAGTACAACATTTTTGGCTTTAGTCCCCAGGTGGGTCCAAAGGTTCTGCGACAGGCCCATAGGAGCGCCGACGCTTTCTGTTCTTTGACCTCCACGTGCTTTTTCCAGGTCAGCTTTTTATCTAGATATACTCCTAGATATTTCACTGACTCGGAGAGTTGCAGTTTCGTTTCACCTAGGCAAGGAGCCTCAAAACCTTCGAGATTCCTATTCCTGGTGAACATAACGAGTTCAGTTTTGTCAGGATTGACGGAGAGACCCTTGGAAAGGGCCCATTTCTGAACCTTGATAAGAGCTTGATGAGACAACTCAGCTAATGTACTGGGGAATTTTCCCGATACAAGCAGAGCTATGTCATCCGCATACGCTTGAGCATAGTAGCCCGAGGTGTTTAAAATCCTGAGAAGATCATCTACAACCAGACACCACAGCAGTGGAGATAGTACACCTCCCTGCGGGCATCCTCTCATAACTGAGATTGATTCTGTATCTCTTCCCAGACTGGTCGAAGCAGTTCGAGTGGACAGCATGGTTCTTATCCATCTAGTGACAGTCAGACCCGCGCCGTGCACTTCGGCTGCATCGCTCATGGCACCAAAAGTGACATTGTCAAATGCCCCTGCTATGTCAAGAAAAACACCAAGAGCGTATGATTTAGTGTCTAGAGTTTTTTCAATTCTGAACACTAGTTGATGGAGTGCAGAATCCGTGGATTTGCCCTCTTGATACGCGTGTTGGTTTGGGTGGAGAGGGAGGATACTTGGTATCCTCTCCCTCAGGTATCTATCCACCAGCCTCTCCAGTGTCTTAAGCAAGAATGACGTGAGGCTGATGGGACGGAAGCTCTTGGCCTCGGTGTAGTCAGTACGACCAGGCTTAGGTATGAAGATCACACGTGCCTTCCTCCATGGTGAAGGAATATAGCCATAGGCGAGGCTCGTGCGGTAGATTTGACAGAGTGGTTTAATTAGCAAATCAGCTCCTTTCTGAAGAAGTGCTGGGAAGATGCCATCAGGCCCTGCTGATTTGTACGGGGCAAAGGTTTTGATTGCCCAGTTAGTTCTATCGTATGTTACAATCTCTGAAGCCGTTCTCCAGTCGGTTTTTTGGGGACGAGAACTTACGACTTGTAGAGACGAGCATGCCGGTGATTCGCGAGATTCCGGAAAATGGGTGTGGAGCAGCAGCTTCAGGGTGTCCTCATTACTTGAGGTAAATTCCCCATCCGACTGGCGCAGCACCGTTAATCTAGATCTCGGATCTTTGGAGAGGGGTTTTTGGAGTCTGCAAGCCTGAGGGAGTTCCTCAATTTGGCCGCAGTAACTCTTCCAAGCTTCTCGTTTTTTTCCTCCGAACAGCCGATTTGTACTTGCGTTGGGCCGCCTTCCAGGCTTCCCACTCACTGTTCAAACCATGCTGTTTGGCTCGGTTGAAACTTTTTCTCGTTTCTTTTCTAAGGCTCTCCAAGGATATATCCCACCAGGGCGTTTTCTTGGGGAGCCTGTTTGTGCGTAAGGCGCAATTACTCTCATAGGAGGAGTAAATGGCTTCCGATGTTAAAGCGACTGTTTGTCCTAGTTCCGGAATATTCCGGGCTCCTTTTGGGACTTCCCGGATTCTTTCTGACAGCTCTTCGTGAAAGGAGAACCAGTCAGTGGATCTAGGATTCCTGTAAGAGACCGGTTTCAACGGTTCTGAGAACAGACTGAAGAGAATGTGCCTATGGTCCGACAATGAAGGTTCGGAGGACACTTTCCATCCTTGAATATCTTGAGCAATGCCCTGTGAGCACAGCGTTATGTCCAACACTTCTTCACGTGTAGAGGTGATGAATGTTGGTGCCGTACCCTTGTTTGCAATTTCCAGGGTGGTTGAACCAAGGTATTCAAAGAGTGTTCTACCTCTTTGGTTGATGTCCGTACTGCCCCACTGTGTGTGGTGCGCGTTGGAGTCACAGCCAATTATAAGAGGTACATTATTTGTCTCACAGAAGGACACTAAGTCGAGCAGCTCCTCTGAAGGGGGAGGGGTGACTGCGTCGTAGGGCAGATATGAAGAGCACACTACTACTTCTTTTTCGCCCATTTCTGTGGAGTAAATTATTTTGACTGCAGTAAGGTCTGCAGAACAAAAGGATTTAAGAAGGACGGCATCAATATCATTGGAGATGTAGATGCATGTCCTGGGTCTGTTCGCAGTTGTGCTGTATAATACAGACCCCAACTGGGTGTCATAGCCCCGTACGATTCCCTTGTAAACCCAAGGTTCTTGCACGAGGCATATGTTGGCACGTCCAATAGCAAGCTGCCTACCTATTATGTCGGTGGCCGCTTTGCAGTGGTGCGCGTTAATTTGGAGAAAATTTAGTCCCGAATTTGGCATTAGTTCGGTCCTGTCTTTTCCTCCTCTTTCTCCCCTTTCTCTGGCTTGCCTAGAACCGTGCAGGTAGCAAGGCGAACTCCCGAGGGGGGGCGGAAATTAACCTTCTCAAGATCTCTGAGTCCTGGGGCGTCCACGCCTACAATTAGTTGGTTACCTTCCGGCGCCCGACTATATTTGTATTCGAAGACCCTCCAGTTCTCCGTGCTCATTGAGTTAAGGAATTTCATAGTGGTGAGTATCTGGGTCGCGCTCCTTTCGGGGCCCGGCAACCAGATTCTCACCCTCCTCAACTTGGGTAGAATGAAGTCATGGACCGAAAGGTCTATTCCTTCTTCCAGGGGTTTGGATTCAGCCAGTTTAACTAGCCAATCCTTGGTGGCTTGGTTCTCGCATAAAAGAATGAGAGAACCTTGCGTTAGTCAACAATCACGTATGCGTGGGACTTCACCGTTGGGAAGTCTCTCAAACGCTCCCATGATTGCAGCCTCTATGCGATCCGCCCCCATTGAAGTGATGTCTCTCTTCACAGGGGTCTCGCACGTTATGCAAACTTTCATTTTTGGGTCCGTTTTAAGGATCTCCGCAAATGTCGCTCTCTGTCCTTTTTGGTGAGAGGTGTCTTTGGGCCTGGGGTTAGAGGATTTAACCCTCTTCGCCTGGGGGGTACTCGCTTCGGGAGTGGAGGAGGCTGAGATGGTCTCAGAAGTGCGCGCCTTTTCGGCGGCCCTGTCTGTTCCCGCTCCCTTCCTCTTCCTCTTTCTGCGAGGTTTTGCTCCAGCGGACCCGGAACTGGTCGCTGCCACCGGTTCTAGTGAACTGGCAAGCGGTCCCTGTTCAGAGGTCAACGCCAATTGGAGTTGTGCAGGCTTCAGGAGGGGGCTCCGTATGTTTGGGGTGCCCATCCTCTCGTTGCCTGCCGGGGTTGTCATATTAGGGGGGAGAGATGTGGATCTTGCCGCGTCCCCTGTTGCAGGGTTACTAGCAGATGCCACATCTCTTGCCCGCATATGACGCCTTCTACACGCTCCGCTGCGGCTTTTGCCGTCGCTGGAGGGAGTTTTCAGCTGCTCGATACGGTTGGTGAGTTTATTCACCAACTTCTCGGCATTTCGGAGCGGTCCTCCTTTTGGGGGACCACTACGAGATTTCCCAGCGCACACTGGTTCCATTGAATTGGCCCCGGTGTGTACTGTTGACGTTGTTCTCGTTGAGAACACAACAGTAGTGTCTGTCGTCATGGTCGTGACTACTGTTGCTTTCGTCAGGGCGTCCGTGATCGTCGTAGTGGTTGTTGTCAAAGTTAAAAGTGTCGGTGTCGTCGTCGTCGTTGTTGTTGTTGTTAAATTTAATAGGTCCATTTCTGTTCCCACGAGTCAGGGGGATATAAGGACCCTGCACGCGGCGCCCCCTGCACGTGCAGTAGCCTGGTTACGAGGGAGTTTCGGCTGGTTCTCCCAAGAGATCGTTAACGACATCTCCCGTTTTACACACTGAGATGCCATGCAGCCCTCGGTACGATGCATTTCCACCTTGGCTTAAGTGTGCTTGAGTTGTCATTTGTCTGACCCCTCTCCGTCTACCTTACTAGCATGGATGACCCTGCTGGGAACTAAAAGTTCCCGCTAGCATCGCTATCAGGATCATTGGAGTACGCAAGCTTTTCTACCACGGCAAGGTTACAACTCAGAGAAAAGTAGGTATTACGTATTTCGATTTCAAACTATACAGCATTTTATCTCTTCCTCCGTGGCCAGTTGGCTGATGGGTTTCCCGAAGTATGTGGTAAGAATTTTCCGTTGGCACTATTTTCAAAACTGGATCGGAGTCAGACTTTCTTTTCAAAATCAAAGATTTTTTTGTACCTACTTCCATAACATCGTATTTTTTCGCATAATAGTATTGTTTATGTGTCCGTTGTAGGTTAATTAGTGGTGCTAATTTAAATTGTTCAATAACTGTGATAGCTCCTTCTATCCTTTCGCGAGTCCATAAAGGTTTTTCTTTATCATGCCGCTTATTAAAAAACGTCTTGATAGTTTCATTAAACTGTTCTTCAGATACAAATTCGGTTAGAGTTTGATTTTTTTCTATATCTGAACCCATTTTTCTACGGTAGCTACTTGATAAAACTCGAAAACTAGAAAACAATAATAAAAATGCGCGCAACGTTCCTGGCGTAATGTTTCTGCGATACTGCCTGTGTCACGTCATGGCTGGATTAGATTGAAGCAGCAACAGCAAAATTAGAACTAGGAATGAAGTTACTTTTGCTGTTGGAGTAAATAAACACTATTTAACTTTTTATATAGAGGTCGCATCCGATTACAATGTTCAGCAAAGTTGTGGAGCTTTCCAAGGGGAATATTTCTTTCTCAGACCAAATAGTTCTATATCTCACCGTTTGAAGTACCTATTTCTTTTGTTAATTAGTTCCGAATAAAAAATTTGAGTTTCAATGTCTGCATATAGTAGTTCTAAGCGCTTTTTCAAAATTCTTAATCTAAGCAGTTAGAATTTTTTGTACTCCTAGGTGCGTTTCGATCCAATTCGATCCAATTCGATTCCAATTCTTTCTGTATCCAGCTGCACGCAAATGGATTAATCTTTAGTTCCTCAGCAATATCATATTATCACATATGAACGTCTTCCTCAATTTTTTAGAGAATTTCATCGACTTATACAATAATTGGTCTACCAGAGCGCGGCGCATCTTTAACATCGAAATTTTCAGAGCGGAAACGAGCAAAGCATTTACGCGCTGCTGGTTTTGATAGAGCATCTTCAACATAACGCTACGAATTTTTTCACAAGCCTGCGAAATTTTATCGCCTTAGTCGAAGTGATATAGTAAAATATAGCGAATTTTTTCAGAATTGGCTCATTTTCAAAACCCAATTACAGCATTTACTTCTTACTAAATTTCACAATTTTTCTAAAAATATTCTATGAAATGTAACCTTTCAAGCGAGCTATAATATAACTTGATAGGGTTAGAACTACTAAAGTTAGCGACTATAAAGCCATCTATTGGAAAATACGCCACGAACTTTTTGCTTATACAATATAATCAAAGAAAAAATGTAGTACCTTTTCTAATTTTGCAAAAAATTTAATATGAACCAGAATGAAAAAGCTCGCGATACTAAACCAAAAAAATGCTCAAATTTGACGCTTTCCGAACTTTGGCGCTGGGTGCGGTGGCTCCATTGCACAATTGGTTGAACCGGCCCTGCACTGCGCTATTAGAAACGAGGCAACGCTGGTCCAAGCTATTTCAGCGCCGGGTGGAGATTAGGTAAATGGCGCCTTCAATACTAAAAATATCGTATAGAAGGTCAAGGAAAATGTTCGTGATAATCAAAGAAAAAATGTATCTTTTCTAACTTGCCGCAAAATTTAATATGAACCAAAATGAAAAAGCTCGCGATACTAAATAAAAAAACGCTCAAATTTGGCGCCTTCCGAACTTTAGCGTATTTCGCAAAATAAAACAAGATCATTTGTTTGTTTTTGTACGAAAGAAAAGTTATTTCATAATATTTGATACCAATTTAAATCGAATTCTGCTTTTTAAACATGTTTTTTCTCATTTGTAAAAAAATGGTATCCAATCAACTATTTTATTGCTTAGTAACATAGAAGAATTTCTTATGTTTTATTCTGGTCCATATTAATAGTTTTCAGAATTAATTCTGAATCAATAAACAGGCGAACAGACTTCACGGTTATGTTACCCATTTCACGGTTATAAGTATTTTAAAAAAATTCTAGTATATATGTATGTATATGTGATTCATCGTGAGGTTCAGGAAAATATTTTGAAATAAAACACATAAAACTGAATGTTATGGTGAAAACTTTATTAGGAAACGATAGAACAATCGATAACATTTACTTTAAGAAGATTATGGCCCTTATTATGAATGACAATTATCAACGATTGATAATTGATAAAATTTAACAACCGAAACAACTTTTGGTATTACGAACATGGATTGATAAAATAGTTCACCCACCATTGTGACTGCAATCATTTTGACTTTTTTAAAAAAGCAATTGTGAGCTTTGTGCATTACTAACAACATTTTTTCTTTATCAGTACTGTCTTCATCATAAAAATATAATTCTATTGACGACATTTTAAAGAAAACTCACTATAAAAAAACTGAACAATTTTCACCTTTTTCCTCTATCAACCAAAAATTTGCCGTCGCTGGAAACATTTGACAGCTATCAATAAAATTGACTCTGATTGACATTCGTAATACCGACGTATCAATTTAGTTGATGGTTGTCAACTATCAATTGTGAATTGACATTCATAATAGAGGCCTTAGTCATTCAAATGTTGGCCGCAGCTACGATTAAGCTGGTCCAATTTTGAACCACTTGTTCAAGCATTACGACTGGAATCTGGCCAATAGCGCGAGTAATGTTTGCTTTCAAGCCATCAATCGTAGTTGGCTTATCCGCCTAGGCTTTAGATTTCACGTAACCCCTAAGAAAATTATTAGTTATTAATTATTAGAGTGATATCATACGATCCAGGTGGCCAATTCACCGGTCCGAAATATGAAATCAGCTGCTCACCGAAATGATTTCTCAACATGTTAATTGTTTCACGCGCTGTATGGCTAGTAGAGCCGTCTTGTTGAAACTAGATATAACCGACATTACGGGCTTCAATTTCAGGTAGCAAATACTTCGTTATCATGGCGCGATAGCGGCAGCCATTGACGATTACGTTCCAGCCATCATCCTTTAGCCAAAAATGGGCCTCATCGCCAAACAACATTCTGCGATAAAAAAAAGCGGATCATCAAGCTGTTCAAGAGCCCATTCACTGACGCTTTGCCGGTGTAAATCTTTTCGTGATGAAATGGAATTAACTACTGAGACAAACTGTAATGACAGCTTCACGCTCCACACGCACGATGTGTAAAAAAATGCCGATTGAAAAAAACACGTCAGGATGAATCACACGTTCTTTTAGAGAAAAAGCAAATAATATTTTGCGAGATGGCGATTTGATGTAATGCTTTAAAAAAAATAAATCTGAAAACAACAAGAATAATAAAAAAAGACCAAAATCTGGTAAGATTCAAAATTCACAAAAATTTTCTGTTAATTTCAAATACTTCAAAAAAGAACACAAAAGTTACGATTTGTCCCATCTATATCTCGAAATATAGTATACTAGGGTAATAATTTCTCAGCCTCAACAAGTGAACGCGCTGCTAACAGGTCAATTTTTTGCCTTAGTTAGTACAACCTTCATAAGAACACGTGTCAAGTTTCACGTCGATAAGTCAATTCAGTCTTTGTTTAGAAGCTATTTGAAGTTGACTTGTCATAGAATTTTTTTAACATGGAAAAAGTTGAACGTCGTGCAGTAATAAAATTCTTTGTTTTGGAAGGTTTAAAACCAAAAGAAATTCACGAGCAATTTTACAAGTGTATAACGAATTCTCATCTTCAATAACCACTATTAAGGAATGGGCTACTCTGTTTAAAAGTGGTCGCACAAGGCTTGAAGGTGAAGGACGCCCAAAAAGTGCATTAACACCGGAAATCGCAACAAAAATATGGATATGATTTCGGATGATCGTTGATCGACTAGCTGCAGCCATAGGCATTTCAAATGGCACTGTGCACAAAATTTTAGTAGTTGAAGTTTTGGGAATGCGAAAGCTTTGTGCAAAGTGGGTGTAGCATTCGCTAACAATGGAACAGAAACACCTTCGAATGCGACTTTCTTAACAACATTTGGATCGTTTCAAGAAGGATAAAATGGATTTCGTACGTCGATTTATCAATACGAGACTTGGGTCCACCGCCATGATCCTGAATCAAAACAAGAAGCTAAAGAGTGGTGTGAGCCCTCCACTTCCGCTCCAAAACGGATTAAAGTGCAAAGATAAGCGAAGAAGGTTATGGTATCAGTTTTTTGGGATGCCAAAGGTGTTTAGTTAGTGGATTATCTTCAAACTGGCAAAACGATTAACGCTGCGTATTATTGTAATAATACTGGATCGGATGTAAAAATTCGTGAAAGAAGACCTGATTTAAAGAAGAAAAAAATTGTTTTCCACTAAGACAATGCACCAACTCACAAAAGCCAAAAACCATTGCAAAAATCACGAAATTAAAGTACGAATTATCAGAGCATGCCACGCATTCTCCAGATTGGGCTCCTAGTGACTTCCATCTATTTCCAAGCCTGAAAAATGCATCCGCTGACAACGGTTTTCATCAAATGGAGAGGTCATAGCGGCTATAGAGCCGTATTTTGGATGCCTACCGGATTTTCATTTCAGGGATGGAATCTTTAAATTGGAGAATCGTTGGAACAAGTGTATTGAAATTCAGGAAAATTATGCTGAATAATAGAATATATTGTATTTCATGTACAAAAACAGTCGACTTGTCGAGGCTGAGACATTATTGAGCACCCTAGTGATAGTAAATAATTGTCGTTAAAATCAGACCTCGATAATAACATTGCTTAAATAACCCCGTATATAATGCATGGTAACTGCGCTTATTTTTTCAAATAAACACAACTAATATGATTAACTACATCTCTTCGACAATACTGATAATTATGTAAGTACCCAATATATTCATTTTTAATTCAGTAATATTAAATAATTGTTAGTATTAATTAATGATCAATAATTTTGTATAAAGTAAGCGTTAAATTCAATAAAAGCAACAA
Source organism: Xylophagus ater (assembly GCA_963422695.1). NCBI lineage: Eukaryota > Metazoa > Arthropoda > Insecta > Diptera > Xylophagidae > Xylophagus > Xylophagus ater. The sequence continues at coordinate 449,609 of CAUJSI010000001.1, forward strand.
ATAGACAGTTCTACATTAGAACGAATGGAAATTGAAATACTGCTATAAAAACAGCTGATTAAGGAAAATATTTTTCATCATTGAGATTAAAAAAAAATTATGAACAAGAAAATACGTGATATAACATACGTAAGCTTTTATCTGAAATATATTTATCAAACTATTTCCCATGTTTTGTCTTTTTTTTAAAGAAATAATCTTCTAAAGATCGTGCTACAACTTAGGTCTTACATAAGAAACTACATATAAGACATAGCATTATAAGACTACCGCGTTATATGGAAGGTAGAGTACCGCGTTATAGAAGGGCAACTTTTGCTTCGCGTTATATGGAAACCTGATTATAAGAACACCGCGTTATAGGAGAGTTGAGTGCTTGAAAACAGCGATTTTTATTCATATATTCTATGCCTTAATTTTACTAATTATATATACTTTTGTGATTATCTAATAAGAAGGCATGTGGTCAGTTGTCTAAAGCTGTGTGCACTTTGGGATTTCCATGTTTGAGGCATCCATTTTAAAAGTCGGGCATATCCTGATTTTGAGTTATATGAGAAGTTTCGCAAAATGATTCCAATAAAATTATATGCTGCGTTTATAGGTTTAGGGTGTCAATTTTAGATAGGAATTGATATTTCTGTCTTTTCTTTTTCTGTGGCAGTACTTACCATAGGGAATAATAACATTATAAGCAAAATCATTTGATTATGCTCTAAAGTTCTAACTTTTGAATTTGATCGACCAATATGCAACTATAGAGAATATATAAGAGAGAAAATGCTTTTATTGTTACTAATGATGTTTAAATATGAAACAAAATAAAAGAAAAACAATAAGAAATTCCTAATTATAAAACATTTTTTTTTAATTTACCTGTAAATCAGCTCCATTTCTTTCACTTCCTACGGACGGAGAAGGTGATATCGGTCGAGGTAAAGAATTCGCTCTTGAAGAACCAACACTCTGGCTTAATGTTTCCTGGGATACACCACTAGATGGTGATAATGTTCTGTTTATATATATATATATACATATATATTTGTTTTTTGTTTTTATAATCATTATCCCGTTCCAAAAATTAATGGCACCCAAATTAAAAGATATGGAATACAAAATAAAATAAATTGATATGGGTTGTGTTATTTATTTTTAATTTGATTCGATAATATGAGATGAATATATGTCAAAAGTAATTAAAAAGAGAAAGAAGCACAATACTAATCATTTTAGCAAAATTAAAAAATAGTATTTTTATTGATTTACATACTAAATAACATTATTTTTATTTAAAAATTAATGCTATTCATGGATGAATTCATACAATATTAATGCATGAATTTGATACTGATTTCTGATTAAGTTGGTACGATTGATCGGAAATTTGATAAAATTGTACTTAAATCAAAGTGGCACTTGACATAGGGTGTTTCCGACTCGAAACTTTAATTCAGAGCATTGCAAAATCATTATTAACATTTTATTAAATTAAATATGCCTAAGCGCTGCAACTCTATCAAAGAAGTCCTTGTAATAGTTGTGATGTGGATTTCAAAGTCTCATAATTTAGTTTGAGTATCAAGAATTAATTGACCAATCCACTGAAACAAACGAAATTGCAATTTTGTTTTCATCATGATTATTATAAAGAATCAAAAAAGTTCTATGACTCATAAGTCACTAAAGTCTTTTATATAACTTTTGTTAGATATCACCAGCAAAAAAAAAAACAAAAAAAAGTTTTTCATTTTTTTTGTATTAAAACTATAATCATAAAATATTCATATCTCTTTCCTCCATTTAATTCTTTATTTTATAACAATTTACACAAATTTTTACTTCAGTGCAAAATGCATAACAATTTTTGAAGTTTATCTCCTGGTTAACCATAAAACAGAGTTTAAACTTAACAAAATTACCGATTAAGTTAACCTGAAATTTGATTAAAGTATAGAGTTTAAACTTGAATTGTAACAACAAAAAATGTTTGAACTGTACTTTAAGTGTCCACCAAAGTTTAAACTTCCACGGAAAAAGTGTTATTATTCTCAATTTGATGTTCTGTCGACGAGCCAATGCTTGTACAATTGGGAGACTATCAATCATTTGATCTGTATATACGATAATTGTTGTCGAATTTATAAATATATTAGGGATGTGAGCTTTAAATTAAGTTTTTAATTCGAATTATAATACATCTGAACCACCCTTTATCAAAGTACTGACAAATTTTCAAATATCCTAACAGTTTCATACGAAAATATTAAAGACAAAAACCATACAAACCTAGGCATTGTACAATTTGGTACTTCAAGACTACCAGACGTGTCACTTCCAGTATGATGTACATGTGTTCCATGTAAATCCTTTCCCGGTACACTTGGATGATGCTGCTGTCCAGCTGGTCCATGACCAACAACACCACCACCAACGCCACCGCCGACAGTCCCAGTATGTGATTGAAAATCACCACCATGATTAGGACCGCCAACTCCAGCATTAGCAGTACCACTACCAACAACTCCACCAGCACCACCGATACCAGATGATGCGACTACAGGCGTAACGGCTGATGTACCATGTCCAATGCCATCGACACCACCACTGCCACTACCAATACTACTACAACCACCACCACTACCGCCACCACTACCACCACCGCTTGGTGGATGATGTGAATGATGACCCTTTCCTGGTGGTCCATGATGTCTTCCGCCCTTCCCTCCCTGATCTTCTTCACTCTCTTCTTCGCTTGAGCTTGGATCGATCATGATCTATGATTTTTCATCAATATACTTCTAACTTTTTTATTTAAGAACAGCAACTTACTTTTTAATAAGGCGGTGGATAATCAGCTTATAAAAATATTTATTTATACATTTGTATTAATTAAATTCCTTTTAGTTCCTTTTATTTTTTGTTGTTATTAATTATTTTATTTTATTTTATTATTTTTCTTTTTCAATTTTATCATTGAACTATTTTCTCCTTATTTATTAGTTCAAATGAAGAAAAAAAATTAAAAATTAATTATAACTTAGTATGCAACTCCTTTTTGTTGTTAATGAAAATTTCTTCTTTTTTTTGGTTTCTACTTTTCAACAACTTTTATTTCGAAAAGTTGTTTTTTATTATATTCTGCTTTTTCTACTTATTATTTTGAAAAAGAAATTATGTAATTAAATTCAATTGTAATTTCACACAATTCAATTTTTATTTTTGTTACCAAAAAAAATTCTTATTTCTAAAAATCCACGAGTCTTGTTATTGCTTCTTTGCTCGTTTAATATGCTGTTGCTTTGCAATCTCTGAAAATTGAAAAGAAATAAGATTATTGCCGGTATAAAAATTAAATGAACAAAAAAAAATTGTTTTTAAGAATTTATCATTTAGTGGCGAACTTGCCAGTAGTGTGTCAGCTGCCAAAAAAAATGCATGTCCGTCCGTCCGTCCGTCTGACCGTCCGTCCGCCTGCCCGTATACAAAATAACTCAAAAACGTGTTATCCGATTTTTATGAAACTTACAGCGTGAGCTGCTTATTCCTTAGCTTGGTTTGGTATTATATTTCAGCAAAATCGATGAAGAGCGAGCGAAGTTATTAACAAAAAACCAGGGTAACCAGACAGTTTTGTCATTTTTTGTTTATCGTTTTTTCGATTTAATTTCAAAATTTAGGGAGCAATTTTGTTTAAATTATTTACCTGGGGTGGCTACATAAATGGATAATATGACGGTAACTTTCATTGAAATCACTTCTAGGATAGCGGAAAAAAAAGTAGTCGTAAGGTAAGATAAGTCTGTTCATAAAGTTTTTCCGACGTATTTTATATGCTATTAGAACCCAACCTACCTGTGCATTTGAGCCAATTTGAGAATGAAGAAACAAGGTTATGGAGAAAAAAACCATGGAATATTGAGTTAAGTAGAAAGTTCGTGGCGTTTTTTTACAATATATGGCTTTAGAGTCGTACAATTTTGGTAATTCTAATTATATCAAGATGAATTATAGCGCGCTTAAAAGGTGACATTTCGCAGAATATTTAAGAAAAACATAAAGTAATTTAAAATCGGCCTATAGCCGATTTTTTGATGGCCTGAAATCGGAGAGAAAAATTGCGAAAACTAACAATATATTAAGGTTTTTTCTTCATAACTTTGTTTGCCCTTTTCAAAATTTTCTCTAATTTGTAAGTAACCCAGACCTTGGTAGCATAAGTCCAATTTGCAAATTTTATTCAAATCCGTGTATTAGTTCTGAATCTACATCAAAAAAACTTTCTGAACGGGCTTATTTCCTACAAATATTTATTTCTCCACTATCGTTAGACTGATATCACTAAAATTTACAATGGTATCGTCTATTTATGTAGTCAACCAATGTAATTAATTTAAACAAAATTACTTTACAAATTTTCCAATTAAATCCGAAAAACTATATAAAAAAACGACAAAACTTTATGGTCACCCTTGTTTTAGCTTAATAACTTCTCTGCCCCTCAGTCGATTTTGCTGAAATGCAATACCCAATCCACTATAGCGATAACCAAGTAGCATTCTAAATTTCATCAAAATTGGATAACGCGTTTTTGAGTTATCTTGTTCACGGACGGACGGTAGTACCTAACATGGAGCATTAATATAGGGAATTTTTTTCAGAATTTTGGCTCATTTTCAAAACCCAATTACCCCAATTAGTTCTGCCTGAATTTCACAATTTTTTTCACAAATATTCTATAAAATGTCACCTTTTAAGCGCGCTATAATATAACTTGATAGGATTATAACTACTAAAGTTATACGACTCTAAAGCCATCTATTGGAAAAAAAAACGCCACGAACTTTCCACTTAACTCAATATTTCAAGGTTTTTTTCTCCATAACTTCGTTTCTACATTCTCAAATTGGCTCAAATTCACAGGTATGCTGGACTCTAAAGGGTGATTTACATTTAACAATATTTTAAATTTTATTGGAATTGTGAGGGAGACAACAAATCTTTATGAGAAATTTAGCGAGAGTGAAACAAGTGGCTAGCTTTGATTGTTACAAAATATTGTCGAAAAATCTGTGATGGCGTGAGAAATATTGCTACAAAATTGTGAAAAAGTTCTATCAACTAGAACTTTTATAGCAATATTATATCAACAATTTTTCTCACTATGAAGAATTTTGAATATTTATTTTTCGCGCCAAAGCTAGTCCTATAAAGAATCCTATGATAATCATATGTTTATTTGTTATGGAAATGTCAGTTTGAATTTAACATTCAAAGTGGGATTATTAAAATGGATGGTAATATGAGGACCGACAATTTGTAAAAGCTCTTTAAATTGTGCAGGCATCATTCGCATATAATTTTTGAAAAGATTTGGGTCTGAAATTGCCAAAGGACTAACTACATTCGCAAATGCACCAGAAGCGCTTCTATATGCATAAAATTTTCGTACCCACATCTTTCTTTTCTTCCTAGTGCGTGTTGATTCTTGTGATTCATCCTCACTACTACTAAATATTATATTAGATAATAATATATTACGAGTAATTTCCAAATTTTTGAATTTTTTTCAAGTCATTTTCACTTTGAAACTTTATTGAAAGAGGTTATGTTTTGTTTTAAATTTTTTTTCTTGATTTAATTATCACTTTATTATAAAAAATGGTGGGGTATATACGTGTGAGGCTTTTTCGTTGTCTCTTTTTCAGCAAAATCGATGAAGAGCGAGCGAAGTTATAAACAAAAAACCAGGGTAACCAGACAGTTTTGTCATTTTTTGTTTATCGTTTTTTCGATTTAATTTCAAAATTTAGGGAGCAATTTTGTTTAAATTATTTACCTGGGGTGGCTACATAAATGGATAATATGACGGTAACTTTCACTGAAATCACTTCTAGGATAGCGGAAAAAAAAGTAGTCGTAAGGTAAGATAAGTCTGTTCATAAAGTTTTTCCGACGTATTTTATATGCTATTAGAACCCAACCTACCTGTGCATTTGAGCCAATTTGAGAATGAAGAAACAAGGTTATGGAGAAAAAAACCATGGAATATTGAGTTAAGTAGAAAGTTCGTGGCGTTTTTTTACAATATATGGCTTTAGAGTCGTACAATTTTGGTAATTCTAATTATATCAAGATGAATTATAGCGCGCTTAAAAGGTGACATTTCGCAGAATATTTAAGAAAAACATAAAGTAATTTAAAATCGGCCTATAGCCGATTTTTTGATGCCCTATGGCAGAAATCGGAGAGAAAAATTGCGAAAACTAACAATATATTAAGGTTTTTTCTTCATAACTTTGTTTGCCCTTTTCAAAATTTTCTCTAATTTGTAAGTAACCCAGACCTTGGTAGCATAAGTCCAATTTGCAAATTTTATGCAAATCCGTGTATTAGTTCTGAATCTACATCAAAAAAACTTTCTGAACGGGCTTATTTCCTACAAATATTTATTTCTCCACTATCGTTAGACTGATATCACTAAAATTTACAATGGTATCGTCTATTTATGTAGTCAACCAATGCAATTAATTTAAACAAAATTACTTTACAAATTTTCCAATTAAATCCGAAAAACTATATAAAAAAACGACAAAACTTTATGGTCACCCTTGTTTTAGCTTAATAACTTCTCTGCCCCTCAGTCGATTTTGCTGAAATGCAATACCCAATCCACTATAGCGATAACCAAGTAGCATTCTAAATTTCATCAAAATTGGATAACGCGTTTTTGAGTTATCTTGTTCACGGACGGACGGTAGTACCTAACATGGAGCATTAATATAGGGAATTTTTTTCAGAATTTTGGCTCATTTCAAAACCCAATTACCCCAATTAGTTCTGCCTGAATTTCACAATTTTTTTCACAAATATTCTATAAAATGTCACCTTTTAAGCGCGCTATAATATAACTTGATAGGATTATAACTACTAAAGTTATACGACTCTAAAGCCATCTATTGGAAAAAAAAACGCCACGAACTTTCCACTTAACTCAATATTTCAAGGTTTTTTTCTCCATAACTTCGTTTCTACATTCTCAAATTGGCTCAAATTCACAGGTATGCTGGACTCTAAAGGGTGATTTACATTTAACAATATTTTAAATTTTATTGGAATTGTGAGGGAGACAACAAATCTTTATGAGAAATTTAGCGAGAGTGAAACAAGTGGCTAGCTTTGATTGTTACAAAATATTGTCGAAAAATCTGTGATGGCGTGAGAAATATTGCTACAAAATTGTGAAAAAGTTCTATCAACTGGAACTTTTATAGCAATATTATATCAACAATTTTTCTCACTATGAAGAATTTTGAATATTTATTTTTCGCGCCAAAGCTAGTCCTATAAAGAATCCTATGATAATCATATGTTTATTTGTTATGGAAATGTCAGTTTGAATTTAACATTCAAAGTGGGATTATTAAAATGGATGGTAATATGAGGACCGCCAATTTGTAAAAGCTCTTTAAATTGTGCAGGCATCATTCGCATATAATTTTTGAAAAGATTTGGGACTGAAATTGCCAAAGGACTAACTACATTCGCAAATGCACCAGAAGCGCTTCTATATGCATAAAATTTTCGTACCCACATCTTTCTTTTCTTCCTAGTGCGTGTTGATTCTTGTGATTCATCCTCACTACTACTAAATATTATATTAAATAATAATATATTACGAGTAATTTCCAAATTTTTGAATTTTTTTCAAGTCATTTTCACTTTGAAACTTTATTGAAAGAGGTTATGTTTTGTTTTAAATTTTTTTTCTTGATTTAATTATCACTTTATTATAAAAAATGGTGCGGTATATACGTGTTGGGCTTTTTCGTTGTCTCTTTTTCAGCATTATAATTCAAATCGGACTATCCCCCTCACAATTCCAATAAAAATTAAAATATTGTTAAATGTAAATCTGGCTTAATAGCATAAACACGTTTCGTAAATTTGATTGAAATCGGTATATAACTTTTTAAAATACATCGGAAAAGCTTTATGAACAGTCTTATTTACTCCTACAACTATTTCTTTCTCCACTATCCTTGGATCCATGTGACTGAAATTTAACATGGTATCGTCTATTTATGTACTTAACCTATACAATTAATTTAAATAAAATTGATTTACAAATTTTCCAATTACATCCGAAAAACCATAACCAAAAAAACGACAAAACTTTCTAGTCACCCTGGTTTTTCCTTTATAACTTGGCCCCCCGTGGATCGATTTTGGTCAAATGCAATACCAAATCCAGCTAAGGAATAAGCAACTCATGTTATAAATTTCATCAAAATCGGATAACGCGTTTTTGAGTTATCTTGTCTACGGACGGACGGACGGACGAACGGACATGCATAAATCGATATAACTTTTGATTCCGTACACAACCATACCCTTGGTAGTACCTACCATAGGGCATAAAAATTGTGACATTCACGCAGAAGTAATTGCGGTAATTGGGTTTTGAAAATGAGCCAAAATTCTGAAAAAATCCCCTATATTTACTTTCCCGATAAACCAATGTTTATAGGAAAGTACTATAATCGTGCGAAAACCTAACTTTGGATCTAGAAGGGCTATGAAGATGAAAATAAGTGCAAAATCCGTTTCCTCAAAAATAATTAGCCCCATGTCCGTCCGTCCGTCCGTCCGCTTTTTTAAATCGTTATTCGAATCTGAATGGATAGTCCGATTTCCATGAAACTTTCGCCATTTTGGTGTTGCATCAAATGCCAGATGGTGTTAGATTTTGGACGAAATTAATATATGGCAACACTATTTGGTAACGCTTTTTTTTGTCTAAAAACGACAAAATTTTGTCCGCACTGTTCAGACTAAACTGTTGGCCAATTTCGATAAAATTTACATAGTTCATGTACTTGACCCTAACTTAGCTCTGATTAGTTTTTGGGCCATATTCGACTATGGCAACACTGTCTAAAAATACATTTTGTCCAAATATAGTCTATATTTGCACTTGTTGTAAAACCGAAACTGCTCGTCCAATTTTAATGAGATTTTTGCAGTTTGTGTACTAGGGTCTAAGTCAGAACATATTAACTTTTCAACGGAATATACATCTGGCAACACTAATGCGCAAAACTTTTTTAAAAAAATGTTGTGGTGGAAATATAGAAACTTCCCTAATTCGGTTAATAATAGTGGGATTTTAATGAAACTTAGAACGTACGTTTGGGATGAACCAAGTAAATAACAAAGTATGTCTCCTCGCGGTGGGGGGTTGTGGGGGGCTAAAAATGAAAAACTTCAATAATTCACTCAATAATAGGCAGATTTTCTTTAAACTTGGTGTGAACATTCTGGATAGGGCAAGTGAGAATGCGTCTCCCCTCGGTGGAGGTTGCGGGAGGGTGGA